>CM074719.1:2670050-2714061 GCA_037306005.1 Rhinophrynus dorsalis
AACTTAAACTTGTTTACACAATTTTCTTTGCCTTTTTGTCTTCAAGTGTTGTTATCTCCAGTACATTTTTCATTTAGTGATGAGTGCGTCCAGTACGTCTGTGTTATTATAAATACATACATATTTTATATATACATATACACACACACACACACACACACACACACACACACACACACACACTAGCAAAGTGACAGAACATGAATAGGAAAGACTTAAGCACTTTTCATGTTCAGTTGGGGAGCAAAGAAATTTTGGCTGTAGGAGAGGCCTGGCTGAGGGCAGAGTGCGTGTGAGGGCAGTGTGCTCGCGTGTGTGTCACTCCACCTGGTGTGTGTGTGTGTGTGTGTGTAGATATCTTGCAGAGGGAAAACAGGGGAACACAATACCACGTGAGGTTGTATTCACACATTACTGCAGCTCAGACTTGTATTTGCCTGAAATGGTACGGTAGCGCTGTTACTACACCAGTCTGTAGAGGGCTACTGTCACTGAGCTGTGCACAGACTGGTGTGGCAACAGCGCTAACCATAACATCTCAGGCCAGGGAGGGTAATGCACCCAGAAAATGCACATTTTACCTGTAATATCTTTAATGAGATCTCTCAGCAGGGGGGGGGTGATCCCTCATTTCACTCAGGAGGAACCCTGTAATATACATCTGTGTCTATATTCAAAGAAAAGAGTATGTGTCCCCTACTGTGCAGTTGGTTTGCCCCAGGATTACACCGTTTTTGTGTGGTTCATGCCTGGTATTGCTAATTGAATGGTTGTCCCAGCTGCTGGAGAGCCACCTGTTCCCTACCCTAAATGAGTGTAAGCTCTTCAGTCCAAGAGCCGCTTCCCCATTTCTCTTTATGTCAGACCCAGCAGCAATATATGCACAGGGCCATATGTACAATGCAAGGAGGAGAAAACCCAGTGCACCGGAGAGGGCACATATAACTCCCCATTCCCACCCATTTATGTGGTGCGAAGCAGTACTCAATGTCAGTTCTACTCCCGGCGCTGCAGGGGTCAATAACGAGCCCAGTTCTACTCCCGGAACTGCAGGGGTTAACAACACCCCAATTCTACTCCCGGCGCTGCAGGGGTCAATAACGAGCCCAGTTCTACTCCCAGCGCTGCAGGGGTCAATAACGAGCCCAGTTCTACTCCCGGCGCTGCAGGGGTCAATAACGAGCCCAGTTCTACTCCCGGCGCTGCAGGGGTCAATAACGAGCCCAGTTCTACTCCCGGCGCTGCAGGGGTCAATAACGAGCCCAGTTCTACTCCCGGCGCTGCAGGGGTCAATAACGAGCCCAGTTCTACTCCCGGTGCTGCAGGGGTCAATAATGAGCCCAGTTCTACTCCCAGCGCTGCAGGAGTCAATAACGAGCCCAGTTCTACGTCCAGCACTGCAAGGGTCAATAACGAGCGCAGTTCTACTCCCAGCGCTGCAAGGGTCAATAATGAGCCCAGTTCTACGTCCAGCACTGCAAGGGTCAATAACGAGCGCAGTTCTACTCCCAGCGCTGCAAGGGTCAATAATGAGCTCTGCTCTACTCACAGCGCTGCAGGGGTAAATAATAAGCCCAGTTGTACTTCCAGCACTGCAGGGGTTAATAATGAGCCCATTCTACTTCCAGCACTGCAGGGGTTAATAACCAAATTCTACTTCCAGCGCTGCAGGAGTTAATAAGCCCAGTTCCAAGCTGAGGATTTTAGGGAGATTGTTATTTCCTTGTAGGGATTTTATTACCTCAGTCGGGGGGGTAGGAGGAGAGGGTCCCACCCCCATCAGTCTGTGAGGGAGGGGGGGAGAGGGCCCCTCAGTCAGTCGGGGGTGGGGAGAGGGCCCCCGCATCAGTCTCAGAGGGGGGGGGGGTGAGAGGACCCCCCCAATCCCCCCCACTTTTCCATGATGGCCGCTCACACCATAAAGCACACAATGGGAGGATCTGCCACGCTTAAAGGAGAACCAACACTCCCTATACATATTCCTCTCTTACCTAACTGTGCCTACAAAACACTAATGGCCCCCATTAATCTCACACGTGCACCTTGGTTCTGGAGATGCCAGGTATATGGAGGCGGCCCCTGCGCATGGCAATCTTAACCCATTAAGGACCAGAAGGGTGTGTGGCACATTCCTTTGCAATACATTGTTCACTCCTCTGGTCACCTTAAAGAGTTAAAACAAGATCACTCCGCCCACTTCAGCCTGAAAAATTCCTACCAAACATGTCTGCCTCCAGGAGATGCGACTACTGAGCGGAGGCACAAAGGAAGGATTCAGAGGGGTCATTAGGATTGTGTGCCCATGGTAAGAGGACTGGGGACTTATTAGGAGATGTTTCTCCAGCCCGCTGTCCCGGTGCCAACAGAGGGGGGAGAGACTGTCCAGATCCCCTGGATAAAGCCGGTGCCAGTCTCACTCAGGCACTAGTACAGAGTAAAAAGGGAGCAAATCTCTACCAACCCCCCTGTACCACCACTGGGGACAAACGTCATTTCACAGAATTCACACCGATTTATGGGGATTTTAACCTCTCAAATGCCAGAGGTCTCCACACCATCGCTTAGCAAAGCCCTACGGACCGGTCTAGGATTCACTACATTTAACCTTTTGAGTGCTGAAGTTGTGCAATGCACTAGATACCTCGTCGGCACTGAAAGGGTTAAAATCAGTGGAATATACATTTCTCCCATATTCACATGTTGACGTCACTTTGCGATAAACCCCTCTCTAGAGCTGAAGGGGTTAAAACCCCATAAAATCACTAAGAGATTTTATCCTGTATAGTGGGGTACGGGGGGGTATCCCCAGGACCCAGACTCAAGGATATCCAGATTATTGTAATGTTATACTTTATATATTTACTACAATTACCCCCAAAACTGCTTCCACCTCTCCTACTCGCTCCGTCTGGCTAATAACGGGATATTTTATTATTTACGTCCAACCCCAGGAAGGCAATTCAGTCTCTATGTCATGTGTGTTATATCTGCAGTCTCTTGTATATATAGTGATCGCTGAATGACTCTTAAGGGTCATTTATATTTAGCAGATTGTGAACGGGCTGCAGTAGGAGGGACACATAAATGGCCAAGTTCGTTTGTTTAACCCTTTGCAATGCATTCCATACCACTCTGGCACACAAAGGGTTAATAAATATATATATATATTTTTTTTAGAGGCACTTATTCCCAGGGTAAATTTCCCCTTCAGACTGGGAGCCGTGCTCACACCAGGGACAGATGAAACCTGATCAAGCTGTTGATCGCCAAACAAGAGGGAGCGGGTGGGAGCGGGTAACCAGCAGACAAGGCACCACGTGCACACAGCTGTTATATACAGTGCCAGCGTCACAGCTGTCTTCTCCTGTAACATGTGTGTGGGGGTCTACTGTAAAAGGAGTGCAGTGTATACTCTGTAAAGGACTGAGTTATGGGGGGGGGGTGTATATGCTGTAAAGGACTGCGTTATGGGGGGGTGTATATGCTGTAAAGGACTGCGTTATGGGGGGTGTAACGCTGCATTACAAGGGGATATCTGCAATAAAGTACTGGGTTATAGGGGGGATGGGTCTACAGTAACGGACACACTGTGATAGGAATGGATCTAGTCCACACACACTGTGATAGGAATGGATCTAGTCCACACACACTGTGATATGAATGGATCTAGTCCACACACACACTGTGATATGAATGGATCTAGTCCACACACTGTGATATGAATGGATCTAGTCCACACACTGTGATAGGAATGGATCTAGTCCACACACACACACTGTGATAGGAATGGATCTAGTCCACACACACACACTGTGATAGGAATGGATCTAGTCCACACACACACACACTGTGATAGGAATGGATCTAGTCCACACACACACACACACACACTGTGATAGGAATGGATCTAGTCCACACACACACACACACACTGTGATAGGAATGGATCTAGTCCACACACACACTGTGATAGGAATGGATCTAGTCCACACACACACTGTGATATGAATGGATCTAGTCCACACACACTGTGATAGGAATGGATCTAGTCCACACACACTGTGATAGGAATGGATCTAGTCCACACACTGTGATAGGAATGGATCTAGTCCACACACTGTGATATGAATGGATCTAGTCCACACACTGTGATATGAATGGATCTAGTCCACACACTGATAGGAATGGATCTAGTCCACACACTGTGATATGAATGGATCTAGTCCACACACTGTGATATGAATGGATCTAGTCCACACACACTGATAGGAATGGATCTAGTCCACACACACTGTGATAGGAATGGATCTAGTGCACACACACTGTGATAGGAATGGATCTAGTCCACACACTGTGATAGGAATGGATCTAGTCCACACACTGTGATAGGAATGGATCTAGTCCTCACACTGTGATATGAATGGATCTAGTCCACACACTGTGATATGAATGGATCTAGTCCACACACTGTGATATGAATGGATCTAGTCCACACACTGTGATATGAATGGATCTAGGCAGAGTCCACACACTGTGATATGAATGATCTAGTCCACACACACTGTGATATGAATGGATCTAGTCCACACACTGTGATATGAATGGATCTAGGCAGAGTCCAGACAATGTGATATGAATGGATCTAGTCCACAAACTGTGATAGGAATGGATCTAGTCCTCACACTGTGATATGAATGGATCTAGTCCACACACTGTGATATGAATGGATCTAGTCCACACACTGTGATATGAATGGATCTAGTCCACACACACATTGTGATAGGAATGGATCTAGTCCACACACACTGTGATAGGAATGGATCTAGTCCACACACACTGTGATAGGAATGGATCTAGTCCACACACACTGTGATAGGAATGGATCTAGTCCACACACACTGTGATAGGAATGGATCTAGTCCACACACACTGTGATAGGAATGGATCTAGTCCACACACTGTGATATGAATGGATCTAGTCCACACACACTGTGATAGGAATGGATCTAGTCCACACACTGTGATAGGAATGGATCTAGTCCACACACACTGTGATAGGAATGGATCTAGTCCACACACACTGTGATAGGAATGGATCTAGTCCACACACTGTGATATGAACGGATCTAGTCCACACACTGTGATATGAACGGATCTAGTCCACACACTGTGATATGAACGGATCTAGTCCACACAGTGTGATATGAATGGATCTAGTCCACACAGTGTGATATGAATGGATCTAGTCCACACACACTGTGATATGAATGGATCTAGTCCACACACACTGTGATAGGAATGGATCTAGTCCACACACACTGTGATAGGAATGGATCTAGTCCACACACACTGTGATATGAATGGATCTAGTCCACACACACTGTGATAGGAATGGATCTAGTCCACACACACGGTGATAGGAATGGATCTAGTCCACACACTGTGATATGAATGGATCTAGTCCACACACACATTGTGATAGGAATGGATCTAGTCCACACACACTGTGATAGGAATGGATCTAGTGCACACACACTGTGATAGGAATGGATCTAGTCCACACACTGTGATATGAATGGATCTAGTCCACACACTGTGATATGAATGGATCTAGTCCACACACTGTGATATGAATGGATCTAGTCCACACACACATTGTGATAGGAATGGATCTAGTCCACACACTGTGATAGGAATGGATCTAGTCCACACACTGTGATAGGAATGGATCTAGTCCACACACACTGTGATAGGAATGGATCTAGTCCATACACTGTGATATGAATGGATCTAGTCTACACACTGGGATATGAATGGATCTAGTCCATACACTGTGATATGAATGGATCTAGTCCACACACTGTGATATGAATGGATCTAGTCCATACACTGTGATATGAATGGATCTAGTCCACACACTGTTTTATACTGAACACAGTGAGTCTGACCTTTCCATACAGTCCAGGTGAAGTCAGTCTGACCTTTCCATACAGTCCAGGTGAAGTCAGTCTGTCCTTTCCATACAGTCCAGGTGAAGTCAGTCTGACCTTTCCATACAGTCCAGGTGAAATCAGTCTGACCTTTCCATACAGTCCAGGTGAAGTCAGTCTGACCTTTCCATACAGTCCAGGTGAAATCAGTCTGACCTTTCCATACAGTCCAGGTGAAGTCAGTCTGACCTTTCCATACAGTCCAGGTGAAGTCAGTCTGACCTTTCCATACAGTCCAGGTGAAGTCAGTCTGTCCTTTCCATACAGTCCAGGTGAAGTCAGTCTGACCTTTCCATACAGTCCAGGTGAAGTCAGTCTGACCTTTCCATACAGTGCAGGTGAAGTCAGTCTGTCCTTTCCATACAGTCCAGGTGAAGTCAGTCTGACCTTTCCATACAGTCCAGGTGAAGTCAGTCTGACCTTTCCATACAGTCCAGGTGAAGTCAGTCTGTCCTTTCCATACAGTCCAGGTGAAGTCAGTCTGACCTTTCCATACAGTCCAGGTGAAGTCAGTCTGTCCTTTCCATACAGTCCAGGTGAAATCAGTCTGACCTTTCCATACAGTCCAGGTGAAGTCAGTCTGACCTTTCCATACAGTCCAGGTGAAGTCAGTCTGACCTTTCCATACAGTCCAGGTGAAGTCAGTCTGACCTTTCCATACAGTCCAGGTGAAGTCAGTCTGTCCTTTCCATACAGTCCAGGTGAAGTCAGTCTGTCCTTTCCATACAGTCCAGGTGAAGTCAGTCTGACCTTTCCATACAGTCCAGGTGAAATCAGTCTGACCTTTCCATACAGTCCAGGTGAAGTCAGTCTGACCTTTCCATACAGTCCAGGTGAAGTCAGTCTGACCTTTCCATACAGTCCAGGTGAAGTCAGTCTGACCTTTCCATACAGTCCAGGTGAAGTCAGTCTGACCTTTCCATACAGTCCAGGTGAAGTCAGTCTGTCCTTTCCATACAGTCCAGGTGAAGTCAGTCTGTCCTTTCCATACAGTCCAGGTGAAGTCAGTCTGTCCTTTCCATACAGTCCAGGTGAAATCAGTCTGTCCTTTCCATACAGTCCAGGTGAAGTCAGTCTGTCCTTTCCATACAGTCCAGGTGAAGTCAGTCTGACCTTTCCATACAGTCCAGGTGAAGTCAGTCTGTCCTTTCCATACAGTCCAGGTGAAGTCAGTCTGTCCTTTCCATACAGTCCAGGTGAAGTCAGTCTGTCCTTTCCATACAGTCCAGGTGAAATCAGTCTGACCTTTCCATACAGTCCAGGTGAAATCAGTCTGACCTTTCCATACAGTCCAGGTGAAGTCAGTCTGACCTTTCCATACAGTCCAGGTGAAATCAGTCTGACCTTTCCATATAGTCCAGGTGAAGTCAGTCTGTCCTTTCCATACAGTCCAGGTGAAGTCAGTCTGACCTTTCCATACAGTCCAGGTGAAGTCAGTCTGTCCTTTCCATACAGTCCAGGTGAAGTCAGTCTGACCTTTCCATACAGTCCAGGTGAAGTCAGTCTGTCCTTTCCATACAGTCCAGGTGAAGTCAGTCTGTCCTTTCCATACAGTCCAGGTGAAATCAGTCTGACCTTTCCATACAGTCCAGGTGAAGTCAGTCTGTCCTTTCCATACAGTCCAGGTGAAATCAGTCTGACCTTTCCATACAGTCCAGGTGAAGTCAGTCTGTCCTTTCCATACAGTCCAGGTGAAGTCAGTCTGTCCTTTCCATACAGTCCAGGTGAAGTCAGTCTGACCTTTCCATACAGTCCAGGTGAAATCAGTCTGACCTTTCCATACAGTCCAGGTGAAGTCAGTCTGACCTTTCCATACAGTCCAGGTGAAATCAGTCTGACCTTTCCATACAGTCCAGGTGAAGTCAGTCTGACCTTTCCATACAGTCCAGGTGAAATCAGTCTGACCTTTCCATACAGTCCAGGTGAAGTCAGTCTGACCTTTCCATACAGTCCAGGTGAAGTCAGTCTGACCTTTCCATACAGTCCAGGTGAAGTCAGTCTGTCCTTTCCATACAGTGCAGGTGAAGTCAGTCTGACCTTTCCATACAGTCCAGGTGAAGTCAGTCTGACCTTTCCATACAGTCCAGGTGAAGTCAGTCTGACCTGTTCTCAGTAAACCAGTCCTGTAATGTGTGTCAGTAACACGCTGAACTGCTCAGGGCCGTGTTTCTGATCTGTCAGCGCTGAGCACACAGTCGGTGAGTTGGCGCTGACAGACTGGTAGGGACGGGTGTTACCACTGGAGGGGAGAGAACAAACACTGACCCCCAGCACGAGAGAGAAGGAAAATAAATACATCCCTCGTACAGCCTCAACCCGGCTTAAAATAGTCACTAAATCTACCAGAGAGACGCCCCGGGGCGAGTGAGCAGAAACCTCTACAAATAGTGTTAACCCTTGGAGTGCCAGGGTCCTGTCACATCTTATCCTTTCACTGTAAGAAGGGAGGAGTGTTAACCCTTGGAGTGCTAGGGTCCCTGTCACATCCGATAATTCTTTCACTGTAAGAAGGAAGGAGTGTTAACCCTTGAGTGTCATGGGGGAAAAACAACATTTAGCCACCAAATAACCGCAGTAAATCACGTACTAGGTATGTCAGTGTGGGCTATAGGACTTCTGTCACTTATATAATAACGCGCTTCTCCTTTTATCCTCAGCAATTTCTAACAGTTTAACTCCCTGAATGCCAGTGCATTCCATAGCAAATCCCTCTGGCACTCAGAGGGTTACCAGAAGGACTGGAGGGGTGCACTTTACACCGACCTCTCTGCTTTTATTATAGTCCTTTGTCTCTACAGCGTAGTCTGAGAATTGTCTGATACTGAAGGGTTAAAACCCCATTAAATTCTAGAAATACTTAGGATTTTGTTATACTCTTTGGTGCAATGTGTTGAAGACCACTGTTGTATGCAAGGGGTTAAAAGCCCCTTCAGTTGGTTCAGTTGGTTTGCCCCAGAATTGCTCCTCTACTGTATAAAGGAAAGAGTGCAGCAATTGCAGATCATCCCCTATATCACCAGAGGGGGCAGTAATTCCCATTGATTTAAATGGAGCTTCTTAACCCCTGAAACACCAGCGAAGTCTTCAACACAACGTTATGTGAAACTGTGCTTTGTGGAGACGTCAAGATTTGGTATTAACCTCTCATTCTTCTCTCTAGTCCTGTGGGATTCATTATCCAGTCCCAGGCACCCCAAAACCACCTCTCAGGGCTCTCCCACGATCCCCCGCGGGCTGGGTAACCACAGGCAGGGATCGGATACACTACTAGGGACATAGTCATGAAGGAATACATGATCAGATCTGGGAATCCACCTGATCCATAGGAATGTAATACACACACCTGGATATAAATGGGCTGGGTAACCACAGGTTGGTATTAGATGTACTACTAGGGACATAGTCATGAAGGAATACAGGACAAGATCTAGGAATCCATCTGATCCATAGGACTGTAATACACACACACAAATGGATATAAATGGGAATTTAACCTCTTGAGTGCTAGAGGGGTCAACTGCAACTCACAGCAAACACAAAAAAATCCTGACTCACGCTCCAGTCAGTCTGTCACGCCCTGCTATGCTCCGCTCCCTCTAATCAAACACTGAAAATGTGTGTATGAACCATATACTGACCCCCTGTAATCCTGTCACCTTCAATACCGTGACAGAGCCCTACAGTCTGGTCTGAGTACAACATGCTGCAGAGCAATACTCTGCACATACCTCTAGCACTCAGTCACTTAAAGCGATGTGTACATTTATGTATATGGTGCCACACAGTGTACACAACTCCATACAGCAGACGTATGTGACAAGACGTAAATGGGGATACAATAAACGTCACAATCCTAGAAATAACAGGAAAGAGGTCTCTGCCCCAAGGAGCTTACAGTCTAAACGGGTATGAAGAGATAGACAGCAGGGTATAAGGGTGTCAAGTGCTGAGTTTGCCAAAAGGCACTGCGTGGTCCTAGTGCCCCAGAACATTAGATTTCAGAGTGGACTTATAGACTGAGGGGGATAGTTCAAGACATAGGGAGACGGGTATTGAGATCCATAGGCAGGGAGTGGAAAGTGACAAAGGTCTGAGACGGAGAGGGTGTGGATGATGTAACAAGAAGGGCGTTGTGTGCTGAGCGAAGGAGATGACCAGGAACATAAGAGGAGATGAGGGAAGAGATGTAATGGAGGGGATCAGGGGTGAGAAGGAGGACATTGTAAGTGATACGGTGCTGAATAGGGAGCCGTGTCCGATGTCTAAAAATTATGTGCGCAGTTTGAGTTTATGGGGAGAGTCTGGCGATTCGTGCAGCCGAGTTTCAGACAGAATGTATAGGGGAATATGGGAAGCTGGGAGGCCGGTTAGAAGAACATTGCAATAGTCTAACTGGGACAGAATGAGGGCATGCACAGGAGTTTAATAGCTTTTTGGGAGAGGAACAGGTAGATTTTAGGAATGATGCAGTGGAACAAGCGACAGTTGGTAGCCACAGAGTTAACGTGATGAAAGAAGGAAAGAAAATAATCCAATATGGCCGCTAAACAGCCTGCTGATCTGATCAATGTCAATTCATCAACTGTAACAGAGAAGATGGGTGTTGGGTGAGAACTTGGAGGGAAAATGACCCATTTGTCTTCAGATGACGGCGACCTATCCTGGACGATATGGCCAAGAGGCACTCTTTACAGAAAGCCATCTTAGTCGAGTATCCCATAAAAGAATAATATATATATCTCATATGAAAAAAGAAAATTGTTTCTTATGGGACTTGTCCTGCTCAGTAAAAAGGGAACTCCCATCCTGTTGCAGAGAGATTGCTCATTTCAAAATCATTACAATTCATTCTTTTTTCCTACTAAATCGCAGTTTTCTACTGTGGTCACCAGGTGGAGATGTCATCACTTACAATGGAGGAGAGTTTGTCTGAGACTCTAGCTCTTCCACAGAGTGTATTATAAAACAAAACAGATGTTTGGAGACAAGCAGATTATAATTTGATTACAAAATAAAAAAAAAATAAAAAAAAAAAAAAACAGGGCAGGTTAAATTTCACCCAGATGTAAATCTGTTCCGTGCTAGTGAATTGCTTACCACTAACAAGAATAAACAGTATGAGACATGTTCAGACTTAACTACTACTTGTCCCTAATTAAGATGAAGGACATTAAAAGTGATAGTAATGTTTCAAAATAAAAGCAGCTCTAATTAATCATCATAGTATTTGGACTTTGGAGAGTGTTATATCAATTCTGTCAGAGTTGTAGTTCAAGAGTAATTCAATGACAAAGTATCCCCCTCCCACCCCTTTTACTGATGTAACACTGCTCAGCCAGATCAGAAGGGAGGTGCCCAGGCAGACTGCAGAGAGGGACAATCTTCAATTAAGATAAGGGAAAAACCTGAAAAGCTTGTCAAGGGGGGCAGGGCTTTCATTGTTCTCATAGGAAGAAGATTGTCCCCTGCTGTTATCTGTCTGGTCTATGGACTGGGTTCCACATCTGAGAAGAGATGACTTACACTAGGTAAAAGGGGCGGGAAGGGAAACTTTGCTTGTGAATATCTCTCAAACCATAAAGGTTTGAGAGATAAGACTTATATCGTTCTTAGTGTTTTTTTAATGCCTAGAAAATAAAATAAAGATAAAACGAAGTATTACTATCCCTTTAAGTCCCAGATTGTGTAGAGAGTATATTTAGACCAATCTGATGAAAAATAAGTCACGAAATGGGGTTCAGACCTCCAGCCCTGTGTAAGTATACATATTACACAAAACAAAGAATCTATTCCTAAGGAAGGAAATGGCAAGTGATCCTTTTTAGCCCTCCTCTACTATACCCCCATAACAGATGATGATAATAACCACTGACAAGGACAAAAAATGGATAGAGGAAGTATATGGCAAGAACTTTACTCATTTAAAATCATGCTTTATCATTAAATATGTTAAAAACGTATATATTTGTTATCAGCACTATTGGTTGACAAAGATACACTAGTAGAAATCATTGTATCACACAGGTGAAGTTGTGTGTGTAGTGGAATTGTTATGGAGTGGAAGATATCTATTCACCATTAGTTCATGTAACATTACAGTTGTTAGTCATCACCACTTATACTCAAGGTGTGAAATTAACCCTCTGAGTGCCAGAGGGGTACGCAACGCATTTCTTTGCAATGCGTTGCGTACCCCTCTGGCACACAAAGGGTTAAACTGGTACGAGCCGTTAATGGGTAGAGGGGCTATCATGTACGCTTCTTGTCTTTATATTAGTTACTTGGTGCCACCTCTCTCTACCTGACAGTTATCAGTTAAAGTGTATGCAGAGGAAGGACATTCCTCCTGTATGTTCATCAGATAAAATATGACGACAATATCTGCTTAATACCTACGTGATCTGCAAATAAAATAGGAATTTATTAATTTATTATGCAAATCTTAAATAGGTCCCTGGAATAGAATCCAGAGGGCGCTATCCCCCCCTTCCCTGTCATTCATAAATCAAAATACATGGATTAAATCAGATAGTTTGTAAAGGGAAATCCCTATACCAGGTCACAGTTTACCAGGAGAAATTGTATTCCATAAGGACGCAGTTAGTCTAAATCTGAATCACTGCGTCTTAAAGGGATAGTAATACTTTGTTTTATCTTTATTTTGTAGGCATTAAAAAAGCATGAAGAACGATATAAGTCTTATCTCTCAAACCTTTATGGTTTGAGAGATATTCACAAGCAAAGTTTCACCTCCCGCCCCTTTTACCTAGTGTAAGCCATCTCTTCTCAGATGTGGAATGCAATCCATAGACTGGACAGATAACAGATGGGGACAATCTTCTTCCTATGAGAACAATGAAAACCCTGCCCCCCTTTTACCTAGTGTAAGCCATCTCTTCTCAGATGTGGAATGCAGTCCATAGACCAGACAGATAACAGCAGGGGACAATCTTCTTCCTATCAGAACAATGAAAGCCCTGCCCTCCTTGACAAGTTTTTCAGGTTTTTCCCTTATCTTAATTGAAGATTGTCCCTCTCTGCAATCTACCTGGGCACCTCCCTTCTGATCTGGCTGAGCAGTGTTACATCAGTAAAAGGGGCGGGAGGGGGATACTTTATCATTGAATTACTCTTGAACTACAACTCTGACAGAATTGAAATAACACTCTCAAAAGTCCAAATACTATGATGATTAATTAGAGCTGCTTTATTATGAAACATTACTATCCCTTTAAAGTTATCGGAGACCCCCCAGCCCTGTGTAAGCATACATACTAGGGAGACTCTGTTCATTTGCTGGTATGTATTCAGTATAAGTTTGGCTACAACACTAACAGCGGAGGAAAGGAACAGCGCAGGCCGTGCGGTGCAGTACAGGAGACGATTGCTACAGGTTGGATCACTGAACCCTGTATACCTTCACAAAGACACGTCACAAGTAAAGGGTCAGTAGGAGTCAGGATCAGAGAGAGACGAGAAATGTACAGAAAAATCACATCTATTTGTATTATATCTTAGAAGATTAGTTGTTTAGAACAGTGAATTGGCCCCCTCTACTTCACGCCATGTCATTTAATTTAATCCAAAAATTAAAACTCTCCCATCAGTTGGAATGTCCTTTTGTAACTCAGCAGGAAATAGATATATAAATATACATTATATATATATATATATATATATATATATATATATATATATATATATAATAAATAATGTGCACAGACAGACACACGACACAGACACACACAATCGGATCCATGAGGTTATCACTGAAGTGATCTGCCATTTTGAGCGTTTTGGTGGAACTCTTGTACCCGGTCCCCCGCTGTGACCGGAGATTCATTACAATAAGAACAAGTTATAGAAGGATATTGTACGAACGCTGCTCTATATGGCATATCAGTGCGACGGGAAGACCAGCTTAGGGGCCACTCGTTTTCTATGATGACTGTGACAAAAACAAGTTAATGTTGGGTTTCAGGAGTATATTTACAGAAAATGATGCACAATGCGTCCTTTTTTGTGGCCACTGTCATTGTGAGACCCAAGAATAAACTCCGTATTTATATGCTTATCCCTTCAAAAACCTTTTGTGTACCGGGGGGGGGGGGGGGGGGGGGGGTGTGGAGCAATACCAACCTGACACTCAAAGGGTTACGTTTTTCAACAAATGTTGGTGTACCTTGGGTAAAAAAGTTTGACAGTATGTCATTGACAGAGCGGAGAGAAAGGAAAGAATTTGTCCCTTTGTAGTAATAATTTTCTCCTCATTTCCTGTGTCTGTTCATCACAAGCAGAGCCCAGCCGGGGGGAGGAGGAGGTGTGAGATACAAGAGCATCAGTGATACGTGGTGAGCAGCAACATGGATCCTTCCTCATTCCTCCCGGTCCGAGCAATGAGTTGGAGGATTTTACTATAAATCAAGGGCATAAAAGCCCCATTTAAAATCAGTAGGAATTAGCCTCCCCCCCCACCCATGGTGTAGCTGGTTTGCCCCAGAATTGGTCCACGTTTTCTTATGTACGTGGCCCAGGATTTATAAATTCCACATGTACTACTGTTCACTTTGGAAGATTAGGGGAACGCTGGAGAATTGGGCCAGGCCTGGGTGATACGTGGGCATTTCCATGGAAATACTACCGCAGAGAACTGGCGCCATTCATACCCCACGGCCTCCAGGGTGTTCTTAAAGGGGAAGTATCGTCTAATAATAACACAACCCCTTCCATTTCCTACAGGCAGACAATCTAAGTGGCCATCATCAATTCTGCACTTATGTTTTTGCTTAACCATTTGAGTACCAGAGGGATATGCAACGCATCGCGGAGAAATGTGTTACATACCTCTCTGGCACTCAAAGGGTTAAGTGATAACATCTCCAGTCCATCCTGGAAGTCGGGTCCGTAATAGAAGGAATTGTGACAAGTCTCAGACCACGATACAGGGGAACCATTAACCCTTTAACCACACGTAGCTGTGCAATTCATTGCTTTTCAATGTGTTGTACACCTCTCTGGTCCTTAAACAGTTAACACTGCTTCATTCAATTTCCAAAATGGCCAGAAAGGGTCATGTCTGCCTCCAGGGACCTGACCAGGACTCACTGACTGGGGTTCTCGAGGGCACAAGGTCAAAATTTGTAGAGGCCATGAGAATTTTTTGGTCATAGTAAGGTACAGTAAGTGGAGGTTATTAGCCGGTGTTAATTCCCCTTTAAATATCTCTGGAAACTATATTTAGTCTTCAGGAGAAAAAAAAAAAAGTTTCCATGACTTTCTTACTGTTGGCAGCCGCACCGCGACCTCCGCCAGGCAGACACAGCGACCAAGTCAGCGCCAATCTGCAGCCACCGGCTCGTGTGCCAAGATGGCAGAGAGGGGGGGATTATTAACCCCTGAATGCTAGATGTGTGTGCAATGCATTGATATGGAATACAAAGGGTTAAAATTCTACACACTGGAAAATGAACACTAAATATTATATCTATGTGGTTACACACAGAGTGCAGTCCAACACCAGCTGCACCATATAAATACCACCCACGAATTACACTGAGTGCAGTCTTGCACTGGAATTCTCCTCATGTAGCGCCTCCTAATGGTAATATGTGTATATTTATTCTTTACTTTAAACTACGACAATCCTTTTTGAGACGTCACAGAGCTCCCAAATTAACTGGAGCTACACCACTGGCGACAGCGCAGAGCGACAGCGCAGAGCGACAGCACAGAGCTCCACCGCAGAGCTACAACACTACTGACACCACAGAGCTACAACACTACTAGTGACACCGCAGAGCTACAACACTACTAGTGACACCGCAGAGCTACAACACTACTAGTGACACCGCAGAACTACACCACTAGTGACACCACAGAACTACACCACTAGTGACACCACAGAACTACACCACTAGTGACACCACAGAACTACACCACTAGTGACACCACAGAACTACACTACTAGTGACACCACAGAACTACACTACTAGTGACACCACAGAGCTACACTACTAGTGACACCACAGAGCTACACTACTAGTGACACCACAGAGCTACACTACTAGTGACACCACAGAACTACACTACTAGTGACACCACAGAGCTACACTACTAGTGATACCACAGAACTACACTACTAGTGACACCACAGAGCTACACTACTAGTGACACCACAGAACTACACTACTAGTGACACCACAGAGCTACACTACTAGTGACACCACAGAGCTACACTACTAGTGACACCACAGAGCTACACTACTAGTGACACCACAGAACTACACTACTAGTGACACCACAGAGCTACACTACTAGTGACACCACAGAACTACACTACTAGTGACACCACAGAGCTACACTACTAGTGACACCACAGAGCTACACTACTAGTGACACCACAGAGCTACACTACTAGTGACACCACAGAGCTACACTACTAGTGACACCACAGAACTACACCACTAGTGACACCACAGAACTACACTACTAGTGACACCACAGAGCTACACTACTAGTGATACCACAGAACTACACCACTAGTGATACCACAGAACTACACCACTAGTGACACCACAGAACTACACTACTAGTGACACCACAGAGCTACAACACTAGTGACACCACAGAACTACACTACTAGTGACACCACAGAACTACACTACTAGTGACACCACAGAGCTACACTACTAGTGACACCACAGAACTACACTACTAGTGACACCACAGAACTACACTACTAGTGATACCACAGAGCTACACTACTAGTGATACCACAGAACTACACCACTAGTGATACCACAGAGCTACACTACTAGTGACACCACAGAACTACAACACTAGTGACACCACAGAACTACACTACTAGTGATACCACAGAACTACACTACTAGTGACACCACAGAGCTACACTACTAGTGACACCACAGAGCTACACTACTAGTGACACCACAGAACTACAACACTAGTGACACCACAGAACTACACTACCAGTGATACCACAGAACTACACTACTAGTGACACCACAGAGCTACACTACTAGTGACACCACAGAACTACACTACTAGTGACACCACAGAGCTACACTACTAGTGACACCACAGAACTACACTACTAGTGACACCACAGAACTACACTACTAGTGACACCACAGAACTACAACACTAGTGACACCACAGAACTACACTACTAGTGACACCACAGAACTACACCACTAGTGACACCACAGAACTACACTACTAGTGATACCACAGAACTACACCACTAGTGACACCACAGAACTACACTACTAGTGACACCACAGAGCTACACTACTAGTGACACCACAGAACTACAACACTAGTGACACCACAGAACTACACTACTAGTGACACCACAGAACTACACCACTAGTGACACCACAGAACTACACTACTAGTGACACCACAGAGCTACACTACTAGTGACACCACAGAACTACAACACTAGTGACACCACAGAACTACACTACCAGTGATACCACAGAACTACACTACTAGTGACACCACAGAGCTACACTACTAGTGATACCACAGAACTACACCACTAGTGACACCACAGAACTACACTACTAGTGATACCACAGAACTACACTACTAGTGACACCACAGAGCTACACTACTAGTGACACCACAGAGCTACACTACTAGTGATACCACAGAGCTACACTACTAGTGACACCACAGAGCTACACTACTAGTGATACCACAGAGCTACACTACTAGTGATACCACAGAGCTACACTACTAGTGATACCACAGAACTACACCACTAGTGACACCACAGAGCTACACTACTAGTGACACCACAGAGCTACACTACTAGTGACACCACAGAGCTACACTACTAGTGACACCACAGAACTACAACACTAGTGACACCACAGAACTACACTACTAGTGACACCACAGAACTACACCACTAGTGACACCACAGAACTACACCACTAGTGACACCACAGAACTACACTACTAGTGACACCACAGAACTACACTACTAGTGACACCACAGAGCTACACTACTAGTGACACCACAGAACTACACTACTAGTGATACCACAGAACTACACTACTAGTGACACCACAGAGCTACACTACTAGTGACACCACAGAACTACACTACTAGTGACACCACAGAACTACACTACTAGTGACACCACAGAGCTACATTACTAGTGACACCACAGAGCTACACTACTAGTGACACCACAGAACTACACTACTAGTGACACCACAGAACTACACTACTAGTGACACCACAGAGCTACACTACTAGTGATACCACAGAGCTACACTACTAGTGACACCACAGAGCTACACTACTAGTGACACCACAGAGCTACACTACTAGTGACACCACAGAACTACACCACTAGTGACACCACAGAGCTACAATACTAGTGACACCACAGAGCTACACTACTAGTGACACCACAGAGCTACACTACTAGTGATACCACAGAACTACACCACTAGTGACACCACAGAACTACACTACTAGTGACACCACAGAGCTACACTACTAGTGACACCACAGAACTACAACACTAGTGACACCACAGAACTACACTACTAGTGACACCACAGAGCTACACTACTAGTGACACCACAGAGCTACACTACTAGTGATACCACAGAACTACACCACTAGTGACACCACAGAACTACACTACTAGTGACACCACAGAGCTACACTACTAGTGATACCACAGAACTACACCACTAGTGACACCACAGAACTACACTACTAGTGACACCACAGAGCTACACTACTAGTGACACCACAGAACTACAACACTAGTGACACCACAGAACTACACTACTAGTGACACCACAGAACTACACTACTAGTGACACCACAGAACTACACTACTAGTGATACCACAGAACTACACTACTAGTGACACCACAGAGCTACACTACTAGTGACACCACAGAGCTACACTACTAGTGACACCACAGAGCTACACTACTAGTGACACCACAGAACTACACCACTAGTGACACCACAGAACTACACTACTAGTGACACCACAGAGCTACACTACTAGTGATACCACAGAACTACACCACTAGTGACACCACAGAACTACACTACTAGTGACACCACAGAGCTACACTACTAGTGACACCACAGAACTACAACACTAGTGACACCACAGAACTACACTACTAGTGACACCACAGAACTACACTACTAGTGATACCACAGAACTACACTACTAGTGACACCACAGAGCTACACTACTAGTGACACCACAGAACTACAACACTAGTGACACCACAGAACTACACTACTAGTGACACCACAGAACTACACCACTAGTGACACCACAGAACTACACTACTAGTGACACCACAGAGCTACACTACTAGTGACACCACAGAACTACAACACTAGTGACACCACAGAACTACACTACTAGTGACACCACAGAGCTACACTACTAGTGATACCACAGAACTACACTACTAGTGACACCACAGAACTACACTACTAGTGACACCACAGAGCTACACTACTAGTGACACCACAGAACTACACTACTAGTGACACCACAGAACTACACTACTAGTGACACCACAGAACTACACTACTAGTGACACCACAGAGCTACACTACTAGTGACACCACAGAACTACACTACTAGTGACACCACAGAGCTACACTACTAGTGACACCACAGAGCTACACTACTAGTGACACCACAGAACTACACTACTAGTGACACCACAGAGCTACACTACTAGTGACACCACAGAACTACACTACTAGTGACACCACAGAGCTACACTACTAGTGACACCACAGAACTACACTACTAGTGACACCACAGAGCTACACTACTAGTGACACCACAGAGCTACACTACTAGTGACACCACAGAGCTACACTACTAGTGACACCACAGAGCTACACTACTAGTGACACCACAGAGCTACACTACTAGTGACACCACAGAGCTACACTACTAGTGACACCACAGAGCTACACTACTAGTGACACCACAGAGCTACACTACTAGTGACACCACAGAGCTACACTACTAGTGACACCACAGAGCTACACTACTAGTGACACCACAGAGCTACACTACTAGTGACACCACAGAGCTACACTACTAGTGACACCACAGAGCTACACTACTAGTGACACCACAGAGCTACACTACTAGTGACACCACAGAGCTACACTACTAGTGATACCACAGAGCTACACTACTAGTGATACCACAGAACTACACTACTAGTGACACCACAGAGCTACACTACTAGTGACACCACAGAACTACACTACTAGTGATACCACAGAACTACACTACTAGTGATACCACAGAGCTACACTACTAGTGACACCACAGAACTACACTACTAGTGACACCACAGAACTACACTACTAGTGATACCACAGAACTACACTACTAGTGATACCACAGAGCTACACTACTAGTGACACCACAGAACTACACTACTAGTGACACCACAGAACTACACTACTAGTGACACCACAGAACTACACTACTAGTGACACCACAGAGCTACACTACTAGTGATACCACAGAACTACACTACTAGTGACACCACAGAACTACACCACTAATGACACCACAGAGCTACAACACTAGTGATACCACAGAGCTACACTACTAGTGACACCACAGAACTACACTACTAGTGACACCACAGAACTACAACACTAGTGATACCACAGAGCTACACTACTAGTGACACCACAGAGCTACACTACTAGTGACACCACAGAACTACACTACTAGTGACACCACAGAACTACACTACTAGTGATACCACAGAACTACACTACTAGTGACACCACAGAGCTACACCACTAGTGACACCACAGAACTACACTACTAGTGATACCACAGAACTACACTACTAGTGACACCACAGAGCTACACTACTAGTGACACCACAGAGCTACACTACTAGTGACACCACAGAACTACAACACTAGTGATACCACAGAGCTACACTACTAGTGACACCACAGAGCTACACTACTAGTGACACCACAGAACTACACTACTAGTGACACCACAGAACTACAACACTAGTGACACCACAGAGCTACACTACTAGTGATACCACAGAACTACACTACTAGTGACACCACAGAACTACACTACTAGTGACACCACAGAACTACAACACTAGTGACACCACAGAGCTACACTACTAGTGATACCACAGAACTACACTACTAGTGACACCACAGAGCTACACTACTAGTGACACCACAGAACTACACTACTAGTGACACCACAGAGCTACACTACTAGTGACACCACAGAACTACACTACTAGTGACACCACAGAACTACACTACTAGTGACACCACAGAACTACAACACTAGTGACACCACAGAGCTACAACACTAGTGATACCACAGAACTACACTACTAGTGACACCACAGAGCTACACTACTAGTGACACCACAGAGCTACACTACTAGTGACACCACAGAACTACACTACTAGTGACACCACAGAGCTACACTACTAGTGACACCACAGAGCTACACTACTAGTGACACCACAGAGCTACACTACTAGTGACACCACAGAACTACACTACTAGTGACACCACAGAACTACACTACTAGTGACACCACAGAGCTACACTACTAGTGACACCACAGAGCTACACTACTAGTGATACCACAGAGCTACACTACTAGTGATACCACAGAGCTACACTACTAGTGATACCACAGAACTACACTACTAGTGATACCACAGAACTACACTACTAGTGACACCACAGAACTACACTACTAGTGATACCACAGAGCTACACTACTAGTGACACCACAGAACTACACTACTAGTGATACCACAGAACTACACTACTAGTGACACCACAGAGCTACACTACTAGTGACACCACAGAACTACACTACTAGTGACACCACAGAACTACAACACTAGTGACACCACAGAGCTACAACACTAGTGATACCACAGAACTACACTACTAGTGACACCACAGAGCTACACTACTAGTGACACCACAGAGCTACACTACTAGTGACACCACAGAACTACACCACTAGTGATACCACAGAACTACACTACTAGTGACACCACAGAGCTACACTACTAGTGACACCACAGAGCTACACTACTAGTGACACCACAGAACTACACTACTAGTGACACCACAGAACTACACCACTAGTGACACCACAGAACTACACTACTAGTGATACCACAGAACTACACTACTAGTGATACCACAGAGCTACACCACTAGTGACACCACAGAACTACACTACTAGTGACACCACAGAACTACACTACTAGTGATACCACAGAACTACACTACTAGTGACACCACAGAACTACACCACTAGTGACACCACAGAACTACACTACTAGTGACACCACAGAGCTACACTACTAGTGACACCACAGAACTACACTACTAGTGACACCACAGAACTACACTACTAGTGATACCACAGAACTACACTACTAGTGATACCACAGAGCTACACTACTAGTGACACCACAGAACTAAACTACTAGTGACACCACAGAGCTACACTACTAGTGACACCACAGAACTACACTACTAGTGACACCACAGAACTACACTACTAGTGATACCACAGAACTACACCACTAGTGACACCACAGAACTACACTACTAGTGACACCACAGAACTACAACACTAGTGACACCACAGAGCTACAACACTAGTGATACCACAGAACTACACTACTAGTGACATCACAGAACTACACTACTAGTGACACCACAGAACTACACTACTAGTGACACCACAGAACTACACTACTAGTGACACCACAGAGCTACACTACTAGTGATACCACAGAACTACACTACTAGTGACATCACAGAACTACACTACTAGTGACACCACAGAACTACACTACTAGTGACACCACAGAGCTACACTACTAGTGATACCACAGAACTACACCACTAGTGACACCACAGAACTACACTACTAGTGACACCACAGAACTACACTACTACTAGTGACACCACAGAACTACACTACTAGTGACACCACAGAACTACAACACTAGTGACACCACAGAGCTACAACACTAGTGATACCACAGAGCTACACTACTAGTGACACCACAGAACTACACTACTAGTGACACCACAGAACTACACTACTAGTGACACCACAGAACTACACTACTAGTGACACCACAGAGCTACACTACTAGTGACACCACAGAGCTACACTACTAGTGACACCACAGAACTACACTACTAGTGATACCACAGAGCTACACTACTAGTGACACCACAGAGCTACACTACTAGTGATACCACAGAACTACACTACTAGTGACACCACAGAGCTACACTACTAGTGATACCACAGAACTACACTACTAGTGATACCACAGAACTACACCACTAGTGACACCACAGAACTACACTACTAGTGATACCACAGAGCTACACTACTAGTGATACCACAGAACTACACCACTAGTGACACCACAGAGCTACACTACTAGTGACACCACAGAACTACAACACTAGTGACACCACAGAACTACACTACTAGTGACACCACAGAACTACACTACTAGTGACACCACAGAACTACACTACTAGTGATACCACAGAACTACACCACTAGTGACACCACAGAACTACACTACTAGTGACACCACAGAGCTACACTACTAGTGACACCACAGAACTACAACACTAGTGATACCACAGAACTACACTACTAGTGACACCACAGAGCTACACTACCAGTGACACCACAGAACTACACCACTAGTGACACCACAGAGCTACACTACTAGTGACACCACAGAGCTACACTACTAGTGACACCACAGAGCTACACTACTAGTGACACCACAGAACTACACTACTAGTGATACCACAGAGCTACACTACTAGTGACACCACAGAGCTACAACACTAGTGATACCACAGAACTACACTACTAGTGACACCACAGAACTACACTACTAGTGACACCACAGAACTACACTACTAGTGACACCACAGAACTACACTACTAGTGATACCACAGAACTACACCACTAGTGACACCACAGAGCTACACTACTAGTGACACCACAGAACTACACTACTAGTGACACCACAGAGCTACAACACTAGTGATACCACAGAGCTTACAATTGTAATGGTGTTACACTATTGATAACATACAACTGAAACTGAGCTACTTCAATGATCCAACAAAGATAACAACTAATGTCCCTGGTGCCCAATATCCTTCTCAGCATGTGATTGGTCCCTGGCCCCCCGCATGGGACCAGGTGATGTGTGACCTACAGGGAGGAGGGCAGGCACCGGGGACTTGTCTTCAGATGAACCATAATACAGTAAGAACATGTTTAGGTCTCTATATAAAATGTAAACGTAAGCCCTGTGCACCCCTCTGCCTCACCCCTTGTGGTGCTCCGTGGAGAACACTGGATCAAAACAAGTCTGGTCCATTGGGCCCCTGGATCTCTGGGACAATGCACCATGATATAAAGGGTTAATATTGTGCATCTATATTCAGTGCCTAAAAGGGGATTTAACCCCTTGCATGCTACAGAGATCCCCAATAAATTGTGGGGTGACACAGTGGATAATTCTGTAACATTTGGGTGAATAAAGCCTTCTTTAACTCACTAGGAGCTGGATTCTACTGCAGATAATAAATGTTACCGCTCATTTCATCAAACATTTTCCTGTTGAAGTCTGTGGGGATAAAACTACCACCTGCAACAGAATCCAACCTGACTCCAGGTCCTTATAGGGTTAAAGAGGAGCGGTGAGTATGGAGGCGAGTCATAAGGACAAAGTCCCAAATTTCTCCCCCCCCCTCCGTGTGATTCATCCGCAGGGATCGGTGCACCCCCCCCATGTGATTCATCCGCAGGGATCGGTGCACCCCCCCCATGTGATTCATCCGCAGGGATCGGTGCACCCCCCCCCAATGTGATTCATCCGCAGGGATCGGTGCACCCCCCCATGTGATTCATCCGCAGGGATCGGTGCACCCCCCATGTAATTCATCCGCAGGGATCGGTGCACCCCCCCCCATGTGATTCATCCGCAGGGATCGGTGCACCCCCCCCATGTGATTCATCCGCAGGGATCGGTGCACCCCCCCCATGTGATTCATCCGCAGGGACCGGTGCCCCCCCCCCCCATGTGATTCATCCGCAGGGACCGGTGCACCCCCCCCATGTGATTCATCCGCAGGGATCGGTGCACCCCCCCATGTAATTCATCCGCAGGGATCGGTGCATCCCCCCATGTAATTCATCAGCAGGGATCGGTGCACCCCCTCCCCCAATGTGATTCATCTGCAGGGACTGGTGCACCCCCCCAATGTGATTCATCAGCAGGGATCGGTGCACCCCCATGTGATTCATCAGCAGGGATCGGTGCACCCCATGTGATTCATCAGCAGGGATCGGTGCACCCCTGGGAAGGAACATTTAGGCTTTGTTGTGGCACATGAAGGTTCTGAGTGTGAATTACCCAATCGCGCCCATCTAATCCCTCTTATTTATCTCTATGTTCCTCCTCAAACAGCTTCCAAATTCCCTCCGGGGGCGAGTGTGTGTGTGTGTGTGTGTGTGTGTGGGGGGGGGGGACTGTCATGTTTTTGGAGACCTGACACCTTTCTGGGGTCTCTAGGTTTCCGGAGAGGAACAATACCTGTGTGTAATTAGGGAGGAGGCTGCAGAGACAAAGGAACATTCCCAAATCACACAGGTACAGACTTGTCTGGGGAGGGGGCACAGAGATCAAAGACACTAATTAACATCCACTCATTCCTAGCAGGGCCATACTCAGCAGGAAAACCAGTGCAAATCTGGAGGAAAGGATCTGCACCATAAAGTGGCAGAAGAAAATTCCTCAAATTCTCAATTACGTAGTAGAAAGGACATTTACAATTAGTTGGAATCCTAATAGAAAGTATTTAAAGGGATAGTAATACTTAAAATGTAAAAAAAATATGTTGTAGGGTTTATCCCCTGAGTAAAACAAGAGTACTCCCACTGCTGAAAGATGTTTCATTCAAAAGTTATTAATTTTCAAAGTTGAATTTTTTTTAGGTGCAATATCACAGTGGCCTGAAATTGTACAGTGGCGCTGTTGCTACATGATCCTATGGACAGCTCTGGTCCCGGGACCATATATCTCCATAGGATGGTGTAGCAACAGCGCCACTGTACAATTTCAGGCCACTGTGATATTGCTCCTAAAAAAATTCAACTTTGAAAATTAATAACTTTTGAATGAAACATCTTTCAGCAGTGGGAGTACTCTTGTTTTACTCAGGGGGATAAACCCTACAACATTTTTTTTTACATTTTAAGTATTACTATCCCTTTAAAAGTCCCATTTAAAGGAGCACTAATCTGCAAATATACCTTTAAATATCTTGTACTTACAGATAGCATGTGTTCCGTCCCTCAGATCTAACCCCCCACTTGCTTTTTATTGCCGGTGTAAGTTGTCCTGTTTAGAGAACACATATGTAATGTTGGTGGTGCGCAGTGTATTAACATAGTAACATGGTTAAAGAGGCTGAGAAAAGCCCTGCGCCCATCAAGTTCAGCCCGTGCCAAATCACCCCTGCTGAACCAGAGCAAGGCAAAGAAAATGGGAGCCCTGGAAAAGGCAGGACTGTCTGCTCCCTCAGAGTGTACGTAAAACTGGATTTGAGGTCTCACAGAAATAGAGGCCATGTACAGATCCTGTATGAAGTGCACATAACCCCAGTCAGGGATTCCTCTTCTGTCCTTATGGAATAGGTCATGTTCTATGGAAATCCCTGCTTAATCACAATGAGGAGGCCCAGCTTGTACGCGTTATCAATCAGGGAGGTCTATTAAACATGCACTGCTGGTGCACCCACTGCCTTAACCCTTTGAGTGCCAGACACATAATCATACCTGGGAACTTTTTATTGCTGTTTCCCCGGAGGGGACTCCTCTGCTGCCATGGGTGGTGTGAAGAATGACGCGTATCATATCAAAAAGGGTCGGGGCTTAACAAGAGTGCCGGGCTTAAAAGAAGGCTGGGGGGGGGGAGGAGCAACACGGGGAGAAAGAGTGGAAGTGGGTAGATTTTCGCTAGAAACTCCCCACATCCGGAGGACTCTGCCCCAGAGACCTGGTAAAGCTCTGTCAAAACCGGAGTCTCTGGGGCAAATCCGGAGAGTTCTCAAGTATGCACAATATCCAATGCGTTGTAATGTTCTGGATACCCGTCAGCTACTCTCAGGTTTAAATCAGTGTGTATTCTGGGAATCTGGTGCAGATTGTTTGCTCCAGAATTGAATGTCTTTATGGTCTTGAATTTGGACCATAGCTCATTAACAGAATTACTTTCTTAGACAAGCGCCCTTCATCCAACTGTCCAGTACATCAGTCTGTCTGTCTATACTCCAATCTACCATCCGCCCATCTAGCCACTTAATTACAAATACATTTTCTTCTACACTTAAGCACCAGTAAGGTCTGCACAGAGGCCTATGGGACGGTATTATTACTGTATTCTCTCAGGAGCACAGTAAAGTTACAGTAAGATCTGTACAGAGGCCTATGGGGTGGTATTATTACTGTATTCCCTCAGGAACACAGTAAAGTTACAGTAAGGTCTGTACAGAGGCCTATGGGGTTGTATTATTACTGTATTCCCTCAGGAACACAGTAAAGTTACAGTAAGGTCTGTACAGAGGCCTATGGGTCTGTATTATTACTGTATTCCCTCAGGAACACAGTAAAGTTACAGTAAGGTCTGTACAGAGGCCTATGGGACTGTATTACTGTATTCCCTCAGGAACACAGTAAAGTTACAGTAAGATCTGTACAGAGGCCTATGGGGCTGTATTATTACTGTATTCTCTCAGGAGCACAGTAAAGTTACAGTAAGATCTGTACAGAGGCCTATGGGACTGTATTATTACTGTATTCCCTCAGGAACATAGTAAAGTTACAGTAAGATCTGTACAGAGGCCTATGGGACTGTATTATTACTGTATTACCTCAGGAACACAGTAAAGTTACAGTGAGGTCTGTACAGAGGCCTATGGGGCTGTATTATTACTGTATTCTCTCAGGAGCACAGTAAAGTTACAGTAAGATCTGTACAGAGGCCTATGGGACTGTATTATTACTGTATTCCCTCAGGAACATAGTAAAGTTACAGTAAGATCTGTACAGAGGCCTATGGGACTGTATTATTACTGTATTACCTCAGGAACACAGTAAAGTTACAGTAAGGTCTGTACAGAGGCCTATGGGACTGTATTATTACTATATTCCCTCAGGAACGCAGTAATGTTACAGTAAGGTCTGTACAGAGGCCTATGGGGCTGTATTATTACTGTATTCCCTCAGGAACACAGTAAAGTTACAGTAAGGTCTGTACAGAGGCCTATGGGGCTGTATTATTACTGTATTCCCTTAGGAACACAGTAAAGTTACAGTAAGGTCTGTACAGAGGACTATGGGACTGTATTATTACTATATTCCCTCAGGAACGCAGTAATGTTACAGTAAGGTCTGTACAGAGGCCTATGGGGCTGTATTATTACTGTATTCCCTCAGGAACACAGTAAAGTTACAGTAAGGTCTGTACAGAGGCCTATGGGACTGTATTATTACTATATTCCCTCAGGAACGCAGTAATGTTACAGTAAGGTCTGTACAGAGGCCTATGGGGCTGTATTATTACTGTATTCCCTCAGGAACGCAGTAATGTTACAGTAAGGTCTGTACAGAGGCCTATGGGGCTGTATTATTACTGTATTCCCTCAGGAACACAGTAAAGTTACAGTAAGGTCTGTACAGAGGCCTATGGGGCTGTATTATTACTGTATTCTCTCAGGAGCACAGTAAAGTTACAGTGAGGTCTGTACAGAGGCCTATGGGGCTGTATTATTACTGTATTCCCTCAGGAGCACAGTAAAGTTACAGTGAGGTCTGTACAGAGGCCTATGGGGCTGTATTATTACTGTATTCTCTCAGGAGCACAGTAAAGTTACAGTGAGGTCTGTACAGAGGCCTGTGGGGATGTATTATTACTATATTCCCTCAGGAACGCAGTAAAGTTACAGTAAGGAAGGTCTGTACAGAGGCCTATTTGGACTATTATTACTGCACTAGTATGGAAGTCCGTATACACGGGCTAAAGTGCACCCAGCTGCCCCGGCTGCTGCCCCGGAGCCGGGAGCAGAGACTTGACATGAGCCGAACGCGCTGATCCTTAGCAGGGAGCTCCAGACGGCTCACAGCGAAGCTCCGTGTGTGCGACACCACACATGCACAGTAGAGACTCTCTACAGCACATGTGCGGTTACGGCTCACAGTGAGTGACGCATTCTACTACTTTATGTTACAAGGATTACCCCAGGAACATAGGAAAGTTGTAGGTCTGTACAGAAGTCTATTGGGCTGCTGGCAGGCCTTTCACATCAGCTGACCCATGTGGGTGCTAGTCTGTAATGTTGGCTGGCACTCATATGGGCCGGCAGGAGGATGCACCTCTTTTGCACTCTGAATTGGCTGTGGCATGGAGGAGAGACGAGTGAACTACACGCACATCTGAAGGGCAGTAAAGCTATGGAATTCTTTGCCTCGGGATGTTGTGTCTGCAGATAATGTAACTGCTTTCAAAAAAAAGAAATGGATGCCTATATATCTCAGAACAATACTGAGAATTATGACATTTGGCTTCAGTGCAGATAGGATCTTGATCCAGGGAAATGTCTGACTGACATTTGGAGTCGGGAAGGAATTTTTTTACCCACTTGGGACTAAACTGTAAGTGGCTTCAATGGGTTTTCTTTTGCCTTCCTCTGGATCAACAGGAGAGATTTGGGACGGGCTGGACTTGATGGACGCATGTCTTTTTTCAGCCTCATCAACTACGTTACTATGCGAGTGTCACAGGGGGCTGAGACACGTCTGTCACTGCCATGAAAGACCCCTGCCCAGCAGGTCACTATCTCAGAATAAACATAAATGATTACATCTCAGTGGAAATGCAGCTATGTGTAACAGCTGTGGGATTTCAATACCATTTAATTAAAATAAAGGTTTCAAATGTGTACCTACATTATCTCTGAGTCTGAGGAAAGTTGCAGCATGCTGAATATCTCTGCAGCAATTGCAGTGCATGCTCTGTGTGTGTAATATTCCATAGGACACAGCGATTCAAAACTCGTGATTTTCTCATCATTTTCTTTGTCTGCGCAATTTGTCCGGCGGGGACAGCCTAATGGAGGTCTGCAATCCGAAGTCCTCGTGCTGTTTAGGGCTACAATTCCTATCACAAGCAACATGCCCTAAAGTGCTGAAGGGCCTCAGGTTGCTCTCCCCCATGCAGGATACGGAGTGTTGCCTAAGAAGTAACATTATGACCCCACAGGGCTCCCTCTGGATATGCCGTGATGCGTGTGATTTATACAAGGATTAACTAGGAGCTTTTGTGTATCAGCTATTAATACCGGAGGGTGTCAGCCACGCATACCGGGGGGGGGGGGGGGGGGGGTGTCAGCCATTAAAACACCGGGTTATCAGCTTTTAAATACTGAGCCCCTGCCCCATTAATATATAAATATAAGGTGTGACAAGCAGGCTCCCTCCCCAGTGGTACACATCTGTACATCCCCTCCTGGGGCCATTCTGGACTAATCCAACTGCACCACAGGGGACAATACACACTCCTGTTACATTAGACTGGGATTTTAACTCATTGAATACTTGACTTGTGAAGCAATGCACTGGAGACTTTTTTGGCATTCAAGAAGCTGTATTCAAGTGTACGGGAACTTAGGGATGTTTATTCTCCCCCTGCGGTGCAGTTGGTTTAGTCCAGTTGGTATGTATAAATATAAGACAATGATTCTATAATCTCTCCTATTGTACAGCGCCAAGCAATTTGTTACACTGTATAAATACAATAATGATCACCTGTATTATCAGTGTATCACACAGCACCATGTAACACACACACATATATATATATATATATACATATACATATACACACACACACACACACACACACAAACATACACTCACATAATCACTAATAGACAGGTTATTGTCTATACACACTGTATTATCAGTGTATCACACAGCACTATGTGATAGATTACATTATATATATATATATATATATATACATACACACAAGACAATTTCACATCACACACAGTTAGGCTCCTATCACAAGGCAACAGCAATACAGCGATGATGTGCGGGGGATGTTGCCCTTGCAGGACGGTACCCTGAGGCCTACGGTGCCATTCATATGGGCGACTATGACCTCACATGAACGCACAAGGATCCATCAAGCTGCATCTTCACTGTATTTCACATAGGAGACACTGGGGGTTGTGGTGCTCTGGGGGGAGTAAAAACATCAAATCCTTGGGAGCCACACACAATTATTAGATACCAGATAATGAATACAGGGGCCAGTTTAATATGGATGTAAATCCCCCCCCCACACACAAAATATAATAAATATATATATATTGGAGCCAGAAGTAACGTTTGGGAGCCTGGGCTTGTTCCTTTTATGGACACAATCAGTCAGTTCATGCACCAAGCAGACTGCAAGCTCTTCCTAGCCTACAGAGCTTGCAATCACAGTTGTAGACTGACACACAGTGCTTCCCATCTACTGGATGGGTCTCAGGTGGAATCCCCTACAGACGTTTCAGAGCAGTCTATATGATCAGGTTACAGTCCTATGGGAACCCCAGGGCCCACCCCACAGTCTGAGTCTCCCTGATGTAGGAATATACAGGTTGGATTTAAAAAGGAGAAAAGTGGTTTAAAGAGTGAATAGCAATTAGTGTCGGGTGTCTGACATTCCCAGGACAAAGACTAATTCTTAAAATCTATGTACACAGACAGATATCCTATGTACCCAGCCCTGGTACCCTCCCTACCCAGCCCAGGAGCCCAACTATCTAGCCCTCCTATCCAGCCCTGGGACCCTCCTGTGCCCCTCCTATCCAGCCCGGGGACCCTCCTGTGCCCCTCCTACCCAGACCTGGAACCCTCCTGTGCCCCTCCTATCCTGCCCTGGAACCCTCCTGTGCCCCTCCTATCCAGCCCAGGGAACCTCCTGTGCCCCTCCTATCCAGCCCAGGGACCCTCCTGTGCCCCTCCTATCCAGCCCAGGGACCCTCCTGTGCCCCTCCTATTCAGCACGGGGACCCTCCTGTGCCCCTCCTATGCTGCCCTGGGACCCTCCTGTGCCCCTCCTATCCTGCCCTGGTACCCTCCTGTGCCCCTCCTATCCTGCCCTGGTACACTCTCCTTACCCAGTCACGTCTGCAGCTACCAACACGTAACAGGTCTGATGCAACAACTGGAAATGGATAAATTAAACCGACTGCATGAGATGTGTTCAATCAATGGGGCAACACGTATAATGTCACACGTGGAGAAATTCTGGCGCACAATCACACCGCAAGTATAATAATCCCCATGGATTTAACCTCTTCCATACCACACAGATATCAGCACACTGTGAGGCAATTAAACTAAACTCCACTGTGACATTTGGGGATAAGAAATCAGATTTAATATGTCCCTGAGGTTTGTCCCAAAACTGCACATAATCCCCACTGCTAATTATTATTATACTTTATTTATATAGCACTAATGTAGTCTGCAGCGCTGCAATTTAGGGTAGCTGTATAAAGACAAAAGTGGGGCAAACCAACTAGACCTTAAAGGGGCCCTGCAGCCGTAATACTACCGTACTTAATGTTAAAGGGATAGTAACACTTAATATGTAAAAAATATTATATTATATATAAATTGCAGTATTTATCCTCCTGAATAAAACAAGGGAACTCCCACTGCTGAGAAGTATTCTATTCAAAAGATATCGCAGCAGTTCATTTTTTTCAGATGCAGTATGTCAATGACCTGAAATGTTACAGTGGCGCTGTTGGTACACCAGCCTATGGACAGCTCTGGTCAGTTGACCATGGATCTCCATAGGATGGTGTTGCAACAGCGCCACTGTGACATTTCAGGTCATGGAGATACTGCACCTAAAAAAAAAAAAAAATATGAACGTTTGAGCTGCAATATCTTTTCAATAAAACACCTCAGAAGTGGGAGTTCCCTTTTTGTACTTCGGAGAATAAACCCTACAATTTATATATATCTATATATATAAAAGAAGACTTTGTGCCTGCCAAAACACACCCAGGGGAGGCATAAAGCAGGAGTTACTACTCCTATTGGGTGATTCAGTCATGCAGGGAGTTGGCCCGCCCCCACTATGCAGCCCGCCCACCACTATCAAAGTCAGAAAAAAACAATATGGCCGCCACTTGCTCCTACACCACAGACAAACACACATGCCTCACTCACACAGCACCAAACAAACACACACAGACCACCACACACCACCAAACACACATGCCCCCACTCACACACACAGCACCACATACACACACAAAGCCAGAAATAAATATGGCTGACACACACACACACACACACACACACACACACACACACACACACACAGTCACTCACCCGGACTCCCAGTCGCCTCAGCAGGACCTGTAGTGCAGCACCAGGGGAACAAAATGGCACTCAAAGGGTTAAGGTAGGCCCTCTGCTGAATTATTTCTTCACTGTCATCATTTGCCATGCAAGACACAGGACAGACAGCCATCAGGTACACACTTAACCCACTGACTGCTACAGGGTTGTGTATCAAGTTTTACCCCTCAGGGAGTGTGTTCAAACCCCTCACACTGTAAACTTGCATTTCCCTCCCACTTCTCCTCCTTCCCCAGCCTATTACTAACACTTTTCCATATTTATGTTAAGCCCCGCCCCTACTCGCGATTAAGCCCCGCCCACTTTAAACCAAAATTGCCCCATTGCTCTCTCTACATCAGCACCACATGAGGGACTCCACAAGTAAAAGTTCACAGGTATTACACACTCATGTCCCACTCACACAGCACCAAACACCCATACACACACACAAAGCCAGAAAGAAATATGGCTGACACACAGTCACTCACCCTGACTCTCAGTGGCCTCAGCAGGACCTGTACTAGAGCCACTGAGGAACAAAATGGCACTCAAAGGGTTCAGGTAGGTCCTCATTGCTCAATTACTTCTTCACTGTCATCATTTGCCATGCAAGACACAGGACACACAACCATCAGGTACACACTTAACCCACTGACTGCCACAGGGTTGTGTATCAAGTTTTACCCCTCAGGGAGTGTGTTCAAACCCCTCACACTGTGAACTTGCATTTCTCTCCCACTTCTCCTCCTTCCCCAGCCTATTACTGACACTTTTCCACATTTATGTTAAGCCCCGCCCCCTACTCGCAATTAAGCCCCGCCCACTTTTAACCCAGATTGCCCTATTTGTCTCTCCACATCAGCACCACATAACTCCCCTCCAGAGACAACACAAATCAAAGTTACCAGGTATGAACACACTTGCCACTGCTATTTAACTCTCACATGCCTCTCTATACATTAACCATTTGAGTGCCAGAGGGGTGCACAACTCATGCACGCATGTGTTTCTGCTCATATATGTTGTGTGTGTACATCTCTGTTACATATGTGTGTCCATCTCGTGTGTCTGTGTGTGTGCGTGTCTTTTGCATGTCTCTGCCGCTCACTGTGTGTATGTGCATACCTCCCAACATTTCACATGGCCAAAGAGGGACACTGTAGTTTTAGGTGATATTGTTGGGGCGTGGCTGGTGGGCGGGGCATTAGTAAGAATTTGTAGGTTATTTCATGACCTATTACTGGCTATTTATGTAACTGAATAAATGATTTAGTTCAAGACCAATGTATTTTATTTGCACAGACTAATGTATAAACACATATACTGAAGTTTATTGCTTTATTGCTGTAGAGCAAAGTAATACACACCACACAGTCAGGGCTGGTGCAAGGATTTTTGACACCCTAGGCAAAACCTAATTTTGCCGCCCATTTCGCTCCGCCCCTTATGTCCCACCCCTTTATACCCTGCCTACTTATACCCCACCTCTTTTCATGATTGTCCTCTCTCTGCCCCCTGGGCCAGTCTGCCCCTGGTCTAGAGATGCCTGTAAGAGATGCCCCCCACCAGCTCCAACTTGCCCCTTATCAGCTCCACTTTGGCCCTATCAGCTGCACTTTGCCCCCCATCAACTCCAACTTGCCCCCATCAGCTCCACTTTGCCCCCATCAACTCCAACTTACCCCCATCAACTCCAACTTACCCCCATCAGCTCCAGTTTGCCCCCCACCAGCTCCACTTTGCCCCCCACCAGCTCCACTTTGCCCCCCACCAGCTCCACTTTGCCCCCCACCAGCTCCACTTTGCCCCCCACCAGCTCCACTTTGCCTCCAGCAGCTCCAACTTGCCACCACCAGCTCCACTTTGCCCACCATCCTCTCCAACTTGCCCCCATCATCTCCACTTTGCTCCCCATCCGCTCTAACTTGCCCCCACCAGCTCCACTTTTGCCCCCCCTTCAGTTCCACTATGCCCCTATCAGCTCCAACTTGCCCCCATCGGCTCCACTTTGCCCCCCAGCAGCTCCACTATGCCCCCAGCAGCTCCAACTTGCCACCAACAGCTCCAACTTGCCACCAACAGCTCCACTTTGCCCCCCATCCGCTCCAACTTGCCCCCATCAGCTCCAACTTGACCCCACCAGCTCCACTTTGCCCCCCCCTCAGCTCCACTTTGACCCACATCCGCTCTAACTTGCCCCCATCAGCTCCACTTTGACCCCCATCCGCTCCAACTTACCCCCATCAGCTCCAACTTGCCCCCAGCAGCTCCACTATGCCCCCTCAGCTCCAACTTGCCCCCATCAGCTCCACTTTGACCTCCATCCACTCCAACTTACCCCCATCAGCTCCAACGTGCCCCCAGCAGCTCCACTATGCCCCCTCAGCTCCAACTTGCCCCCATCATCTCCACTTTGCCCCCCATCCGCTCCAACTTGGCCCCAGCAGCTCCAGTATGCCCCCTCAGCTCCAACTTGCCCCCCATCACATACCTGTAGCTCCCGCGCAGTCTTCTCTTCAGTAATGCAGAGCGCGGCGGGAGATCATGACTCCCAGCGCGCTCTGCATTACTAAAGATCCGACCCAATGAGGGAGCGCTGTAGCAACACAGACCTGACTGTGTTGTGGTTCCCGGCGTGGTGTGTGCGGGCGCAGCTCTTCTCCGCTGCATGCCCGCGCCCCCAGTACGTGTGCGCCCTAGGCCGGTGCCTACCTCGCCTATAGGTGGAGCCGGCCCTGCACACAGTCTGACCTCCTAAAAAGAGGGACAACAGGGTGGGAAAGAGGGACTGTCCCTCCTAAAGAGGGACACTTGGGATGTATGGTATGTGTCTGCCTGTGTGTTGCATATGTCTGTGTTTATCAGTGTGTCTACATTTCACACACATGCGCCCAACGGTCATACCATGACGGGCAACGCCGTCCCACATTGCTAGTATATTATATATATATACTATGTATTAAAGGGATAGTATTACTTCGTTTTATCTTTATTTTATTTTGTAGGCATTAAAAAAACATGAAGAATGATATAAGTCTTATCTCTCAAACCTTCATAGTTTGAGAGATACTCACAAGCAAAGTTTCCCCTCCCGCCCCTTTTACCTAGTGTAAGCCATCTCTTCTCAGATGTGGAATGCAGTCCATAGACCAGACAGATAACAGCAGGGGACAATCTTCTTCCTATGAGAACAATGAAAGCCCTGCCCCCCTTGACAAGCTTTTCAGGTTTTTCCCTTATCTTAATTGAAGATTGTCCCTCTCTGCAGTCTACCTGGGCACCTCCCTTCTGATCTGGCTGAGCAGTGTTACATCAGTAAAAGGGGCAGGAGGGGGATACTTTGTCATTGAATTACTCTTGTACTACAACTCTGACAGTAATGAAATAACACTCTCCAAAGTCCAAATACTAGGATGATTAATTAGAGCTGCTTTTATTATGAAACATTACTATCCCTTTAAGTGTTACTATCCCTGTGTGCTGTACCAGCTGTTTCTTTGTATTATAAATCATGAGAACTGATCCTTTATCTGATGGTGGCACAGTCTGGCACTGTATGATAATCAGTCTCTGTGCTGTGGTATCACACACTGAGCTATGAATGAACTGATCCTTTATCTGATGGTGGCACAGTCTGGCACTGTATGATAATCAGTCTCTGTGCTGTGGTATCACACACTGAGCTATGAATGAACTGATCCTTTATGTGATGGTGGCACAGTCTGGCACTGTATGATAATCAGTCTCTGTACTGCGGCACCACACACTGAGCTATGAATGAACTGATCCTTTATGTGATGGTGGCACAGTCTGGCACTGTATGATAATCAGTCTCTGTGCTGCGGTATCACACACTGAGCTATGAATGAACTGGTCCTTTATGTGATGGTGGCACAGTCTGGCTCTGTATGATAATCAGTCTCTGTGCTGCGGTATCACACACTGAGCTATGAATGAACTGGTCCTTTATGTAATGGTGGCACAGTCTGGCACTGTATGATAATCAGTCTCTGTGTTGCGGTACCACACACTGAGCTATGAATGAACGGAGGAAAAGCCCACAATCTGGGGGAATTTCTGCTATCACAGCGGAGGGGGAAGGGCCACTTTAACATATTTGGAGGGGGTTATTATTACAAAGTGTTCATGTACCTCTAACCCTTTAATAACCAAAGTGCTGTGCAAAGCTATGCACTGTACACCCATCTGGGCTTTAAAAGGGTTAATCCATAAATCTCATCTAGCCATTGAAACCTGACGTTTCAGTCCCCTCCTCACTCCTGTGAATCAGACTCAGAAATTCACCTGTTTAACCCCGAACACTTTGTTTTGTTTGTGGAAATCCGAAGAGATCTCTGTGTCGTTGTCTGCGCCCCGAGGCACAGTAATACAAACACGTCACCGGCTGAGACTTCCTGTCCATTATCCTGCACACAAAGGGTTAGTGTCAGGTGAGCATGGGTGACGCGCCACAGGTGTAAGGGGCAGTCTCTCCCGGAAACGCAGCAGGGTCACAAAGAGTTCAGAGAGAGAGAGAGAGAAAAGTCACTACCTGCTCATGGCTACAAGGGGGGTTAACCCTTCACTATCATATTGTACTACACATTAATTTAAAAGACTAACCTAGGTGGGTGCCCATTATACAAGTGTATATATTCAGTTTACAATCTGAAAACAACTAGTGACCCTTATAAGCCATTCAGGTCAGTTGAAGCTAATGTTACATGTTACCTTGAGGTAGGAAATTACAGATATAATGTAATATTAGATTGATATAGAAATATATGGATAGGGATAGATATATAGATTCCTATCTAGGTAAGTGCTTCTGTTACACACAGTAATTATATAGATACACCTGACTGCTGTACGATGGACTCCTACCTAGGTAAGTGCTTCTGTTACACACAGTAATTATATAGATACACCTGACTGCTGTATGATGGACTCCTACCTAGGCAAGTGCTTCTGTTACACACAGTAATTATATAGATACATCTGACTGCTGTGTGATGGACTCCTACATAGGTAAGTACTTCTGTTACTTGCATTGATTATAAAGATATACCTGACTGCTGTATGAGGGACTCCTACCTAGGTAAGTGCTTCTGTTCCACACAGTAATTTTATGGCAAGCACAGAGGCTTCATATTATCCTCACTGCCACACTCAGCAGCAAAGAAAACTTTATTAGGATAACAAATAAACAAAAGAAAACTTGCTAGTATCCCCACCTTCCTCCCAACCAATCACAAGTCATCAGTCCCCTAAAACTGGGATGCAGCATAAGCCTCTTTCTTTGCTGCTCACTCAGATACTCAGTACAACTACATTGTCCACACACAGTATTGCTAAGTAGTGTTTCTTTAATTTTCTTTGTGCTGGTTAATATTGGTTCATGTGTGTTGGTTTTCTATGTATAGGTTTGTGCACGTGTTGCTGAAGAGACTTTTTTGAGATTTTTTTTTTTTTTTTAATTAATTTTTTTTTTAATCTCTCAGCTTCCCATTCAAAATCCAGGGATATCTGGTGATTGAGGACTACGTGATCACAGCGTAGAGCTATAAACTGCGCATGGTGGCACCTGTTGAATCCGGAAGTGTCCGGGTGATGATACCAATCAGGGATTCTTTATTCCCGTGTTAGAGAATGAGAACATTGTAGGATGTTATTCCATCACTATCAATATAAATTACTGCAGCTGGGAGGCAGATCTCAGGGAGGAGGGTTTTTTTTTTGTGTATTTATTTTTCACATATTTCACACAGATCATAAGATGCCAAAAGGATCAGAAGAACGGGGGGGGGAGGCTGTCACACGGAGAATGATCCCATGCGTGTGACGTGTGCTAGTGCTGACAGCAGTAATCATCCTAATTAGTAGGACACCCTTTAGACATTGTGAGTGACCCAAATAAAATCCCACCCCCCTGTTAAAAGGTAAAAATAATAACCTTCTACTTATTTTACTATGGCCTGGAAATCCTAATGGCCCCTATACTTTTTTTCCATTGCTTCAAGAGATCACATCTTCACTTAGTCCGGGATGTCAGGACCGTGGAGGCGGCCATGACAGCTGCTGGCAGGATGTCATGTCCACGGATTTACGGTTAAATGGTCGCACGCGAAACAGTGTGCGACCAAATGACAGAGTTAACATGTCACCTGGATACAAATGTCGACACAAGACTCTCGGACTGCATGACAGAGTGAGATTCTTGTATCGGTTACTAAAGTCGCATCAAATAGTCGCTTAACCCTTTGTGCCAACATTAGAAAAATTGTCAAGCCTCAGCCAACAAAAGGATACCCCGTGTATTAGCTGTGTCTTAAATTATTCCGAGCCAGTCTCCTTTAATCCGCAGCTATTTAGAAATGCATGTATTTACACAGAAGCTGTGATGTGTATTTTTGTTGTCGATTTGCATTGCCATAAACATTTAACTCTGTGAACGCCAGACAAATAACTGTGGAGACTTGAAGCTTCTTGGATTTGTGAGGAATATGAGAAACATTGTATGAGCTAAAAGATGTGCTCTACCCCATCCTGCTGCCCTTGCGCTTTACTCAGCCTGTTTCACGGTAGTTAAAGTGCCAGGGCAGCAGGATGGGGTAGAGCACATCTTTCATCTCATACAATGTTTCTCATATTCCTCACAAATCAAAGAAGCTTCAAGTCTCCACAGTTATTTGTCTGGCGTTCACATGGTTAAACGTTTATGGCAATGCAAATTGACAACGAAAATACACATCACAGCTTCTGTGTAAATACATGCATTTCGAAATAACTGCGGGTTAAAGGAGACTGGCTCGGAATAATTAAGATACAGGTAATACACGGGGTATTCTTTTGTTGGCTGAGGCTTGACAATTTTTTTTTTTTTTTTAAATGTTGGCACAAAGTATGCGACACGAGAATCTTGTGATGTCACGTGGTGCGAGATTCTCATGTCAACATTTGTATCCAGGAGACATGTTAACTCTGTCATTTGGTTGCACGTTGTTTCACGTGATACCTTTAAAAAGGATACCATGTCCACGGACCTCCTCCTTACTGACGCCCCTGGGTGTGTGTGGCTGGAGACGCAATAGGTATTAGATGGTAAAATATAGGCAGGACTCCTGTCATGAGGTACCTTGGAGAGGTAAGGAAGCTTAAACATACTTTGGCAAAACTATTTTGAAATGCTATCAGGCGCACAGGACACACACTTCCACCACATGGCACCCTTAAAGCGGAACTACCACCGCTAAGCAACTTTGTTTCTAATAATTCCCTATCTGGCGACTAGCTGCTTAGTAGCGTTAGTCGACAGAATTATTACCTGGTTAGGAAGAAATATGCATTCATCCTCGGCTGACAGGCAGGACGGAGCGCGGACATCTTGCCCTAGTGATGTCCGCGCGCCTGCGCTGTCAGTTCCTTCCGGAGCCGAATGGCTCCTAGCAACGCCTCCTACAGCCGTCTGGGACTGACAGCGCAGGCGTCACTAGGGCAAGATGTCCGCGCTCCCCCTTCCCTGACTGAATGCTGACTGCAGGGGGAGCTGTAGTACGACAGTCTTATGTGCATCAGGTGGCTCTGAAGCGGAGCCGAGATTGCGTTTATAAAAAAGAATTCTTTCACTTAAACGGTCTTCTACATGTGCTTGGTTTGTAAGCACACGTAGAAGAATGTTTTAGTGAAAGAATTCTTTTTTATAAACGCGATCTCAGCTCTGCTGCAGAGCCACCTGATGCAAGTAATACCGGATATCCCTGCAGTCAACGTTCAGTCAGGGGAGGGGGCAGGGAGGGGGAAACTTTGAGTGCTATTATCTCTCAAATCATAAGGGTTTGAGAGATGACACTGGGGGCAATAAGATTCTTTTTAACAAAGCTACAGTATGGGGATTAGAAATGTGCAAGTATTACTATCCCTTTAAGTATATGTGTGTATAAATGTGTCTGTGAGTAAAATACTTTGGTCTTGTTATAAATCATGTATTCAATTACAGTGCCAGTAGGTCATGAAATAACCTAAAAATTATCGGTAATGCCCCTCCCATCAGGCACTCCCCAGTAACACCCCCAAAAACATCAGTGTCCCTCTTTTGCTATTTGAAATGTTGGGAGGTATGCAGTAGGCAGCTATACTATGCCAAGAGTTCTTATCTAGACTTACTGCATTGGTCTCTACCACTTCCGCTGGGAGTCCATTCTCTGTATCCATCACCTGTTATATTACACCTATGTGGTACATTTACAGCTGTGATAATCTGTTTACAATGAGCCAAAAATCTCAGACTGCGGGATTCCTTGTCCTGATACAGATCTGACTGCAGGCGGGGGAGGGGGTGTGAGGAGCGAGAGCGTGGGGGAAGTTTTTACTTACACTGGAGTTTGGGGAAGAAGTGAAAGAAAAAGGACAGACCTCAGGAGGATTTAATGGGGGGGGCTGTGTGTATTTACCAGAGTCATGAATGAAATCTGAGAACATTCACACAGACACATTTTATATATAGATGTATACACGCACATATATTATATAGATATACGCACACACAGACATACATATCATATCGATGTATACACACATACACATATTATATAGATATACACAAACATATATCATATAAATATACACACACATACATATATATCATATAGATACACACACACACGCACACGCACACACACACACACACGCGCATTTAGGGACCGTTCATACAAGTGACAGAAAGTCCATGGGCCTGATCCAAGGCCCCTCACTCAGTACTTGCACAGGACAGTGTACAAGGTGCAAAAATGTTTATACAAACTCATCCAAGTCACAGCAGGGCTCACCCGCTTGGTGGTCTAAGGGACTGTCCAGCAGATGGACGCAATTCACAACCTCCAATGACTGGTCACGTGGGCCAGTTACCATCATACTGCTGCCACCCTTTCAGACACACACACACACACACACACTCTGGTCAGCGAGTCTTGCAGGGGTCAGTGCGTCCAGCGACATGGTATGTGGATACTCAGAAAACATAATGCAAAGCAATGCACTGGAAACCTCTAGCATTCGATTAGTGTGGGAATCAGTCAGTAATATATGTCTCATGCCCATGTGGCCTGGCACTGTAACATGCCTACTCCATGCCCAAGTGACTGGTGGGGGCAAAGCAGAACATCAGAGGTAAGTAGGCACAGGTGGCATGGAATGTGTTAGAACACAGCCCAGCCAAGCTCCCAGAGGGAACACAGCCTAAACTTACGTTTTGTCTTTAATAGAGTAATTTTATTCCCTAGAGAATAAAGGTTTTCTGTGCATGTACCCTTACGGCCATCTTGGTTTTTCTTTACACTAACATGTTTAACTCTTTACTCGCCATGCCGATGTCCCAAGGCACTGCCTGCTTGTCCTACCATTTCTGTAAAGCAGTGAAGTGATTTCCAGGTGCAATGGAGTTTCATTAGATATTCAGTGAATAACCAGGCCCGGGGAGGGGAGAATGGGTGCGGCAGGAACACCCCAGGATCTACCTGTTCCCAGGACTCGGGAGGAGCAGAGATAAAGGAGATTTCTACACTGTTTCCTGGGAGCGACAGCAGTACAAAAATCACAGCACGGGATTAGTTCCCAGAGGGATGACGATACTAGTTATTTATATATACAGTACTGTACATATTGGGGGGGGGGGGGAATAGTCACACGGTGCTGGAAGGTAAAATACTAGTAATATATATATAATATAGTTACAGTGAGAAAGGACTGTACAGAGGCCTATGGGGCTGTATTATTACTGTATGCCCTCAGGAACACAGTAAAGTTACAGTAAGGTCTGTACAGAGGCCTATGGGTCTGTATTATTACTGTATTCCCTCAGGAACACAGTAAAGTTACAGTAAGGTCTGTACAGAGGCCTATGGGTCTGTATTATTACTGTATTCCCTCAGGAACACAGTAAAGTTACAGTAAGGTCTGTACAGAGGCCTCTGGGGCTGTATTATTACTGTATTCCCTCAGGAACACAGTAAAGTTACAGTAAGGTCTGTACAGAGGTCTATGGGACTATATTATTACTGTTTTCCCTCAGGAACACAGTAAAGTTACAGTAAGATCTGTACAGAGGCCTATGGGGCTGTATTATTACTGTATTCCCTCAGGAACGCAGTTAAGTTACAGTAAGATCTGTACAGAGGCCTATGGGGCTGTATTATTACTGTATTCCCTCAGTAACGCAGTAAAGTTACAGTAAGGTCTGTACAGAGGCCTGTGGGGCTGTATTATTACTGTATTCCCTCAGGACCGCAGTAAAGTTACAGTAAGGTCTGTACAGAGGCCTGTGGGGCTGTATTATTACTGTATTCCCTCAGGAACGCAGTAAAGTTACAGTAAGGTCTGTACAGAGGCCTATGGGGCTGTATTATTACTGTATTCA
>CM074719.1:2714261-2781688 GCA_037306005.1 Rhinophrynus dorsalis
TTATAGGATACCTATATATGCTGCGTTTCCAGTTGGATTATGCTCTTCATGACCGTTGGGTACAAACTGGACACCGATGACAGTTATTCTCACCACAGTGATGCCCACACTGGCCACTCCTGTGAAAATTGCCCCCCTCCCCCAGTGAATCTCGCTGCATCAGTTCTGATAACAGGTCCCCCCATTCCCATGCCACTCTTGCTCATAAGCACTGGCACGTAACAATTGCTGGGTGAGGGTGCACTCCACCTCCCCTACAGCCCCAGGAAGGGGCAGAGAAGCAAACTAGAAACAATTGGATTTTCATATATATATATATATATATATACACAAGAACGATTAGGAGGCACTCCACTTATACAGTCACCGGTGCCTGGGTGCCATGATAACTAAACCACTCTTTACCTTCCTTACGGTCTATGCTCATTGACCGTGTTCCTCCACACAGGAGAGGTGGTGACCGGGCTCTCAAGCTTCTACAAGTAGAGGCTAAATGGATATATACACTGAATACTGTGGTTCCTAGGGGACTGGATGAGGTCCTGAGTTTCGCACCTTTCTACTGAACAGTACTATTAGAGTGTTTGTCTATAACCACACAAGGGAGTCTATGGGGGTTTATGCTGGCGGGTCCTGCACATGATGGGCACCCTGGCCAGTGTATGTTCCACTCTTCCCCTTGGCCTCAGTTCCTCCACATGGAACAAACTCTAGCCAGTAGACAACGATGTCTATGACTAGTGTTCTACAGCATTTCAGCACTATGATACCTTTTTGCTGTGTTTCATCCCTGTACTAGACTTGCTGTTAGTCGTTGGTTTAGTCGTTCCCTAGTGGTGCCCACTAATGACACGGCCCAGGTGTGATCAGTTCTCTCCGAGGTGCATCTCTGACAACTCTGTCAATTTTTCATTAGTTTGCCTGTAAGTCACCAGTGTCCCTATGGATTATGCTTTGTCTTATATTCCCATCATTGCTATTCAACCTGGATTGCAAAATGGAATCGGGATCACGAATTGGTAACTAATAACTCATTGCACATTATTGCATTGCGCTGTGACTCACACGGGAATGGCTATACGCCATGGACAACAACCATTAAAGGGATAGAAATGTTTCATAATAAAAGCAGCTCTAATTAATCATCATAGTATTTGGACTTTGGAGAGTGTTATTTCAATTCTGTCAGAGTTGTAGTACAAGAGTAATTCAATGACAAAGTATCCCCCTCCCACCCCTTTTACTGATGTAACACTGCTCAGCCAGATCAGAAGGGAGGTGCCCAGGTAGACTGCAGAGAGGGACAATCTTCAGTTAAGATAAGGGAAAAACCTGAAAAACTTGTCAAGGGGGGCAGGGCTTTCATTGTTTTCATAGGAAGAAGATTGTCCCCTTCTGTTATCTGTCTGGTCTATGGACTGGATTCCACATCTGAGAAGAGATGGCTTACACTAGGTAAAAGGGGGGCAGGGCTTTCATTGTTCTCATAGGAAGAAGATTGTCCCCTGCTGTTATCTGTCTGGTCTATGGACTGGATTCCACATCTGAGAAGAGATGGCTTACACTAGGTAAAAGGGGCAGGGCTTTCATTGTTCTCATAGGAAGAAGATTGTCCCCTGCTGTTATCTGTCTGGTCTATGGACTGGATTCCACATCTGAGAAGAGATGGATTACACTAGGTAAAAGGGGCAGGGCTTTCATTGTTCTCATAGGAAGAAGATTGTCCCCTGCTGTTATCTGTCTGGTCTATGGACTGGATTCCACATCTGAGAAGAGATGGATTACACTAGGTAAAAGGGGCGGGAGGGGAAACTTTGCTTGTGAATATCTCTCAAATGATAAAGGTCTGAGAGATAAGACTTATGTCGTTCTTCATGATTTTTTAATGACTACAAAATAAAATAAAGCTAAAATGAAGTATTACTATCCCTTTAAGTCATTTTGCTGACCTTTGGTACACTATTGCTACAGAACTGCCCTTAATGGATGACTGTATGCGATCTGCACCTGTTACATTGTTATCTGTTAACATGTCATATGACACCTTGGTTATGTCACTGACACTGTGGATATGTTACTAATATGTACTGGACTGCTGGTTATCATTAAGTTGTACCCTATAGCAGTTCTCAGACTGACCCGATGTATCTCTATAAGTGTGTATCTCAGTGTATCATCACTCCAACTGCAGATCTGAATTCCCGGCTATGGAATCCACACAGAGCGATATGCTTCGTGATGTGATGGTGTCCCATGGACCGGAAACTGCAGTAACTAGGAGCGCATACACGTGGCACATTTTGGGATAATCAGCTTAGGCTAGTTTTGCCGTACTTGAACTCACATAGATCCGATCAGTCTCACATACATTACCATCTCACGTAGATCCGATCAGTCTCACATACATTACCATCTCACGTAGATCCGATCAGTCTTACATACATTACTATCTCACGTAGATCCGATCAGTCTTACATACATTACCATCTCACGTAGATCCGATCAGTCTTACATACATTACCATCTCACGTAGATCCGATCAGTCTCACATACATTACCATCTCACGTAGATCCGATCAGTCTCACATACATTACTATCTCACGTAGATCCGATCAGTCTTACATACATTACCATCTCACGTAGATCCGATCAGTCTTACATACATTACCATCTCACGTAGATCCGATCAGTCTTACATACATTACTATCTCACGTAGATCCGATCAGTCTTACATACATTACCATCTCACGTAGATCCGATCAGTCTCACATACATTACCATCTCACGTAGATCCGATCAGTCTTACATACATTACCATCTCACGTAGATCCGATCAGTCTCACATACATTACCATCTCACGTAGATCCGATCAGTCTCACATACATTACCATCTCACGTACATCCGATCAGTCTCACATACATTACTATCTCACGTAGATCCGATCAGTCTTACATACATTACTATGTCACGTAGATCCGATCAGTCTCACATACATTACCATCTCACGTAGATCCGATCAGTCTCACATACATTACCATCTCACGTAGATCCGATCAGTCTTACATACATTACTATCTCACGTAGATCCGATCAGTCTTACATACATTACCATCTCACGTAGATCCGATCAGTCTCACATACATTACCATCTCACGTAGATCCTATCAGTCTTACATACATTACTATCTCACGTAGATCCGATCAGTCTTACATACATTACTATCTCACGTAGATCCGATCAGTCTCACGTACATTACTATCTCACGTAGATCCGATCAGTCTTACATACGTTACTATGTCACGTAGATCCGATCAGTCTTACATACATTACTATCTCACGTAGATCCGATCAGTCTCACATACATTACTATCTCACGTAGATCCGATCAGTCTCACATACATTACCATCTCACGTAGATCCGATCAGTCTTACATACGTTACTATCTCACGTAGATCCGATCAGTCTTACATACATTACTATCTCACGTAGATCCGATCAGTCTCACATACATTACCATCTCACGTAGATCCGATCAGTCTCACATACATTACTATGTCACGTAGATCCGATCAGTCTTACATACATTACTATCTCACGTAGATCCGATCAGTCTCACATACATTACCATCTCACGTAGATCCGATCAGTCTCACATACATTACCATCTCACGTAGATCCGATCAGTCTCACATACATTACCATCTCACGTAGATCCGATCAGTCTTACATACATTACCATCTCACGTAGATCCGATCAGTCTTACATACATTACCATCTCACGTAGATCCGATCAGTCTCACATACATTACCATCTCACGTAGATCCGATCAGTCTCACATACATTACTATGTCACGTAGATCCGATCAGTCTCACATACATTACTATCTCACGTAGATCCGATCAGTCTCACATACATTACCATCTCACGTAGATCCGATCAGTCTCACATACATTACTATGTCACGTAGATCCGATCAGTCTTACATACATTACTATCTCACGTAGATCCGATCAGTCTCACATACATTACCATCTCACGTAGATCCGATCAGTCTTACATACGTTACTATGTCACGTAGATCCGATCAGTCTTACATACATTACCATCTCACGTAGATCCGATCAGTCTCACGTACATTACCATCTCACGTAGATCCGATCAGTCTTACATACATTACTATCTCACGTAGATCCGATCAGTCTCACATACATTACCATCTCACGTAGATCCGATCAGTCTCACATACATTACTATCTCACGTAGATCCTATCAGTCTTACATACATTACTATGTCACGTAGATCCGATCAGTCTCACATACATTACTATCTCACGTAGATCCGATCAGTCTCACATACATTACTATGTCACGTAGATCCGATCAGTCTCACATACATTACTATCTCACGTAGATCCGATCAGTCTCACGTACATTACCATCTCACGTAGATCCGATCAGTCTCACATACATTACCATCTCACGTAGATCCGATCAGTCTCACATACATTACCATCTCACGTAGATCCGATCAGTCTTACATACGTTACTATCTCACGTAGATCCGATCAGTCTTACATACATTACTATCTCACGTAGATCCTATCAGTCTTACATACATTACTATCTCACGTAGATCCTATCAGTCTTACATACATTACCATCTCACGTAGATCCGATCAGTCTCACATACATTACCATCTCACGTAGATCCGATCAGTCTCACATACATTACTATCTCACGTAGATCCGATCAGTCTTACATACATTACTATCTCACGTAGATCCTATCAGTCTTACATACATTACCATCTCACGTAGATCCGATCAGTCTCACATACATTACTATCTCACGTAGATCCTATCAGTCTTACATACATTACCATCTCACGTAGATCCGATCAGTCTCACATACATTACCATCTCACGTAGATCCGATCAGTCTCACATACATTACCATCTCACGTAGATCCGATCAGTCTCACATACATTACCATCTCACGTAGATCCGATCAGTCTCACATACATTACCATCTCACGTAGATCCGATCAGTCTTACATACATTACTATCTCACGTAGATCCGATCAGTCTCACATACATTACCATCTCACGTAGATCCGATCAGTCTCACATACATTACTATCTCACGTAGATCCGATCAGTCTTACATACGTTACTATGTCACGTAGATCCGATCAGTCTCACATACATTACTATCTCACGTAGATCCGATCAGTCTCACATACATTACTATCTCACGTAGATCCGATCAGTCTTACATACATTACTATGTCACGTAGATCCGATCAGTCTCACATACATTACCATCTCACGTAGATCCTATCAGTCTCACATACATTACTATCTCATGTAGATCCGATCAGTCTTACATACATTACTATGTCACGTAGATCCTATCAGTCTCACATACATTACTATGTCACGTAGATCCGATCAGTCTCACATACATTACTATCTCACGTAGATCCGATCAGTCTCACATACATTACCATCTCACGTAGATCCGATCAGTCTCACATACATTACCATCTCACGTAGATCCGATCAGTCTTACATACGTTACTATGTCACGTAGATCCGATCAGTCTTACATACGTTACTATGTCACGTAGATCCGATCAGTCTCACATACATTACTATCTCACGTAGATCCGATCAGTCTCACATACATTACCATCTCACGTAGATCCGATCAGTCTCACATACATTACCATCTCACGTAGATCCGATCAGTCTTACATACATTACTATCTCACGTAGATCCGATCAGTCTCACATACATTACCATCTCACGTAGATCCGATCAGTCTCACATACATTACTATGTCACGTAGATCCGATCAGTCTCACATACATTACCATCTCACGTAGATCCGATCAGTCTTACATACATTACCATCTCACGTAGATCCGATCAGTCTCACATACATTACCATCTCACGTAGATCCGATCAGTCTCACATACATTACTATCTCACGTAGATCCGATCAGTCTTACATACATTACTATGTCACGTAGATCCGATCAGTCTTACATACATTACTATCTCATGTAGATCCGATCAGTCTCACATACATTACCATCTCACGTAGATCCGATCAGTCTCACATACATTACTATCTCACGTAGATCCGATCAGTCTTACATACATTACCATCTCACGTAGATCCGATCAGTCTCACATACATTACTATCTCACGTAGATCCTATCAGTCTTACATACATTACTATGTCACGTAGATCCGATCAGTCTTACATACATTACTATCTCATGTAGATCCGATCAGTCTCACATACATTACCATCTCACGTAGATCCGATCAGTCTCACATACATTACTATCTCACGTAGATCCGATCAGTCTCACATACATTACTATCTCACGTAGATCCGATCAGTCTCACATACATTACTATCTCACGTAGATCCTATCAGTCTTACATACATTAATATCTCACATAGATCCGATCAGTCTTACATACATTACTATGTCACGTAGATCCGATCAGTCTCACATACATTACTATCTCACATAGATCCGATCAGTCTCACATACATTACTATCTCACGTAGATCCGATCAGTCTTACATACATTACCATCTCACGTAGATCCGATCAGTCTCACATACATTACTATGTCACGTAGATCCGATCAGTCTCACATACATTACTATGTCACGTAGATCCGATCAGTCTTACATACATTACCATCTCACGTAGATCCGATCAGTCTTACATACATTACCATCTCACGTAGATCCGATCAGTCTCACATACATTACCATCTCACGTAGATCCGATCAGTCTCACATACATTACTATGTCACGTAGATCCGATCAGTCTCACATACATTACTATGTCACGTAGATCCGATCAGTCTCACATACATTACTATCTCACGTAGATCCGATCAGTCTCACATACATTACTATGTCACGTAGATCCGATCAGTCTCACATACATTACCATCTCACGTAGATCCGATCAGTCTTACATACATTACCATCTCACGTAGATCCGATCAGTCTCACATACATTACCATCTCACGTAGATCCGATCAGTCTCACATACATTACCATCTCACGTAGATCCGATCAGTCTCACATACATTACCATCTCACGTAGATCCGATCAGTCTCACATACATTACTATGTCACGTAGATCCGATCAGTCTCACATACATTACTATCTCACGTAGATCCGATCAGTCTCACATACATTACCATCTCACGTAGATCCGATCAGTCTTACATACATTACTATGTCACGTAGATCCGATCAGTCTTACATACGTTACTATGTCACGTAGATCCGATCAGTCTCACATACATTACCATCTCACGTAGATCCGATCAGTCTCACATACATTACTATCTCACGTAGATCCGATCAGTCTTACATACGTTACTATCTCACGTAGATCCGATCAGTCTCACATACATTACCATCTCACGTAGATCCGATCAGTCTCACATACATTACCATCTCACGTAGATCCGATCAGTCTCACATACATTACCATCTCACGTAGATCCGATCAGTTTTACATACATTACTATCTCACGTAGATCCGATCAGTCTCACATACATTACCATCTCACGTAGATCCGATCAGTCTCACATACATTACTATGTCACGTAGATCCGATCAGTCTTACGTACATTACTATCTCACGTAGATCCGATCAGTCTCACATACATTACTATGTCACGTAGATCCGATCAGTCTTACATACATTACCATCTCACGTAGATCCGATCAGTCTCACATACATTACTATCTCACGTAGATCCGATCAGTCTTACATACATTACTATCTCACGTAGATCCGATCAGTCTCACATACATTACTATGTCACGTAGATCCGATCAGTCTCACATACATTACCATCTCACGTAGATCCGATCAGTCTTACATACATTACTATCTCACGTAGATCCGATCAGTCTCACATACATTACGTAGATCTGATCAGTCTCACATACGTTACTATCTCACGTAGATCCGATCAGTCTTACATACGTTACTATCTCACGTAGATCCGATCAGTCTCACGTACATTACTATGTCACGTAGATCTGATCAGTCTCATATACATTACTATGTCACGTAGATCCGATCAGTCTTACATACATTAATATCTCACGTAGATCCGATCAGTCTTACATACATTAATATCTCACGTAGATCCGATCAGTCTCACATACATTACTATCTCACGTAGATCCGATCAGTCTTACATACATTACCATCTCACGTAGATCCGATCAGTCTTACATACATTACTATCTCACGTAGATCCGATCAGTCTTACATACATTACCATCTCACGTAGATCCGATCAGTCTTACATACATTACTATCTCACGTAGATCCGATCAGTCTCACGTACATTACCATCTCACGTAGATCCTATCAATCTTACATACATTACTATCTCACGTAGATCCGATCAGTCTTACATACATTACTATCTCACGTAGATCCGATCAGTCTCACATACATTACTATCTCACGTAGATCCGATCAGTCTTACATACATTACTATCTCACGTAGATCCGATCAGTCTCACATACATTACCATCTCACGTAGATCCTATCAGTCTTACATACATTACCATCTCACGTAGATCCGATCAGTCTTACATACATTACTATCTCACGTAGATCCGATCAGTCTTACATACATTACCATCTCACGTAGATCCGATCAGTCTTACATACATTACTATGTCACGTAGATCCGATCAGTCTTACATACATTACCATCTCACGTAGATCCGATCAGTCTTACATACATTACTATGTCACGTAGATCCTATCAGTCTCACATACATTACTATCTCACGTAGATCCGATCAGTCTCACGTACATTACCATCTCACGTAGATCCTATCAATCTTACATACATTACTATCTCACGTAGATCCGATCAGTCTTACATACATTACTATCTCACGTAGATCCGATCAGTCTCACATACATTACTATGTCACGTAGATCCGATCAGTCTTACATACGTTACCATCTCACGTAGATCCGATCAGTCTCACATACATTACTATCTCACGTAGATCCGATCAGTCTCACATACATTACTATCTCACGTAGATCCGATCAGTCTTACATACATTACTATCTCACGTAGATCCGATCAGTCTCACATACATTACTATGTCACGTAGATCCGATCAGTCTTACATACGTTACCATCTCACGTAGATCCGATCAGTCTCACATACATTACCATCTCACGTAGATCCGATCAGTCTCACATACATTACTATCTCACGTAGATCCGATCAGTCTCACATACATTACCATCTCACGTAGATCCGATCAGTCTCACATACATTACTATCTCACGTAGATCCGATCAGTCTCACGTACATTACCATCTCACGTAGATCCGATCAGTCTCACATACATTACCATCTCACGTAGATCCTATCAATCTTACATACATTACTATGTCACGTAGATCCGATCAGTCTCACATACATTACCATGTCACGTAGATCCGATCAGTCTTCCATACATTACCATCTCACGTAGATCCGATCAGTCTCACATACATTACCATCTCACGTAGATCCGATCAGTCTTACATACGTTACTATCTCACGTAGATCCTATCAGTCTTCCATACATTACTATGTCACGTAGATCCGATCAGTCTCACATACATTACCATGTCACGTAGATCCTATCAATCTTACATACATTACCATCTCACGTAGATCCGATCAGTCTCACGTACATTACCATCTCACGTAGATCCTATCAATCTTACATACATTACTATGTCACGTAGATCCGATCAGTCTCACATACATTACCATGTCACGTAGATCCGATCAGTCTTCCATACATTACCATCTCACGTAGATCCGATCAGTCTCACATACATTACCATCTCACGTAGATCCGATCAGTCTTACATACATTACTATCTCACGTAGATCCGATCAGTCTCACATACATTACCATCTCACGTAGATCCGATCAGTCTCACATACATTACTATCTCACGTAGATCCGATCAGTCTTACATACATTACTATCTCACGTAGATCCGATCAGTCTCACATACATTACCATCTCACGTAGATCCGATCAGTCTCACATACATTACTATGTCACGTAGATCCGATCAGTCTCACATACATTACCATCTCACGTAGATCCGATCAGTCTTACGTACATTACTATCTCACGTAGATCCGATCAGTCTCACATACATTACCATCTCACGTAGATCCGATCAGTCTCACATACATTACTATCTCACGTAGATCCGATCAGTCTCACATACATTACTATCTCACGTAGATCCGATCAGTCTCACATACATTACTATCTCACGTAGATCCGATCAGTCTCACATACATTACTATGTCACGTAGATCCGATCAGTCTCACATACATTACCATCTCACGTAGATCCGATCAGTCTTACATACATTACTATCTCACGTAGATCCGATCAGTCTCACATACATTACTATCTCACGTAGATCTGATCAGTCTCACATACATTACCATCTCACGTAGATCCGATCAGTCTCACATACATTACTATGTCACGTAGATCTGATCAGTCTCATATACATTACTATGTCACGTAGATCCGATCAGTCTTACATACATTACTATCTCACGTAGATCCGATCAGTCTTACATACATTACTATCTCACGTAGATCCGATCAGTCTCACATACATTACCATCTCACGTAGATCCGATCAGTCTTACATACATTACTATCTCACGTAGATCCGATCAGTCTCACATACATTACTATGTCACGTAGATCCGATCAGTCTCACATACATTACCATCTCACGTAGATCCGATCAGTCTTACATACATTACTATCTCACGTAGATCCGATCAGTCTCACATACATTACTATCTCACGTAGATCTGATCAGTCTCACATACATTACCATCTCACGTAGATCCGATCAGTCTCACATACATTACTATGTCACGTAGATCTGATCAGTCTCATATACATTACTATGTCACGTAGATCCGATCAGTCTTACATACATTACTATCTCACGTAGATCCGATCAGTCTTACATACATTACTATCTCACGTAGATCCGATCAGTCTCACATACATTACCATCTCACGTAGATCCGATCAGTCTTACATACATTACTATCTCACGTAGATCCTATCAGTCTTACATACATTACTATGTCACGTAGATCCGATCAGTCTTACATACATTACCATCTCACGTAGATCCGATCAGTCTTACATACATTACTATCTCACGTAGATCCGATCAGTCTTACATACATTACCATCTCACGTAGATCCGATCAGTCTTACATACATTACTATCTCACGTAGATCCGATCAGTCTCACATACATTACCATCTCACGTAGATCCGATCAGTCTTACATACATTACCATCTCACGTAGATCCGATCAGTCTCACATACATTACCATCTCACGTAGATCCTATCAATCTTACATACATTACTATCTCACGTAGATCCGATCAGTCTTACATACATTACTATCTCACGTAGATCCGATCAGTCTCACATACATTACCATCTCACGTAGATCCTATCAGTCTTACATACATTACCATCTCACGTAGATCCGATCAGTCTTACATACATTACTATCTCACGTAGATCCGATCAGTCTTACATACATTACCATCTCACGTAGATCCGATCAGTCTTACATACATTACTATCTCACGTAGATCCGATCAGTCTCACGTACATTACCATCTCACGTAGATCCTATCAATCTTACATACATTACTATCTCACGTAGATCCGATCAGTCTCACATACATTACTATCTCACGTAGATCCGATCAGTCTTACATACATTACTATCTCACGTAGATCCGATCAGTCTTACATACATTACTATGTCACGTAGATCCGATCAGTCTCACATACATTACTATGTCACGTAGATCCGATCAGTCTCACATACATTACTATCTCACGTAGATCCGATCAGTCTTACATACGTTACTATCTCACGTAGATCCTATCAGTCTTCCATACATTACTATGTCACGTAGATCCGATCAGTCTCACATACATTACCATGTCACGTAGATCCGATCAGTCTCACATACATTACTATGTCACGTAGATCCGATCAGTCTCACGTACATTACCATCTCACGTAGATCCTATCAATCTTACATACATTACTATCTCACGTAGATCCGATCAGTCTCACATACATTACTATCTCACGTAGATCCGATCAGTCTTACATACATTACTATCTCACGTAGATCCGATCAGTCTTACATACATTACTATGTCACGTAGATCCGATCAGTCTTACATACATTACCATCTCACGTAGATCCGATCAGTCTCACATACATTACTATGTCACGTAGATCCGATCAGTCTCACATACATTACTATCTCACGTAGATCCGATCAGTCTTACATACGTTACTATCTCACGTAGATCCTATCAGTCTTCCATACATTACTATGTCACGTAGATCCGATCAGTCTCACATACATTACCATGTCACGTAGATCCGATCAGTCTTCCATACATTACCATCTCACGTAGATCCGATCAGTCTCACGTACATTACCATCTCACGTAGATCCTATCAATCTTACATACATTACTATGTCACGTAGATCCGATCAGTCTCACATACATTACTATCTCACGTAGATCCGATCAGTCTTACATACATTACTATCTCACGTAGATCCGATCAGTCTTACATACATTACTATCTCACGTAGATCCGATCAGTCTCACATACATTACCATCTCACGTAGATCCGATCAGTCTCACATACATTACCATCTCACTTAGATCCGATCAGTCTTACATACATTACTATCTCACGTAGATCCTATCAGTCTTCCATACATTACCATCTCACGTAGATCCGATCAGTCTCACATACATTACCATGTCACGTACATCCGATCAGTCTCACATACATTACCATCTCACGTAGATCCGATCAGTCTCACATACATTACCATCTCACGTAGATCCGATCAGTCTCACATACATTACCATGTCACGTAGATCCGATCAGTCTTCCATACATTACTATGTCACGTAGATCCGATCAGTCTCACATACATTACTATCTCACGTAGATCCGATCAGTCTTACATACATTACCATCTCACGTAGATCCTATCAGTCTTACATACATTACTATCTCACGTAGATCCGATCAGTCTTACATACATTACTATCTCACGTAGATCCGATCAGTCTTACATACATTAATATCTCACATAGATCCGATCAGTTTTACATACATTACTAGTGTTATCCATGTTTTATCTATCACCAGTCACGTATTTTGATTGCACATTGATGAATAAGGTTGATACATTAACCAATGACGCTGCGACTTTGCTCGTGACTTCAGGGATGTTTTGAACACCGCTTTTTGGCGTCCAGTGGTGTGAGGGTTCTCCTCCCCCCACCCCCAGAACGGCTATTCTCCTGGAAGAGAGACCTCTCCCGCTTCATGGATTCTACCTTTGACCAGGTCAGACCTCCAGTGTACGTCATCTGTCAGCAACAAGCTCACCTGTCCCTCTGATCCTCCTCACGTCCTATTCTTCTCTTCTATACAGCTGTGGTTCAGAAGTGTACTAACGTGTGATAAAGAGGAGATAACTTCTCCACCAGTGAGATAAACACTCCAGTCCCTATGTTATTATATGGGAGATATTTAGTTATAGACTACAGGGGGAGATGTACTAAGGTGTGATAAAGAGGAGATAACTTCTCCACTGAGATAAACTCTCCAGTTCCTATGTTATTATATGGGAGAGATTTAGTTATAGACTACAGGGGAGATGTACTAAGGTGTGATAAAGAGGAGATAACTTCTCCAGTGAGATAAACTCTCCAGTTCCTATGTTATTATATGGGAGAGATTTAGTTATAGACTACAGGGGAGATGTACTAAGGTGTGATAAAGAGGAGATAACTTCTCCACTGAGATAAACTCTCCAGTTCCTATGTTATTATATGGGAGAGATTTAGTTATAGACTACAGGGGAGATGTACTAAGGTGTGATAAAGAGGAGATAACTTCTCCAGTGAGATAAACTCTCCAGTTCCTATGTTATTCTATGGGAGAGATTTAGTTATAGACTACAGGGGAGATGTACTAAGGTGTGATAAAGAGGAGATAACTTCTCCAGTGAGATAAACTCTCTGGTTCCTATGTTATTATATGGGAGATATTTAGTTATAGACTACAGGGGAGATGTACTAAGGTGTGATAAAGAGGAGATAACTTCTCCAGTGAGATAAACTCTCCAGTTCCTATGTTATTCTATGGGAGAGATTTAGTTATAGACTACAGGGGAGATGTACTAAGGTGTGATAAAGAGGAGATAACTTCTCCACTGAGATAAACTCTCCAGTTCCTATGTTATTATATGGGAAATATTTAGTTATAGACTACAGGGGAGATGTACTAAGGTGTGATAAAGAGGAGATAACTTCTCCAGTGAGATAAACTCTCCAGTTCCTATGTTATTCTATGGGAGATATTTAGTTATAGACTACAGGAGAGATGTACTAAGGTGTGATAAAGAGGAGATAACTTCTCCAGTGAGATAAAACTCTCCAGTTCCTATGTTATTCTATGGGAGAGATTTAGTTATAGACTACAGGGGAGATGTACTAAGGTGTGATAAAGAGGAGATAACTTCTCCAGTGAGATAAACTCTCCAGTTCCTATGTTATTCTATGGGAGATATTTAGTTATAGACTACAGGAGAGATGTATTAAGGTGTGATAAAGAGGAGATAACTTCTCCAGTGAGATAAAACTCTCCGGTTCCTATGTTATTCTATGGGAGATATTTAGTTATAGACTACAGGGGAGATGTACTAAGGTGTGATAAAGAGGAGATAACTTCTCCAGTGAGATAAACACTCCAGTCCCTATGTTATTCTATGGGAGAGATTTAGTTATAGACTACAGGGGAGATGTACTAAGGTGTGATAAAGAGGAGATAACTTCTCCACGAGATAAATTCTCCATTTTCTATGTTATTCTCTGGGAGATCTTTAGTTATAGACTACAGGGGAGATGTACTAAGGTGTGATAAAGAGGAGATAACTTCTCCGGTGATATAAACCCTCCAGTTCCTATGTTATTCTATGGGAGATCTTTAGTTATAGACTACAGGGGAGATGTACTAAGGTGTGATAAAGAGGATATAACTTCTCCAGTGAGATAAACTCTCCAGTTCCTATGTTATTCTATGGGAGATCTTTAGTTGTAAACTACAGGGGAGATGTACTAAGGTGTGATAAAGAGGAGATAACTTCTCCACGAGATAAATTCTCCATTTTCTATGTTATTCTATGGGAGAGATTTAGTTATAGACTACAGGGGAGATGTACTAAGGTGTGATAAAGAGGATATAACTTCTCCAGTGAGATAAACTCTCCAGTTCCTATGTTATTCTATGGGAGAGATTTAGTTATAGACTACAGGGGAGATGTACCAAGGTGTGATAAAGAGGAGATAACTTCTCCACCAGTGAGATAAACACTCCAGTCCCTATGTTATTATATGGGAGATATTTAGTTATAGACTACAGGGGAGATGTACTAAGGTGTGATAAAGAGGAGATAACTTCTCCTGTGAGATAAACTCTCCAGTTCCTATGTTATTATATGGGAGATATTTAGTTATAGACTACAGGGGAGATGTACTAAGGTGTGATAGAGAGGAGATAATTTCTCCAGTGAGATAAACTCTCCAGTTCCTATGTTATTCTATGGGAGATCTTTAGTTGTAAACTACAGGGGAGATGTACTAAAGTGTGATAAAGAGGAGATAACTTCTCCACGAGATAAATTCTCCATTTTCTATGTTATTCTCTGGGAGATCTTTAGTTATAGACTACAGGGGAGATGTACTAAAGTGTGATAAAGATTAGATAACTTCTCCGGTGATATAAACCCTCCAGTTCCTATGTTATTCTATGGGAGATTTTTAGTTATAGACTACAGGGGAGATGTACTAAGGTGTGATAAAGAGGATATAACTTCTCCAGTGAGATAAACTCTCCAGTTCCTATGTTATTCTATGGGAGATCTTTAGTTGTAAACTACAGGGGAGATGTACTAAAGTGTGATAAAGAGGAGATAACTTCTCCACGAGATAAATTCTCCATTTTCTATGTTATTCTATGGGAGATCTTTAGTTATAGACTACAGGGGAGATGTACTAAGGTGTGATAAAGAGGATATAACTTCTCCAGTGAGATAAACTCTCCAGTTCCTATGTTATTCTATGGGAGAGATTTAGTTATAGACTACAGGGGAGATGTACTAAGGTGTGATAAAGAGGCGGTAACTTCTCCAGTGAGATAAACTCTCCAGTTCCTATGTTATTCTATGGGAGAGATTTAGTTATAGACTAAAGGGGAGATGTACTAAGGTGTGATAAAGAGGAGATAACTTCTCCATGAGATAAACTCTCCAGTTCCTGCGTTATTCTATGGGAGATCTTTAGTTATAGACTACAGGGGAGATGTACTAAAGTGTGATAAAGAGGAGATAACTTATCCAGTGAGATAAACTCTCCAGTTCCTATGTTATTCTATGGGAGATCTTTAGTTATAGACTACAGGGGAGATGTACTAAAGTGTGATAAAGAGGAGATAACTTCTCCAGTGAGATAAACTCTCCAGTTCCTATGTTATTCTATGGGACAGATTTAGTTATAGACTACAGGGGGAGATGTACTAAGGTGTGATAAAGAGGAGATAACTTCTCCAGTGAGATAAACTCTCCAGTTCCTATGTTATTCTATGGGAGAGATTTAGTTATAGACTACAGGGGGAGATGTACTAAGGTGTGATAAAGAGGAGATAACTTCTCCATGAGATAAACTCTCCAGTTCCTATGTTATTCTATGGGAGATATTTAGTTATAGACTACAGGGGAGATGTACTAAGGTGTGATAAAGAGGAGATAACTTCTCCAGTGAGATAAACTCTCCAGTTACAAGGCACCTGGAGGTTGAGGTTACGAGAGGACAGCAATACCCTATCCCCCACTTGAAACACCCGAGTCGTCCCATGCCGACGATCCGCATGTCTTTTGTAGCGCTGAGTAGACCTTTGAAGGGATCTTTGAACTTGAACCCAAGTGTACAGGAGCTGCCTAAGATGCTCGTCCAGAGCCGGAATTTCTTGTACCTCAAATGAGTCAGGTAGCAGAGTAGACTGGAAGCCATAATTAATCAAGAATGGGAAATTGTGCAAAGAAGAGTTAATGGCACCATTCCTGGCAAACTCTGTCCACAGTAACAAGCTCGCCCAGTCACTGTGATAGTCTGATATAAAGCAGCGTAAGAACTGTTCCAGGCCCTGATTATCTCTATCAGCAGCACCATTAGATTGGGGGTGGTAAGCTGATGAAAATGATAACTGAATGCCCACAGATGGCCCTCCAGAAACGGGAAAGGAATTGGCTCCCCCGGTCCGAGACCAGCACTCTGGGCACTCCGTTGAGCCTGAATACCTCCCTGGAAAATATCTCGGTCAGCTCTTTGGACGAAGGAAGACCCTTCAGGGGTACAAAGTGGGACATCTTAGAGAACCTGTCGACAATCATAAGAATGACCCTATGCCCCTTGGAAACTGGAAGCTCAACCATGAAGTCAATAGATACATGATACCAAGGATGATCACCATTTGGTACTGGCTGAAGCAGGCACACAGGAAGATGCCTGGGAGTCTTGCAGCGAGCACATGTGGCACAAGCTGCTAGAAAAGCAGAGCAGTCAATTCTTAGGCTCGGCCACCAAAAGAGCCTAGATATAGACCAAATCAGTTGGTCGCGCCCAATATGCCCTGCGGCCTTAGAAGAGTGATAGGTAGACATTAAGTGAGTTCACAGGTGCTCAGGGACAAAGCATCTACCGCTAGGTTTGTCAGTAGGAGCTGTGGCTTACGAAGCCAAGATCTCCTCCCCTAAGGGAGAGGTAATACTAGTTTGAATGGTAGCCAGAATGTGATCTGTCGGAATGATAGGCACGGGAACACTATCAGCTTCAGTATCTGATCCAAATTGCCTTGAGAGGGCATCCGCCCTGACATTCTTAGTACCCGGAAGGTACGATACCACATAATTAAACCTGGAGAGGAATAAAGGCCACCTGGCCTGCCTGGGTGACAACCTCTTAGCCTTGGAAATATAGGTCAGGTTTTGTGGTCAGTGAGGATTAGGATTGGCGAACTTGTCCCCTCCAACAGGTAGTGCCACTCCTTGAGTGCGAGGAGAATAGCCAGCAACTCTGGATCACCTATATCATATACACCCTGATCCCTGGACAATTTTTAGAAAAGTAGCCACATGGCAATAGGACTTCCCCCCGGACCCGAGTGCGGAGACAGGAGGGCGCCTACTCCTGTCTCAGATGCATCAACCTCCATAGTAAAGGGCAGGGTGTGATTGGGATGAGACAGGATGGGAGCCTTAGTAAAGGCAACCTTCAGATCCTCAAATGCTCGGATGGCCTCGGGGGAGCAGTAGGAAGTTTTTGCCCCCTTGTGTGTCATGTTGGTAAGTGGCTTGACCACTGACGAGTAGTTCTTGATTAACCTTCTATAGTAGTTCGTGAAACCCAGAAACCTTTTAATGGCCTTTAGACCCACCGGACGAGGCCACTCCAGAACAGCAGACAACTTAAGTGTATCCATAGCCAGTCCTACAGGGGAGATCACGTACCCCAGAAACGTGACTTGAGACTTGTGAAACTCACACTTTTCCAGCTTGCAAAACAGCCTGTTCTCATGCGGGAGTTGCAAGACCTGTACCACATCCGCTGGATGTGCCTCTTTGGTAGGTGAGTGGATAAGAATGTCATCCAGATAAACTACTACACATTTCTGCAGTCGATCTCTCAATACGTCATTGATAAATTCTGGAAACACTGCCGGAGCAGTGCATAGCCCAAAGGGCATTAACAGATATTCATAATGTCCGCTACGGGTGTTAAAGGCGGATTTCCACTCATACCCTTCCTTTATTCTCACCAGATTATAGGCCGACCTTAAATCGAGTTTGGTGAATACTTTCGAGCCCTTAATTTGATCAAACAACTCGGTGATCAAAGGCATGGGGTATGCGTTTTTTACCATCAACTTGTTTAGGCTCTGTAGTCTATACATAGTCTTAACTCCCCATCCTTCTGTTTGAGGAAAAAGAAACCAGCGCCAGCAGGTGAGGAGGACTTGCGAATGATCCCTCTGGCCAGGGCATCAGATACATACTCCTCCTTAGCAAGGTTCTCCTCCACAGGCAGAGGATAAATACGTCCCCTAGGAGGTATGGCTCCGGGAATCAAATTAATAGTACAGTCGTAGGGTCTGTGACCCGGCAAAGTACTAGCCTCTACCTTATTGAATACCTCCTTGGATGACTGGTACTCTGCAGGTAACAAAGGAGAGGTACAAAGTATTCTGGTAGGCTGCTGCAAACACGTACCAGTGCAATAAGGGGATCAAGCAACAGTATCACAAGTCTGCCAGTCTATCCTGGGATTGTGAGTCTGGAGCCATGGAAACCCCAGGATAACTGCATAGTGTGGAGACTACATGATTTGAAACTGTAGGGTCTCCACATGGAGCTCCTCTACCCTCAGGAACAACGGCACAGTCTCATGAGTAACGTGACGGCTGCAACAACCTACCATCAATGGCTTCAATAGCCAAAGGATGAAAAGTTAGGATTTAGCTGACTCGTAGTCTTATGACTTTGACCTCTGAGCGCAGGCCTTTCTCTGATTCTGGTATCGATCAGAATCATGAAGGAGATTAATTAATTCAAATCTCTTGCCAACTTGCGGGCTGCTATTTTGTCCTTCATAGTGTCGCACAAGCCCTGCAAAAATGCTGCCACTAATGCCTCATTATTCCAGCCCACTTCTGTAGCCAAGGTGTGGAATTCAATAGCAAAATTGGCTACAGTGCGTGTGCCCTGTCGTATGGTCATTAGCCGTTTAGCAGCAGATACTGCCCTGGCTGGAACATCAAAGACCCTGCAGAATTCACCCACAAATTCTGAGAAATTGTCCACAATAGGCTTCCTTGTCTCTCATAATGGATTAGCCCAAGCAAGAGCTCTCCCAGATAGCAGGGCAATCACATAACCGACCTTACTTCGTTCACTAGGAAAGGCCTGCAGTACCATCTCCAAGAAAATGCCCACTTGGTTCAAGAACCCTCTGCACAGCATAGGCCCCACCTCGTATCGCTGAGACAAAGTAGCTATACCAGACAATCCTCTACTGGTATTACCTTCAGGGTTTGAAGGTACCGCAGGTGCCAATTCTGGGAAGGCCACCAGTTGGCGAGGTGTTTGCCCAAGATGCGTGGTTCAGTCCAATAGTGTTTGCATAGTGAAGGACAACTGATTGATCCGCTGATCCTGTGAGTCCATTCTGGCTAGAATACTCTGAACTGGTTGACTTGCAGCTTCAGTAATCATGGCCTTTCATACTGTCACAGACTCTCAGTAAATAAACACATGAAACAGCACAAGTGAATTATTGAGCAATAGATAGTAAGAATAGTATTAGTAATAATGAACACTTCCTCATTCCGAGGGGAGATAGACGTGGGGAGAGTGTCTAGTGCACTTCCCAGGAGCTACCACCGTAGGTCTATGGTAGTCTTAGAACCAGACTTGGCTCTACCACAACAGGAAGGAACGATAAGTCTAGTAGAGGAGCATACCCAGAGGAGGCACAGAGCGTGACTAGACCACCGATACCAATAGCATAACTGGTAGCACCACTTGAGGCAGCAGAGTAGGTGCTTAGATAGATGCAGCCACATAGGAGCACACTACTGAGGCGAGGAGCGAGACAAGCTGCACTCTATCTTACTGAAGGCAACTAGGAGGCACAGAGCGTAGGTAGCACTACCAGTGCTAAGCCAGGCAACAGGTAAGAGAAGAGACAAGTGCCCAGGAGTGAGACAAAGTTGCACTAGATGCCCGGAGACAAACGGAAGGTGCCAAACAGAGGCAACCTGCAAGCGACCAGCTTTTGGCTGAGCTACTAGGTAAAAGAGTGTGCCTTGGATCAGCCTAGTGGTAGTCAGACAGGAGCGAGGCACAAACGAGAGTCAGACAGGCTACGTTCAGGAACTGGATTGGGTAGTCAACCACAGCAAAGGTCAGCACGGAGCAGGAAGTCGGACAAGCCCAGAGCCACAGCCAAGGTGACAACTGGAGCGAGTAGTCGGACAAGCCAAGAATCGAACACCAGGAGACAACGTAAGCCAAGCAAGGGTCAGAGGAACAAACTAGATGTGCACAGGAACACCGCAAAAGGGCAACAAGTCCTAATCTCAATGAGGTTTATAAAGCAGCAGAAGGAGGCGGGACCCAATTAGGCCCAACAGAATAGGCCCATAAACAGGCGTCCGTGCCAGTGCCTGAAACATGACTATAGCAACAAGGAAGTGGCCGGAGGCCATGCTGGCTTGCGGCCACACAGAGGTAAGCACAGGATCGCCTAGGCCTCAAAGGGAGACTGTGATACTTCCTCCATCTGGTACATCCGATCCTGCATGTGCAGATACCCGAGCAGAGACGGAAGATAGTCTTCACCTGCCTGATGGGCTCCTAGTGGTGAGATAGTCTTCACGTTCCTGTTTAGTCAGCGGTTGGAATAGTTCTTCACTCACCACCGCTTCATGTGTCATTTTTAACCTTTTAACATCTTGTGATGTGCCAAGACCGTCACGCCATTAAGGAGTGGTGACAATCCTGGAACGTCATGGAATTCTTTGATGGAGGCTTGACTGCAGACAGCTCTGCCATCCCAGAATTCATTGCTGCTGCTGCAAAAAAATTCCCCATGGTCTTTAACGGCCACCTTTTCTGTTGCATGGTCTTTGATTATATAATTCATTGGATAGTTCTTTGCATTAACTTTGAATATATATGTAAATGGTAATCATATCACCCCTTAGACGTCTCTTCTCTAATATATGTGTAAATGGTAATCATATCACCCCTTACACGTCTCTTTTCTAATGTAAACAAACCCAGTTTGGCTAGTCTCTCTTTATAACTCAGATCCTCCAATCCCTTTATCAGTTTTGTTGCACGTCCCTGCACCTTTGCCAGTGCAATAATATTGTCACTTTCTGAGGGTAACTAAAGGTGAGAGGTTTCTACAGTAGGAGAGTGACTAAAGTCTTCCTCCAACGACCACAGAAGGCGATGATCCAGATAGCAGAATTTGAAAGGAGTCAACAGTGTTCGACTACCCGGACTTCGAGGAATAGTAGTCAGCCTCGGTCTAGCAAGTCGTACATTTTCAACTTCCACTTCCCCTCAACTAGTCGGAAAGCCCGGATGCATTGGTCGTAATGCTATGACCACAATGTCCCTGACTAGTTGGACAGGCAGGAGACAGGGAGTCATAGGCCGTTGACCGTCCACACCCTCGTCTAGTCGGACAACCTGAGGAGGTCGTCGGAGCCACTGTGAACGATGCCCCCGACTAGTCAGTAAGCCTGAGGTGAGAAGCCGAGCAAATGGAAAGTAGAATGTCCCTGAAGCAACAGGAGACAACAGGAGACTCTGGCAGGCAATAGCTGGAGGGACACTCATTGCGCAGCAGTCAGTAGGATAAGGGGACAAAGATTCGAAGGTGAGGAGAGCTGAGGTCGGAGCCAGACAGGAGAAAGAGGTACCTGGGAATGAGGCAGAGTCGTGGTTGAGGAGGAAGCCAGGTCAGAGGCAGATGAACGCTGGAATCGGTAGACAGATAACGAGGTCAGTAGACAAGCCAAAGGTTGGTACATGGAATATCTAAGTCAGGAACTCTGGATACGCGAAAACAAGGACTCTCAGGAACTAGGCACGAAGATCAAGCAAGTGCTAGAGCTTCATCCAGGAAGATAAAGGCCACAGTGGCCAATGGACGCTCAAGGTAGGAGGATTAACAATTAGAAGTGTGACAAATGTCTTTTTTTCAAACAAATTGTACTCCATATTCTAGATGAGGCCTAACCAAGGATTTATACAGAGGTAGGATAATATTAGCATCCCTTGCTTCTACACCTCTTTTTATGCAGGCTAATACTCTATTTGCTCTTGCAGCAGCTGAGTGACTCTGCACACTGCTGTGAAGACTATTGTCTATCAGTTCTCCTAAATCTTTCTCTAATGAGGATTTCCCAAGTTGTTTCCCATTTAGTGTATATGTAGTAAGTTTGTTTCTACAGCCCAAATGCATAACCTTACATTTATCTACATTAAATGTCATCTGCCACTTTTCTGCCCATTCACTCACTATGGTAGTGATATATAATGCAGAATTTTTGGTTGCTGGGGCTCCCAGTGTCGATATGTAATTCTGGCTTTGGTGCGCTTCGCTCTATTTGTTATAAATAAAAATGAATTTGGGGTGCTGGGCTGCCAATGATGAAGGTTAAAGAATCCAAAATAACAAAATTTATTGATGATGTAGAGCGCATCGGTGATCCAAATCCAACATGTATGTGATCAGACACAAGACTTATGGTTATGTATAGAGAACGTCTGTAATATATAAACACAGTCAGTGTGTGCAGTGTCCAATATATAACAATGTATAATTATTATGGTGAGACGCAGTCGGTGACTTAAAGGGATAGTAATTAGTAATTACTAATACTAGTAATACTAATGTAGGCATTAAAAAAACATGAAGAACGATATAAGTTTTATCTCTCAAACCTTTATCGTTCTTCATGTTTTTTTAATGCCCACAAAATAAAATAAAGATAAAATGAAGTATTACTATCCCTTTAATCCCCCATAGACAGTAATATAAAACAAAACCACATTATGGACGCTAGTTGCTGCTGTTGACACTTTGAGCTGTAATAATCTTTCAATGTAAAATCTCCCAGCAGTTTAAGTCCACTTCTTTACTCCCTATGAAAAGTTCTAGATCTTGAATTATTCCATTAAAAATAGGTCGCTGCCCCTTTAATATAGTGTAATATTCCATTCAGCTCCGGCCCGTTACATTGTATCAGTTTATACAACTGCTATTAAGTGCGTGAAATTAATGAAGACCTTATTCTGTCGCCATAGTTACTAGATCTAATTATCATTAACAAATGGAATTACCTGCTAACGAGGATAGTAATGGCTCCCCAGCCCAGAATCTGCACGGAGGCTTATGTGGGCAGCACATAAGAGGAAACTGCAGCCTAAATTATACAGTGGGGGGTGGGGGGTGGAAGGAGGGACATGTGGTTCTCCAGCTGTTGTTGGACTACAACTCCTATGATCCTCAGCCAGCCAACGAATATCTGAGGATGATGGGAGCTGACTGGTAATCTGGCCTGCAGTGGTTACAGTCTTTTAGCCTCAGAGAGGTACGTCAGATTCTTATGATCTGTTGGCACCCTAGTTCCTTCTAGCAGATGGCGCCACTCACGTAAGGCAAGGATGATAGTCAGGAGTTCTCTGTCACCAATATTGTATAAACTCTGAGCCTTTGTCTTTTTCTTTGAAAAGAACCGAAATGGCATCAGGGTCTTTGCTGGACCAGGCCTTTGTGATAGTACTGCCCCCACGCCTGTCTCTGAGGCATCGACCTCCCACGTAAATGGTAACGCAGGATTGGGATGTGACAACACTGGAGCTACAGAAAATGCAGATTTCAAGGATTCAAATGCCTTGACGGTTTCTGGGGACCAAACGGAGGCATTAGCCCCCTTATGTGTCATATCGGACAAGGGTTTCACAGTCATGGAAAAGTCTCGAATAAATTTCCTATAGTAATTTGCGAAACCCAAGAATCGTTGTAAGGCTTTGAGGCCCGTGGGACGTGGCCATTGCAGGACAGCTGAGAGCTTCTCTTTGTCCATAGCAAGGCCATCAGAAGAAATATCATACCCCAGGAAAGGCACCATTTCTGTAATACTGTAGCAACATCCTTCCGATGCCTCTCTGTGTTGGGGGAATGTATGAGTATATAGTCCAGGTATACCACTACACAGGACTGCAGTAAATCCCTTAGGACATCGTTTATGAACTCCTGAAATACTGTCAGAGCATTACATAGCCCAAAGGGCATTACCAGATATTCGTAATGGCCTGTACGAGTATTGAAAGCGGATTTCCACTCATTGCCTTCTTTTATCATAGGCCGCCCTTAGATCTAGTTTAGAGAAAATTGAAAAGCCCTTCAATCAATCGAACAGTTCATTAATGAGTGGAATGGGGTACGCATTTTTAGTCATAAGCTTGTTAAGGCCTCTATAATCGATACAGAGCCTAAGCTCCCCATTCTTCTTTTTTGCAAAAAAGAATCCAGCCGCCGCAGGCGAGGAAGATTTTCTGACAATACCCCTAGATAGTGCATCGGAAATGTACTCCTCCATAGCCTTGTTTTCATCATTGGACAATGGGTAGGTCCTTCCCTTCTAAGGCATAGTAACAGGCGTGAGATTAATAGCACAGTCATATGTTTTGGTAACGTGCTAGCCTCTCCCTTACTGAACACATCGCTGAATGATTGGTATTCAGGGGTAAGGAGGGAGAGGTACACATTATCTTACTAGGGTGACGCACACAGTGCTCTTTACAATAATCTGACCAAGCCAAAATTTTACAGGACCTCCAGTCCATTCTGGGATTATGCGTATGCATCCAAGGGAATCCCAGAATGACAGCATAGTGAGGAGACTGAATAATTTGGAAACGCAGGGTCTCCACTTGGAGAGCCCTGTTTGGATGGACAGAGGACCTGTTTCATGGGTAACGTTAGATGGTACTAAAGGTCTGCCATCAATGGCCTCAATAGCCAATGGGGATTCACGTGGTACCAATGGAATATTGTGTTGTTTCACAAATTCCTCATCCATAAAATACCCAGCCACGCCAGAGTCAATCAAGGCCTGGGTTATAATGGAAGAATCCGCCCAGGAGGCCACCACCTCCAAAATTGGTTTATTCAGTTCAGCATCCGGGGACTGATGTACACCACCTAGGACCTGTCCCCCATGGGAAACTAGGTGCGTGTGTTTCCCAGCCTCACCGGACAGTTACGCAAAAGATGTCCAGCTTTACCACAATAGATGCATAGACCTTGTCTGCGCCGGAAGGACCACTCCTCCCTTGATAGATGCATGAAGCCCACCTGCATGGGCTCAACAGAATTACCCATAGTGCCATGAGGTATGGGAGGTGAGGGAGGCAAGGGTGGGAGTCCCAAGCTAGGTAACACTCCGGACGAGGACCTCTCTCTACGGTCCTTAAGAGGAGTTCTTTCCCTTATTCGAGTGTCAATCAATATAGCGAATGCAATAAACTTGTCCAGATCCTCTGGCAAGTCACAAGCTGCTGTCTCGTCCTTGATTCTCTCATCGAGGCCTTGTGTGAAGGCCGCCACAAGGGCCTCGTTGTGCCAACCTCTGCTGCCAGGGTGCGAAATTCAATCACATAATCTGCAACTGTAGGGGTGCCCTGATAGATTCTCATCAATTGCTTGGCAGCAGAGGTGGCTTTTCCAGGAACTTCATGTGGTACTAATTCCAAAAATATTTCCAGCTGGTTACTGAACCCACGGCACAATGTAGGTTCCCCATCATATCTCAACGGAAGTGGAGCGGTTGCGGACAACCCTCTGGGAGTGGTGCTTAGTGCGCGTGACTGAGCTACCGGTGCCAAAACACAGGGGGTCACCGGTGACTGCACTTGTTTGTCAAGGTGCGAGGTGCACTCAAGGATAGTCTGCACAACCAGTGACAACTGGTCCATACGTTGCTCGTGTAAATCCATTCTCCAATGGATGTTCTGTGAGCTACCTTCACTTGTACTGTCTGAGGTCATGGCCCTTTCGTACTGTCACTTTTTTTGTAAGAACACTCAAGTACAGTTTAGGTAAAAACAAGGTTTTTATTGAAAAATAAATAACAAGGAAATATGCACTTCCCCAACCCACACAGGCCCAGAGGAGGACAGTACCGTGGTACTTCCTAGCAATGTCACAGGTCAGGTATGGAGACAGTGCAGGCTCACAGAGAGGAAGACTAGTCTTCAGATTAACCCCGGAAAATGTATAGGAACTGACTAGTGGAGATGAAGGCAGAAACTAGTCAAAAAAAGGTGAAGCTCCTTGACCCAAAAATAGAACCTTCCAAAAGTACGCTATTGGATCAGACTGGTAATAGGCAAATACCTACAGAGGGCAGATTCCCTCAGGCTAGGCAACAGTAATGACCTCAACCGCTGAGGTTATAAGTCGGTACCAGGCAGCAGGAAGGAGACCTACAGAACAGATCCCTAGTATGTTAGGGAGCATAGGCAACAGGCTACTGGAATGGAATGGATGACTGGCAAGGAGCCCCCTCGGACAACTCTAGAATGCTAGGGATGGCAACAAGCTACTGGGAATGGAATGGGTGACTGGCAAGAAGCCCCCTCGGACAACCCTAGAATGTTAGGGATGGCAACAGGCTACTGGAAATGGAATGGACGACTGGCAAAGAGGACCACTCGATCAGCCCTAGAACGCTAGGGCATGCCAGCAGACAGTGGAAGTGCGTAAGCGAATCCCCGCAAGCGGGGATAGATGATAGGAGTTATTTGTACAGAATGATACAGAGACTGCAAGGAGACTGACCGATCAGGGGCCGGAGCCTTAAGGTAATACGAGTAGGTAGTCCGCCAGACAGTGAGGAAATGAATGAGTCAAAATCAGAGCCGGGTCAGTACACAGAAAACGTAGGCAGCCAAGCCAAGTCAACCACAGGAGCGAACGTAAGCCAGAGCCGGGTCAGTAAACAGAGAGGGTGTACCGACCCGGTGTATGTGTGGGTCTGTGACTACCAGTGCACAGTAGAACAAGGCCAGAGTGTCAGGCATTGTATGTGTGAGTCTGTGACTATCAATGGACAGTATAACAAACCTGGGTGCCAAGCAGTGTATGTGTGGGTCTGTGACTACCACTGGACAGTGGAAGAAGGCTGAGGTGTCAAACAGTGTATGTGTGGGTTTGTGACTACCAGTAGGACAAGGCTGAGGTGTCAGACAGTGTATGTGTGGGTCTGTGACTACCAGTGGAACAAGGCTGGTGTGTCAGACAGTGTATGTGTGTGTCTGTGACTACCAGTGGAACAAGGCTGGGGTATCAGACAGTGTATGTGTGTGTCTGTGACTACCAGTGGAACAAGGCTGGGGTATCAGACAGTGTATGTGTGGGTCTGTGACTACCAGTGGAACAAGGCTGGGGTATCAGACAGTGTATGTGTGGGTCTGTGACTACCAGTGGACAGCGGAACAAGGCTGAGGTGTCGGACAGTGTATGTGCGGGTCTGTGACTACCAGTGGATAGTGGGACAAGGCTGATGTGTCAGACAGTGTATGTGGGTCTGTGACTACCAGTGGACAGCGGAACAAGGCTGAGGTGTCAGACAGTGTATGTGTGGGTCTGTGACTACCAGTGGACAGCGGAACAAGGCTGAGGTGTCAGACAGTGTATGTGTGGGTCTGTGACTACCAGTGGGACAAGATAGGTGGATGAGACAGCGTGGGTGGATATGTGACAGTCAGTGAACAGTGGAACAAGGTGAGGGAATCAGACAGTCTATACCTGTCCCTTCTCACTGCCTCTGTATTGTGGGATAGACTCATTATAAAATTACAATATATACAGACTAGTTGAACAGCCCGTTACACGGGCCACAGTGCCTCTGGCAGCCGGTCGCGGGACAGTCGCGCAGCAGAGACTGCCCGCGCCACTGCTGATACAGAGCTGGATGCTCCTTGGGAGTGCCCAGCTCTGTATCAGCCGCGGCGCGGGCAGTCTGTACTGCGCATGACTCCTGCACGCGCAGCAGTGTCTACTGCGAATGTCCGGCGTTACACACAACTTAGCGAATTATTATATAGGATTAGCAGACTATACATACAGTGCATTATGGGATATAATCACTATAATATAACATACACAGACTAGCAGTCTATACACAGTGCATTGTGGGATATAATCACTATAATATAACATACACAGACTAGCAGTCTATACATACAGTGCATTGTGGGATATAATCACTATAATATAACATACACAGACTAGCAGTCTATACACACAGTGCATTGTGGGATATAATCACTATAATATAACATACACAGACTAGCAGTCTATACACACAGTGCATTGTGGGATATAATCACTATAATATAACAGACACAGACTAGCAGTCTATATATACACACACAGTGCATTGTGGGATATAATCATTATAATATAACATACACAGACTAGCAGTCTATATATACACACACAGTGTATTGTGGGATATAATCACTATAATATAACATACACAGACTAGCAGTCTATACACAGTGCATTGTGGGATATAATCACTATAATATAACATACACAGACTAGCAGTCTATACATACAGTGCATTGTGGGATATAATCACTATAATATAACATACACAGACTAGCAGTCTATACACACAGTGCATTGTGGGATATAATCACTATAATATAACAGACACAGACTAGCAGTCTATACATAGTGTATTGTGGGATATAATCAATATAATATAACGTACACAGACTAGCAGTCTATAGACACAGTGCATTGTGGGATATAATCACTATAATATAACATACACAGACTAGCAGTCTATACACACAGTGCATTGTGGGATATTATCACTATAATATAACATACACAGACTAGCAGTCTATACATAGTGTATTGTGGGATATAATCTTAATTATAACACATGTTAAGAAGTGAGATTTACATCTGAAAATACGGTCCTCTGTTTAGCACCAGCCCGCTGCCCAGCAGTGTGTCATGATGATGATGATTCCACATCGCGCCCCATGGTCAGTGTCACTAGAAGTGTATATATCTGCTGCGCAGACAAGAAGCGGACGGCGGAGCTGCGCTGGGGGTTCCCATGGTGATAATGTGATTGAGGGTTTATATCAGACACTTGGTGAAGATTATCCTGCAGCAGAATGACACAGAACCCAGAGAGTAAAGAGGATTAAATGCTGAGAACTCGAGGTGCTTTTATACACAGAATATTCCTGGCCAATAGCACAAGGGATAACTGGATCAATCCTGGGACAAAACGACTGGGGCTTTTAACCCCTTCAGTGTTTGAGAGGTATCCAACATGTTGCGGAGCAGTCAGAGTCAGTCATTAGTCTGGGCTGGTGGGCCAATCCACCACTCTTTTTCCCACTTGCTGCAGTTAATAAGCGGGTGGTTGTAGGTGCGGGTCTGGACCGGAATGTAATTGTCTTTGGATGCCTATTGCCACAGCCCCTTATAGGGTGTGTGTGATACAGGTGGGGAATAGAGACAGGGTGTGTGTGATATAGGAGGGGAATAAAGACAGGGTGTGTGTGATATAGGCGGGGAATAGAGACAGGGTGTGTGTGATATAGGAGGGGAATAAAGACAGGGTGTGTGTGATATAGGAGAGGAATAAAGACAGGGTGTGTGTGATACAGGAGAGGAATAGAGACAGTGTGTGTGTGTGACATAGGTGGGGAATAAAGACAGGGTGTGTGTGATATAGGAGGTGAATAAAGACATGGTGTGTGTGATATAGGAGGGGAATAAAGACAGGGTGTGTGTGATATAGGAGGTGAATAAAGACAGGGTGTGTGTGATATAGGAGGGGAATAAAGACAGGGTGTGTGTGATATAGGAGGGGAATAAAGACATGGTGTGTGTGATATAGGAGGGGAATAAAGACAGGGTGTGTGTGATATAGGAGGGGAATAAAGACAGGGTGTGTGTGATATAGGAGGTGAATAAAGACAGGGTGTGTGTGATATAGGAGAGGAATAAAGACAGGGTGTGTGTGATATAGGAGGGGAATAAAGACAGGGTGTGTGTGATATAGGAGGGGAATAAAGACAGGGTGTGTGTGATATAGGAGGGGAATAAAGACAGGGTGTGTGTGATATAGGAGGGGAATAGAGACAGGGTGTGTGTGATACAGGAGGTGAATAGAGACAGGGTGTGTGTGATATAGGAGGGGAATAGAGACAGGGTGTGTGTGATATAGGAGAGGAATAAAGACAGGGTGTGTGTGATATAGGAGAGGAATAAAGACAGGGTGTGTGTGATATAGGTGGGGAATAAAGACAGGGTGTGTGTGATATAGGAGGGGAATAAAGACAGGGTGTGTGTGATATAGGAGGGGAATAGAGACAGGGTGTGTGTGATATAGGAGAGGAATAAAGACAGGGTGTGTGTGATATAGGAGAGGAATAAAGACAGGGTGTGTGTGATATAGGAGAGGAATAAAGACAGGGTGTGTGTGATATAGGAGGGGAATAAAGACAGGGTGTGTGTGATATAGGAGAGGAATAAAGACAGGGTGTGTGTGATACAGGAGAGGAATAGAGACAGTGTGTGTGTGTGATATAGGTGGGGAATAAAGACAGGGTGTGTGTGATATAGGAGGTGAATAAAGACATGGTGTGTGTGATATAGGAGGGGAATAAAGACAGGGTGTGTGTGATATAGGAGGGGAATAAAGACAGGGTGTGTGTGATATAGGAGGGGAATAAAGACAGGGTGTGTGTGATATAGGAGGTGAATAAAGACAGGGTGTGTGTGATATAGGAGAGGAATAAAGACAGGGTGTGTGTGATATAGGAGGGGAATAAAGACAGGGTGTGTGTGATACAGGAGAGGAATAGAGACAGTGTGTGTGTGTGATATAGGAGGTGAATAAAGACAGGGTGTGTGTGATATAGGAGGGGAATAAAGACAGGGTGTGTGTGATATAGGAGGGGAATAAAGACAGGGTGTGTGTGATATAGGAGAGGAATAAAGACAGGGTGTGTGTGATACAGGAGAGGAATAGAGACAGTGTGTGTGTGTGATATAGGTGGGGAATAAAGACAGGGTGTGTGTGATATAGGAGGTGAATAAAGACAGGGTGTGTGTGATATAGGAGGGGAATAAAGACAGGGTGTGTGTGATATAGGAGGTGAATAAAGACAGGGTGTGTGTGATATAGGAGGGGAATAAAGACAGGGTGTGTGTGATATAGGAGGTGAATAAAGACAGGGTGTGTGTGATATAGGAGGTGAATAAAGACAGGGTGTGTGTGATATAGGCGGGGAATAAAGACAGGGTGTGTGTGATATAGGAGGGGAATAAAGACAGGGTGTGTGTGATATAGGAGAGGAATAAAGACAGGGTATGTGTGATATAGGAGGGGAATAGAGACAGGGTGTGTGTGATATAGGAGGGGAATAAAGACAGGGTGTGTGTGATATAGGAGGGGAATAGAGACAGGGTGTGTGTGATATAAGAGGGGAATAAAGACAGGGTGTGTGTGATATAGGAGGGGAATAGAGACAGGGTGTGTGTGATATAGGAGGGGAATAAAGACAGGGTGTGTGTGATACAGGAGGGGAATAAAGACAGGGTGTGTGTGATATAGGAGGGGAATAAAGACAGGGTGTGTGTGATATAGGAGGGGAATAAAGACAGGGTGTGTGTGATATAGGAGGGGAATAAAGACAGGGTGTGTGTGATATAGGAGGGGAATAGAGACAGGGTGTGTGTGATACAGGAGGGGAATAAAGACAGGGTGTGTGTGATATAGGAGGGGAATAAAGACAGGGTGTGTGTGATATAGGAGGGGAATAAAGACAGGTGTGTGTGATATAGGAGGTGAATAGAGACAGGGTGTGTGTGATATAGGAGGGGAATAAAGACAGGGTGTATGTGATATAGGAGGTGAATAGAGACAGGGTGTGTGTGATATAGGAGGGAATAAAGACAGGGTGTGTGATATAGGAGGGGAATAAAGACAGGGTGTGTGTGATATAGGAGGTGAATAAAGACAGGGTGTGTGTGATATAGGCGGGGAATAAAGACAGGGTGTGTGTGATATAGGAGGGGAATAAAGACAGGGGTGTGTGTGATATAGGAGGGGAATAGAGGACAGGGTGTGTGTGATACAGGAGGTGAATAGAGACAGGGTGTGTGTGATATAGGAGGGGAATAGAGACAGGGTGTGTGTGATACAGGAGGTGAATAGAGACAGGGTGTGTGTGATATAGGAGAGGAATAAAGACAGGGTGTGTGTGATATAGGAGGGGAATAAAGACAGGGGTGTGTGTGATATAGGAGGGGAATAAAGACATGGTGTGTGTGATATAGGAGGGGAATAAAGACAGGGTGTGTGTGATATAGGTGGGGAATAAAGACAGGGTGTGTGTGATATAGATGGGGAATAAAGACAGGGTGTGTGTGATATAGGTGGGGAATAAAGACAGGGTGTGTGTGATATAGGAGGGGAATAAAGACAGGTGTGTGTGATATAGGAGGTGAATAAAGACAGGGTGTGTGTGATACAGGTGGGGAATAAAGACAGGGTGTGTGTGATATAGGAGGGGAATAGAGACAGGGTGTGTGTGATATAGGAGAGGAATAAAGACAGGGTGTGTGTGATATAGGAGGGGAATAGAGACAGGGTGTGTGTGATATAGGAGAGGAATAAAGACAGGGTGTGTGTGATATAGGCGGGGAATAAAGACAGGGTGTGTGTGATATAGGAGGGGAATAAAGACAGGGTGTGTGTGATATAGGAGGGGAATAAAGACATGGTGTGTGTGATATAGGAGGGGAATAAAGACAGGGTGTGTGTGATATAGGAGGGGAATAAAGACAGGGTGTGTGTGATATAGGAGGGGAATAAAGACAGGGTGTGTGTGATATAGGAGGTGAATAGAGACAGGGTGTGTGTGATATAGGAGGGGAATAAAGACAGGGTGTGTGTGATATAGGAGGTGAATAGAGACAGGGTGTGTGTGATATAGGCGGGGAATAAAGACAGGTGTGTGTGATATAGGAGGGGAATAAAGACAGGGTGTGTGTGATATAGGAGGTGAATAAAGACAGGGTGTGTGTGATATAGGTGGGGAATAAAGATAGGGGTGTGTGTGATATAGGAGGGGAATAAAGACAGGGTGTGTGTGATATAGGTGAGGAATAAAGACAGGGTGTGTGTGATATAGGAGAGGAATAAAGACAGGGTGTGTGTGATATAGGAGGTGAATAAAGACAGGGTGTGTGTGATATAGGTGGGGAATAAAGATAGGGTGTGTGTGATATAGGAGGGGAATAAAGACAGGGTGTGTGTGATATAGGTGGGGAATAAAGACAGGGTGTGTGTGATATAGGTGGGGAATAAAGATAGGGTGTGTGTGATATAGGAGGGGAATAAAGACAGGGTGTGTGTGATATAGGAGGGGAATAGAGACAGGGTGTGTGTGATATAGGAGAGGAATAAAGACAGGGTGTGTGTGATATAGGAGAGGAATAAAGACAGGGTGTGTGTGATATAGGAGGGGAATAAAGACAGGGTGTGTGTGATATAGGTGGGGAATAAAGACAGGGTGTGTGTGATATAGGAGGGGAATAAAGACAGGGTGTGTGTGATATAGGAGGGGAATAGAGACAGGGTGTGTGTGATATAGGAGGTGAATAAAGACAGGGTGTGTGTGATATAGGAGGGGAATAAAGACAGGGTGTGTGTGATATAGGAGGGAATAAAGACAGGGTGTGTGTGATATAGGTGGGGAATAAAGACAGGGTGTGTGTGATATAGGAGGGGAATAAAGACAGGGTGTGTGTGATATAGGAGGGGAATAAAGACAGGGTGTGTGTGATATAGGCGGGGGAATAAAGACAGGGTGTGTGTGATATAGGCGGGGAATAAAGACAGGTGTGTGTGATATAGGTGGGGAATAAAGACAGGGTGTGTGTGATATAGGAGGGGAATAAAGACAGGGTGTGTGTGATATAGGAGGGGAATAAAGACAGGGTGTGTGTGATATAGGAGGTGAATAAAGACAGGGTGTGTGTGATATAGGCGGGAAATAAAGACAGGTGTGTGTGATATAGGTGGGGAATAAAGACAGGGTGTGTGTGATATAGGAGGGGAATAAAGACAGGGTGTGTGTGATATAGGAGGTGAATAAAGACAGGGTGTGTGTGTGATATAGGAGGGGAATAAAGACAGGGTGTGTGTGATACAGGAGAGGAATAAAGACATGGTGTGTGTGTGATATAGATGGGGAATAAAGACAGGGTGTGTGTGATATAGGAGGGGAATAAAGACAGGGTGTGTGTGATATAAGAGGGGAATAGAGACAGGGTGTGTGTGATATAGGAGGGGAATAAGGACAGGGTGTGTGTGATATAGGAGGGGAATAAAGACAGGGTGTGTGTGATATAGGAGGGGAATAGAGACAGGGTGTGTGTGATATAGGAGGGGAATAAAGACAGGGTGTGTGTGATATAGGAGGTGAATAAAGACAGGGTGTGTGTGATATAGGTGGGGAATAAAGACAGGGTGTGTGTGATATAGGAGAGGAATAAAGACAGGGTGTGTGTGATATAGGAGGGGAATAAAGACAGGGTGTGTGTGATATAGGAGGGGAATAAAGACAGGGTGTGTGTGATATAGGAGGGGAATAAAGACAGGGTGTGTGTGATATAGGTGGGGAATAAGACAGGGTGTGTGTGATATAGGCGGGGAATAAAGACAGGGTGTGTGTGATATAGGTGAGGAATAAAGACAGGGTGTGTGTGTGATATAGGAGGTGAATAAAGACAGGGTGTGTGTGATATAGGAGGGGAATAAAGACAGGGTGTGTGTGATATAGGTGGGGAATAAAGACAGGGTGTGTGTGATATAGGAGGGGAATAGAGACAGGGTGTGTGTGATATAGGAGGTGAATAAAGACAGGGTGTGTGTGATATAGGTGGGGAATAAAGACAGGGTGTGTGTGATATAGGCGGGGAATAAAGACAGGGTGTGTGTGATATAGGAGGTGAATAAAGACAGGGTGTGTGTGATATAGGAGGGGAATAAAGACAGGGTGTGTGTGATATAGGAGGTGAATAAAGACAGGGTGTGTGTGATATAGGAGGTGAATAAAGACAGGGTGTGTGTGATATAGGTGAGGAATAAAGACAGGGTGTGTGTGATATAGGAGGGGAATAAAGACAGGGTGTGTGTGATATAGGAGGGGAATAAAGACAGGGTGTGTGTGATATAGGAGGGGAATAGAGACAGGGTGTGTGTGATATAGGAGAGGAATAAAGACAGGGTGTGTGTGATATAGGAGGGGAATAAAGACAGGGTGTGTGTGATATAGGAGGGGAATAAAGACAGGGTGTGTGTGATATAGGAGGGGAATAAAGACAGGGTGTGTGTGATATAGGTGGGGAATAAAGACAGGGTGTGTGTGATATAGGAGGGGAATAGAGACAGGGTGTGTGTGATATATAGGAGGTGAATAAAGACAGGGTGTGTGTGATATAGGTGGGGAATAAAGACAGGGTGTGTGTGATATAGGCGGGGAATAAAGACAGGGTGTGTGTGATATAGGAGGGGAATAAAGACAGGGTGTGTGTGATATAGGAGGGGAATAAAGACAGGGTGTGTGTGATATAGGAGGTGAATAAAGACAGGGTGTGTGTGATATAGGAGGTGAATAAAGACAGGGTGTGTGTGATATAGGTGAGGAATAAAGACAGGGTGTGTGTGATATAGGAGGGGAATAAAGACAGGGTGTGTGTGATATAGGAGGGGAATAAAGACAGGGTGTGTGTGATATAGGAGGGGAATAGAGACAGGGTGTGTGTGATATAGGAGAGGAATAAAGACAGGGTGTGTGTGATATAGGAGGGGAATAAAGACAGGGTGTGTGTGATATAGGAGGGGAATAAGGACAGGGTGTGTGTGATATAGGTGGGGAATAAAGACAGGTTGTGTGTGATATAGGTGGGGAATAAAGACAGGGTGTGTGTGATATAGGAGGGGAATAAAGACAGGGTGTGTGTGATATAGGCGGGGAATAAAGACAGGGTGTGTGTGATATAGGTGGGGAATAAAGACAGGGTGTGTGTGATATAGGAGGGGAATAGAGACAGGGTGTGTGTGATATAGGAGAGGAATAAAGACAGGGTGTGTGATATAGGAGAGGAATAAAGACAGGGTGTGTGTGATATAGGAGGGGAATAAAGACAGGGTGTGTGTGATATAGGAGAGGAATAAAGACAGGGTGTGTGTGATATAGGTGGGGAATAAAGACAGGGTGTGTGTGATATAGGAGGGGAATAAAGACAGGGTGTGTGTGATATAGGAGGGGAATAAAGACAGGATGTGTGTGATATAGGCGGGGAATAAAGACAGGGTGTGTGTGATATAGGAGGTGAATAAAGACAGGGTGTGTGTGATATAGGAGGTGAATAGAGACAGGGTGTGTGTGATATAGGAGGGGAATAAAGACAGGGTGTGTGATATAGGCGGGGAATAAAGACAGGGTGTGTGTGATATAGGCGGGGAATAAAGACAGGGTGTGTGTGATATAGGAGGGGAATAAAGACAGGGTGTGTGATATAGGAGGGGAATAAAGACAGGGTGTGTGTGATATAGGAGGGGAATAAAGACAGGGTGTGTGTGATATAGATGGGGAATAAAGACAGGGTGTGTGTGATATAGGAGGGGAATAAAGACAGGGTGTGTGTGATATAGATGGGGAATAGAGACAGGGTGTGTGTGATATAGGAGGGGAATAAAGACAGGGTGTGTGTGATATAGGAGGGGAATAAAGACAGGGTGTGTGTGATATAGGTGAGGAATAAAGACAGGGTGTGTGTGATATAGGTGAGGAATAAAGACAGGGTGTGTGTGATATAGGAGGGGAATAGAGACAGGGTGTGTGTGATATAGGCGGGGAATAAAGACAGGGTGTGTGTGATATAGGTGGGGAATAAAGACAGGGTGTGTGTGATATAGGAGGGGAATAAAGACAGGGTGTGTGTGATATAGATGGGGAATAAAGACAGGGTGTGTGTGATATAGGAGGGGAATAAAGACAGGGTGTGTGTGATATAGATGGGGAATAGAGACAGGGTGTGTGTGATATAGGAGGGGAATAGAGACAGGGTGTGTGTGATATAGGAGAGGAATAAAGACAGGGTGTGTGTGATATAGGTGGGGAATAAAGACAGGGTGTGTGTGATATAGGAGGGGAATAAAGACAGGGTGTGTGTGATATAGGAGGGGAATAAAGACAGGGTGTGTGTGATACAGGTGGGGAATAAAGACAGGGTGTGTGTGATATAGGAGGGGAATAAAGACAGGGTGTGTGTGATATAGGTGGGGAATAAAGACAGGGTGTGTGTGATATAGGAGGGGAATAAAGACAGGGTGTGTGTGATACAGGTGGGGAATAAAGACAGGGTGTGTGTGATATAGGAGGGGAATAAAGACAGGGTGTGTGTGATACAGGAGGGGAATAAAGACAGGGTGTGTGTGATATAGGCGGGGAATAGAGACAGGGTGTGTGTGATATAGGCGGGGAATAGAGACAGGGTGTGTGTGATATAGGAGGGGAATAGAGACAGGGTGTGTGTGATATAGGCGGGGAATAGAGACAGGGTGTGTGTGATATAGGAGGGGAATAAAGACAGGGTGTGTGTGATATAGGTGAGGAATAAAGACAGGGTGTGTGTGATATAGGAGGGGAATAAAGACAGGGTGTGTGTTATATAGGTGGGGAATAAAGACGGTGTGTGTGTGATATAGGAGGGGAATAAAGACGGTGTGTGTGTGATATAGGTGGGGAATAAAGACGGTGTGTGTGTGATATAGGTGAGGAATAAAGACAGGGTGTGTGTGATATAGGAGGGGAATAAAGACAGGGTGTGTGTGATATAGGTGGGGAATAAAGACGGTGTGTGTGTGATATAGGTGGGGAATAAAGACGATGTGTGTGTGATATAGGTGGGGAATAAAGACAGGGTGTGTGTGATATAGGAGGGGAATAAAGACAGGGTGTGTGTGATATAGGAGGGGAATAGAGACAGGGTGTGTGTGATATAGGAGGGGAATAAAGACAGGGTGTGTGTGATATAGGAGGTGAATAAAGACAGGGTGTGTGTGATATAGGAGGGGAATAAAGACATGGTGTGTGTGATATAGGTGGGGAATAAAGACAGGGTGTGTGTGATATAGGAGGTGAATAAAGACAGGGTGTGTGTGATATAGGAGGGGAATAAAGACAGGGTGTGTGTGATATAGGAGGGGAATAGAGACAGGGTGTGTGTGATATAGGAGGGGAATAAAGACAGGGTGTGTGTGATATAGGAGGTGAATAAAGACAGGGTGTGTGTGATATAGGAGGGGAATAGAGACAGGGGTGTGTGTGATATAGGAGGTGAATAAAGACAGGGTGTGTGTGATATAGGCGGGGAATAGAGACACGGTGTGTGTGATATAGGAGGGGAATAGAGACAGGGTGTGTGTGATATAGGAGGGGAATAGAGACAGGGTGTGTGTGATATAGGCGGGGAATAAAGACAGGGTGTGTGTGATATAGGAGGGGAATAAAGACAGGTTGTGTGTGATATAGGAGGGGAATAGAGACAGGGTGTGTGTGATATAGGTTGGGAATAAAGACAGGGTGTGTGTGATATAGGAGGGGAATAAAGACAGGGTGTGTGTGATATAGGCGGGGAATAGAGACACGGTGTGTGTGATATAGGAGGGGAATAGAGACAGGGTGTGTGTGATATAGGAGAGGAATAAAGACAGGGTATGTGTGATATAGGAGGGGAATAGAGACAGGGTGTGTGTGATATAGGTGGGGAACAGAGACAGGGTGTGTGTGATATAGGTGGGGAATAAAGACAGGGTGTGTGTGATATAGGTGGGGAATAAAGACAGGGTGTGTGTGATATAGGAGGGGAATAAAGACAGGGTGTGTGTGATATAGGCAGGGAATAAAGACAGGGCGTAACATAGTAACATAGTAGATAAGGCTGAAAAAAGACATGCGTCCATCAAGTCCAGCCCATGTCAATAAAACCCCTGTTGATCCAGAGGAAGGCAACAAAAAAGCCCTCTGGAGCAATTTCCAATGTAGGTGTGTGTGTGTGTGTGTGTGTGTCAAATAGTTCCCCGGATCAATATCCTATTTGCTTTGAAGCCATCTGTCATAACTGTCAATATTGTTCTGTGCTAGATAGGCATCCATTGCTTTTTTGAATGCAGTTACATTATCTGCAAGCACAACATCCCGAGGCAAAGAATTCCATAGCCTTACCGCCCTTACTGTAAAGAATCCCTGCCTGTGTTTTAGTCGAAATCGCCTTTCCTCAAGTCTTAATGGATGACCTCTTGTTCTTAGCTCAGCTCTTTGAATAAATAATTAATTGGATAGTTCCTTGTACTGACCTTGAATGTATGTGTAAATGGTAATCATATCACCCCTTAGACGTCTCTTTTCTAATGTAAACAAACCCAGTTTGGCTAGTCTCTCTTTGTAACTCAGATACTCCAATCCCTTTATCAATTTAGTTGCACGTCTCTGCACCTTTTCCAGTTCAGTAATGTCTTTTTTTAGAACAGGCGCCCAAAACTGTACTCCATATTCTAGATGATGCCTAACCAAAGATTTATACAGAGGTAGAATAATATTAGCATCCCTTGCTTCTACACCTCTTTTATACAGGCTAGTACTCTATTTGCTCTTGCAGCAGCTGAGTGACTCTGCACACTGCTGTGAAGTCTATTGTCTATCAGTACACCTAAATCTTTCTCTAATGAGGATTCCCAAGTTGTTTCCCATTTAGAGTAAATGTAGCAAGTTTGTTTCTACAACCCAAATGCATAACCTTACATTTATCTACATTAAATGACATCTGCCACTTTTCTGCCCATTCACTCAGTTTATCTAAATCCTTTTGTAGGGAAAAAACATCGAGCTCTGTATGTATTTCCTTACATAGCTTAGTGTCATCAGCAAAGATTGAGACGCTACTTTCAATTCCCACTTCTAGATCATTAATAAACAAATAAAAAAGCATTGGGCCCAGGACTGAACCCTGCGGTACCCCACTTATAACCCTAGACCAATTTGAAAAAGTTCCATTTACAACAACTTTCTGCCATCTATCTTTTAACCAGTTCTCAATCCATGTACAGATACCACCACCCAAACCGAAGCCTTTTAATTTATGCAGTAACCTATTGTGAGGCACTGTGTCAAAGGCTTTTGCAAAATCCAAGTACACTACATCAACAGCAATTCCCCTGTCCAAATTACTGCTTACTCTTGTATAAAATGACTGACCAAGTGCCCTCTGAACTTGTGCCCATGTGGAACGGATTTGTTCGATATGCTCATCCAGAGCTGGAATCTGTTGCGTCTGAAATGAATCTGGAAGCAAACAGGGCTGGAACCCATAATTAATCAGAAACGGAGAGCTCCCAGATGAAGAATTGACCGCACAGTTCCTGGCGAACTCTGCCCAAGGCAACAAGTCGGACCAATTATCATGATGGTCAGTAACGAAACAACGGAGAAATTGTTCCAAGCCCTGATTAGCTCATTCAGCGGCTCCATTGGTCTGGGGATGGTAGGCAGAGGAGAAGGACAGCTGTATGCCCATCTGTTGGCAAAATGCCCTCCAAAATCTAGACACAAACTGGCTCCCCCTGTCAGACACCAGTACCCTAGGCACTCCATGCAACCGGAATACTTCTCTGGCGAACACCATTGCCAATTCCTTAGCTGAAGGAAGGCCATGGAGGGGCACGAAATGAGCCATTTTAGAAAACCTGTCCACCACCATGAATATAAAGGAATACCCCTTAGACATAGGCAATTCTCCATAAAATCAATGGAAACATGAGACCAGGGGCGTTCGCCATTAGGCACCGTTGAAGCAAGCCCACTGGGAGATGTCTCGGGGTCTTAGCGCGGGCGCAGGTGGCACAGGCATTCGTAAATTCGGCACAATCGTTTCTCATGGAAGGCCACCAAAATAACTGAGAAAGGGACCATAACAATTGGTCTCTACCAATATGTCCCGCAGCCCTAGAGGAATGGTAGGTTTCGAGCAACCTAGTACGAAATGGTTCAGCGACAAAACATTTGCCCATTGGGGTTTCATGGGGAGCGGACCCCTGAGAGGCCAGGATCTCCTCCCCTAAAGGAGAAGTAATACTCGTGCGTATAGTAGCCAGTATTCTATCAGGTTGGATGATAGGTGCTGGTGCTTCCACTCTGTCACTGTCGGCCTCAAATTGTCTTGACAGTGCATCAGCCCTGATATTCTTTGACCCCGGTAAATATGATACAATGAAATTAAATCGAGACAGGAACAGTGCCCACCTGGCCTGACGAGAGGACAATCTCTTGGCCTCCGAGAGATAAGTCAGATTTTTATGATCTGTTAGAATTAAGACAGGATTCTTAGTACCTTCAAGCAAATTACGCCATTCCTTAAGAGCGAGGATAATGGCCAATAATTCTCTGTCACCTATCTCATAGTGGCTTTGAGTGACAGTCAACTTTTTTGAGAAAAACCCACAAGGTCTGAGAGTTCCACCTTTATCGTGTCGTTGCGAAAGTACTGCCCCGACCCCAATATCTGAGGCATCCACCTCTAACGTAAATGGAAGTAGAGGATTGGGGTGGGATAACACAGGAGCCGCAGCAAATGCCAGCTTCAAATTCTCAAAGGCATTCTCAGCAGATAGAGGCCAACAAGAAGGATTAGCACCCTTGTGCGTAAGACAATGGAAGAAAAGTTCTTAATAAACCTCCTATAATAATTAGCGAAACCCAGGAAAAGTTGTATGGCTTTAAGACCCTTGGGTTTTGGCCATTGTAGGACAGCTGACAACTTTTCTTTGTCCATGGCAATGCCATCATTGCCAATAATCAACCCCAAGAATGGCACACTGGTTCTATGAAACTCACATTCTTCCAATTTACAAAATAATTTGTTCTCACGGAGTCGTAGCAATACTGCGGATACATCTTTGATGTGCTGTGCCATGTTTTGGGAGTAAATCAGTATATCGTCAAGGTACACCACAACACATGTCTGTAACATATCTCTCAGAACATCGTTTATCAGTTCCTGGAAAACTGCGGGGGCATTACACAGCCCAAATGGCATTACTAGATACTCGTAGTGCCCAGCTCGAGTATTAAAGGCAGTTTTCCACTCATCACCTGCTCGAATGCGAACCAGATTGTAAGCGGCGCGTAGGTCCAATTTGGTAAAAATCGAAGCGCCCTTAAGCCTGTCAAAAAGCTCGGTGATGAGTGGTATTGGGTATGCGTTCTTTGCCATTAGTTTATTCAAGCCCCGGTAGTCAATGCATGGTCTTAATTCGCCATTTTTCTTTTTTACAAAAAAGAACCCAGCCCCAGCTGGAGAGGTAGATTTTCGTATGATCCCTCTAGCAAGGGCATCAGAAATGTAATCCTCCATAGCCTTATTTTCCTCACAACATAATGGATAAGTGCGTCCTTTTGGAGGTACTGCCCCACGCTGCAATTTGATGCAACAATCATAAGGTCTATGCTGGGGTAGCATACTAGCCTCTCCTTTGCTAAAAACATCGCCAAACTGTTGGTACACATCCGGTATAGCCGGGGAGGTGCACAGGACCTTAATAGGCTGGATGATGCACTTGTCCATACAAAACTGGGACCAAGCAGCAATTTCACACTTTTTCCAATCAAATTGTGGGTTATGTAACTGTAACCACGGAAATCCCAATATTACCGCATGGTGCGGAGAATTAATCAGTTGAAACTGCTGCTCTTCTCTGTGAAGTGCCCCAATAGTCATAGACAGTGGCATAGTTTCAAATATAACCTGAGGCGGTTCTAAGGGTCTGCCATCAATCGCTTCAATAGTCAAGGGGTTTTCTCTTTCAATGCGTGGAACTCCGTGCAATTCAGCAAAGGTATTATCCATAAAATAACCTGCTGCACCAGAGTCAACCAAGGCCAAAACCTCCACAGAGCGTTGTGCCCAAGATAATACCACCTGTATGGTGGGTTTCATTGTGCCCGACACTGGGGACGATTGTACACCACCTAGGGCCTGTCCCCCAAGGTACCCTAGGTGTGTGCGTTTCCCGGACGTACCGGACAGGAATTTAGCAAATGCCCTTTTTTACCGCAGTATAAACACAACCCTTGTCTTTTGCGATATAGTCTCTCTGCCTTGGATAGTCTAGTGAAGCCTATTTGCATAGGTTCACTTGTCTCCCGTACAGGTTCACTGGACTTCAATGCCAGGGGAGGGATGGGTGGGCAAAACATGCTACTAGGCTCATTATTTTTTGACCGTATCTTACGATCTCTGGCAATTAATCTCACGTATTCTGGAGTCAATTATCATAACATACTCAATGTAGTCATCTAGATCAATAGGTAGATCTTTAGCAGCGATTTCATCCTTTATGTGGTCATTCAGGCCTTGAGAAAAAGCTGCCAATAATGCCTCGTTATTCCAACCTACCTCTGCTGCCAATGTGCGGAATTCGATGGCATAGTCGCCCACTGTACGCCTGCCCTGATGTATCTCCATAAGGCGTTTGGCAGCAGAGGTGGTTCTACCAGGAGGCTCAAACACTCTTCGAAAGGATTGCACAAATTCTCTAAAGTTCTTAGTACAAGGTTTAGCATTCTCCCACAAGGGGTTAGCCCAAGCCAAAGCTCTGCCAGTGAGCAATGATATCGTGAACCCCACTTTACTATGATCATTGGGAAATGCGTGTGCCGTCAATTCCATAAAGATTTCGAGTTGGTTGATGAACCCTCTGCAGAGACTAGGGTCACCATCATATCCTAGCGGCAAGGGTGCAGAAGCCGTTAACCCTTTAACAGTACCCCCTAGGGGTCTGGTATCACTTTCCGGTGTCTGACTTGGCGAGACCACCGGGCTAGAGTTAGATTTGTTAGAATCCTGTGTTGGTCCCAGCGTGTAGACGCTGGTTTGCTCCTAAGCCTTGCGGCTATAGAAACTCGCTTGTTACACCAGTGTGCGGTCACTGGTTTGCTCCAAAAGCCTATCAGCTATACAATCCTGTGTTGGTCCCAGCGTGCGGACGCTGGTTTGCTCCTAAGCCTTGCGGCTATACTAACTCGCTTGTTACACCAGTGTGCGGTCACTGGTTTGCTCCAAAGCCTATCGGCTATACAAGTCAGTATTGGTCCCAGCGTGCGGACGCTGGTTTGCTCCAAAGTCTTGCGGCTTTACGATTCCCCTGTTGGTCTCAGTGTGTGTACACTGGGTTGCTTACGATCCTGTCAATTTGTCATTACCATCTGACTGCTGCTACTATCTCTGGGCTGCCCTGCCCGGTATTGGTAAGGCCGGAAGAACCTTTTGCCACATTCCATCTGAGGTTGCCTTACCTGGTATTGGCAGGGCCGGTAGAGCCTACATTGTGAATCTTTTGAGGCTGCCTTGCCCGGTAAATTGGTAAGGCCGGTAGAACCGTTATGCGATTCCATCTGCAGGTTGCCTTACCCGGTATTGGCAGGGCCGGTAGAGCGTACATTGTAAATCTATTGAGGCTGCCTTGCCTGGTAATGGTAAGGCCGGTAGAACCGTTATGCTATTCCATCTGCAGGTTGCCTTACCCGGTATTGGCAAGGCCGGTAGAGCCTAACATTCTGCTTCTTCAGACTGTCCTGTCCTGTATACTGACAGGACCGGTAGAGTCTGCATTCTGTCTTGTTATATTCTGTATATATCTGTATGTATGTGTTTGCCATCCTACGTTATCAATTTATTATTTCAATAAAATTGATTTTTACCTAAAACTTGTGTCTGAGAGTCATAATAAACCGTGACAGGAATAGAGACAGGGTGTGTGTGTGATATAGGAGGGGAATAAAGACAGGGTGTGTGTGTGATATAGGCGGGGAATAGAGACAGGGTGTGTGTGATATAGGCAGGGAATAAAGACAGGGTGTGTGTGATATAGGCAGGGAATAAAGACAGGGTGTAACATAGTAACATAGCAGATAAGGCTGAAAAAAGACATGCGTCCATCAAGTCCAGCCCATGTCAGTAACACCCCTGTTGATCCAGAGGAAGGCAACAAAAAAGCCCTCTGGAGCAATTTCCAATGTAGGTGTGTAGGTGTGTGTGTCAAATAGTTCCCCGGATCAATATCCTATCTGCTTTGAAGCCATCTGTCATAACTGTCAATATTGTTCTGTGCTAGATAGGCATCCATTGCTTTTTTGAATGCAGTTACATTATCTGCAAGCACAACATCCCGAGGCAAATAATTCCATAGCCTTACCGCCCTTACTGTAAAGAATCCCTGCCTGTGTTTTAGTCGAAAGCGCCTTTCCTCAAGTCTTAATGGATGACCTCTTGTTCTTAGCCCAGCTCTTTGCATAAATAATTAATTGGATAGTTCTTTGTACTGACCTTGAATGTACATGTAAGTGGTAATCATATCACCCCTTAGACGTCTCTTTTCTAATGTAAACAAACCCTTTTTGACTAGTCTCTCTTTATAACTCAGATCCTCCAATCCCTTTATCAGTTTTGTTGCACATCTCTGCACCTTTTCCAGTTCAGTAATGACTTTTTTTAGAACAGGCGCCCAAAATTGTACTCCATATTCTAGATAAGGTCTAACCAAGGATTTATACAGAGGTAGGATAATATTATCATCCCATGTATCTACACCTCTTTTTATGCAGGCTAGTACTCTATTTGCTCTTGCAGCAGCTGAGTGACTCTGCACACTGCTGTGAAGACTATTGTCTATCAGTTCTCCTAAATCTTTCTCTAATGAGGATTCCCCAAGTTGTTTCCCATTTAGAGTATATGTAGCAAGTTTGTTTCTACAACCCAAATGCATAACCTCACATTTATCTACATTAAATGACATCTGCCACTTTTCTGCACATTCACTTAGTTTATCTAAATCCTTCTGTAGGGAAAAAACATTCAGCTCTGTATGTATTTCCTTACATAGCTTAGTGTCATCAGCAAAGATTGAGAAGCTACTTTCAATTCCCACTTCTAGATCATTAAAGGGATAGTAATACTTCATTTTAACTTTATTTTATTTTGTAGGCATTAAAAAAAACATGAAGAATGATATAAGTCTTATCTCTGAAACCTTTATGGTTTAAGAGATATTCACAAACAAAGTATCCCCCCCATGTTCAACCAGATCAGAAGGGAGATGCCTAGGTAGACTGCAGAGAGGGACAATCTTCAATTAAGATAATGGAAAAAGCTGAAAAACTTGTCAAGGGGGAAGGGCTTTCATTGTTTTCATACAAAGAAAATTGTCCCCTTCTGTTATCTGTACTGTCATACAACCAGACTCACATCTGAGAAGAGATGGTTTACACTAGGTAAAAGGGGGCAGGGATTTCATTGTTCTCATAGGAAGAAGATTGTCCCCTGCTGTTATCTGTCTGGTCTATGGACTGGATTCCACATCTGAGAAGAGATGGCTTACACTAGGTAAAAGGGGCGGGAGGGGAACTTTGCTTGTGAATATCTCATAAACCATAAAGGTTTGAGAGATAAGACTTATATCATTCTTCATGTTTTTTTTAATGCCTACAAAATAAAATAAAGTTAAAACGAAGTGTTACTATCCCTTTAATAAACAAATTAAAAGCATTGGTCCCAGGACTGAACCCTGCGGCACCCCACTTATAACCCTAGACCAATTTGAAAAAGTTCCATTTACAACAACTCTCTGCCATCTATCTTTTAACCAGTTCTCAATCCATGTACAGATAACCCCACCCAAACAGAAGCCTTTTAATTTATGCAGTAACCTGTTATGAGGCACTGTGTCAAAGGCTTTTGCAAAATCCAAGTATACTACATCAACAGCAATTCCCCTGTCCAAATTACTACTCACTCTTTCATAAAATGCAAGTAAATTAGTCTGACATGATCTGTTCTTCATGAAACCGTGTGTGTGATATAGGCGGGGAATAAAGACAGGGTGTGTGTGATATAGGAGGTGAATAAAGACATGGTGTGTGTGATATAGGAGGGGAATAAAGACAGGGTGTGTGTGATATAGGAGGTGAATAAAGACAGGGTGTGTGTGATATAGGAGGTGAATAAAGACAGGGTGTGTGTGATATAGGAGGGGAATAAAGACAGGGTGTGTGTGATATAGGAGGTGAATAAAGACATGGTGTGTGTGATATAGGAGGTGAATAAAGACATGGTGTGTGTGATATAGTAGGTGAATAAAGACATGGTGTGTGTGATATAGGAGGTGAATAAAGACAGGGTGTGTGTGATATAGGAGGTGAATAAAGACATGGTGTGTGTGATATAGGAGAGGAATAAAGACAGGGTGTGTGTGATATAGGCGGGGAATAAAGACAAGGTGTGTGTGATATAGGCGGGAAATAAAGACAGGGTGTGTGTGATATAGGAGGGGAATAAAGACAGGGTGTGTGTGATATAGGAGGGGAATAAAGACAGGGTGTGTGTGATATAGGAGGTGAATAAAGACGGTGTGTGTGATATAGGAGGGGAATAGAGACAGGGTGTGTGTGATATAGGAGGGGAATAAAGACAGGGTGTGTGTGATATAGGAGAGGAATAAAGACAGGGTGTGTGTGATATAGGAGGGGAATAAAGACAGGGTGTGTGTGATATAGGAGGGGAATAGAGACAGGGTGTGTGTGATATAGGAGGGGAATAAAGACAGGGTGTGTGTGATATAGGAGGTGAATAGAGACAGGGTGTGTGTGATATAGGAGGGGAATAAAGACAGGGTGTGTGTGATATAGGAGGTGAATAAAGACATGGTGTGTGTGATATAGGAGGGGAATAAAGACAGGGTGTGTGTGATATAGGAGGGGAATAAAGACAGGGTGTGTGTGATATAGGAGGGGAATAAAGACAGGGTGTGTGTGATATAGGAGAGGAATAAAGACAGGGTGTGTGTGATATAGGAGGGGAATAAAGACAGGGTGTATGTGATATAGGAGGTGAATAGAGACAGGGTGTGTGTGATATAGGAGGTGAATAGAGACAGGGTGTGTGTGATATAGGAGGGGAATAGAGACAGGGTGTGTGTGATATAGGAGGGGAATAAAGACAGGGTGTGTGTGATATAGGAGGGGAATAAAGACAGGGTGTGTGATATAGGAGGGGAATAAAGACAGGGTGTGTGTGATATAGGAGGGGAATAAAGACAGGGTGTGTGTGATATAGGAGGGGAATAGAGACAGGGTGTGTGTGATATAGGAGGGGAATAAAGACAGGGTGTGATATAGGAGGTGAATAAAGACAGGGTGTGTGTGATATAGGAGGGGAATAAAGACAGGGTGTGTGTGATATAGGAGGGGAATAAAGACAGGGTGTGATATAGGAGGTGAATAAAGACAGGGTGTGTGTGATATAGGAGGGGAATAGAGACAGGGTTGTGTGTGATATAGGAGGGGAATAGAGACAGGGTGTGTGTGATATAGGAGGGGAATAGAGACAGGGTGTGTGTGATATAGGAGGGAATAAAGACAGGGTGTGATATAGGAGGTGAATAAAGACAGGGTGTGTGTGATATAGGAGGGGAATAAAGACAGGGTGTGATATAGGAGGGGAATAAAGACAGGGTGTGTGTAATATAGGAGGGGAATAAAGACAGGGTGTGTGTGATATAGGAGGGGAATAGAGACAGGGTGTGTGTGATATAGGAGGTGAATAAAGACGGTGTGTGTGATATAGGAGGGGAATAAAGACAGAGTGTGTGTGATATAGGAGGGGAATAAAGACAGGGTGTGATATAGGAGGGGAATAGAGACAGGGTGTGTGTGATATAGGAGGTGAATAAAGACAGGGTGTGTGTGATATAGGAGGGGAATAGAGACAGGGTGTGTGTGATATAGGAGGTGAATAAAGACAGGGTGTGTGTGATATAGGAGGGGAATAAGACAGGGTGTGTGTGATATAGGAGGGGAATAAGACAGGGTGTGTGTGATATAGGAGAGGAATAAAGACAGGGTGTGTGTGATATAGGAGGGGAATAAAGACAGGGTGTGTGTGATATAGGAGGGGAATAGAGACAGGGTGTGTGTGATATAGGAGGTGAATAAAGACAGGGTGTGTGTGATATAGGAGGGGAATAAAGACAGGGTGTGTGTGATATAGGAGGGGAATAAAGACAGGGTGTGTGTGATATAGGAGGTGAATAAAGACAGGGTGTGTGTGATATAGGTGATGAATAAAGACAGGGTGTGTGTGATATAGGAGAGGAATAAAGACAGGGTGTGTGTGATATAGGAGGTGAATAAAGACAGGGTGTGTGTGATATAGGAGGGGAATAAAGACATGGTGTGTGTGATATAGGAGGGGAATAAAGACAGGGTGTGTGTGATATAGGTGAGGAATTAAGACAGGGTGTGTGTGATATAGGAGGGGAATAAAGACAGGGTGTGTGTGATATAGGTGAGGAATAAAGACAGGGTGTGTGTGATATAGGTGAGGAATAAAGATAGGGTGTGTGTGATATAGGTGAGGAATAAAGACAGGGTGTGTGTGATATAGGAGGGGAATAAAGACAGGGTGTGTGTGTGATATAGGAGGGGAATAAAGACAGGGTGTGTGTGATATAGGAGAGGAATAAAGACAGGGTGTGTGTGATATAGGAGGGGAATAAAGACAGGGTGTGTGTGATATAGGTGGGGAATAAAGACAGGGTGTGTGTGATATAGGCGGGGAATAAAGACAGGGTGTGTGTGTGATATAGGAGGGGAATAAAGACAGGGTGTGTGTGATACAGGAGAGGAATAAAGACAGGGTGTGTGTGATATAGGAGGGGAATAAAGACAGGGTGTGTGTGATATAGGAGGTGAATAATGACGGTGTGTGTGATATAGGTGGGGAATAAAAACAGGGTGTGTGTGATATAGGAGGGGAATAAAGACAGGGTGTGTGTGATATAGGAGGTGAATAAAGACAGGGTGTGTGTGATATAGGAGGGGAATAAAGACAGGGTGTGTGTGATATAGGAGGTGAATAAAGACAGGGTGTGTGTGATATAGGAGGGGAATAGAGACAGGGTGTGTGTGATATAGGAGGGGAATAGAGACAGGGTGTGTGTGATATAGGAGGGGAATAGAGACAGGGTGTGTGTGATATAGGAGGGGAATAAAGACAGGGTGTGTGTCTGATACAGGAGAGGAATAAAGACAGGGTGTGTGTGATATAGGAGGGGAATAAAGACAGGGTGTGTGTGATATAGGAGGGGAATAAAGACAGGGTGTGTGTGATATAGGAGGTGAATAAAGACAGGGTGTGTGTGATATAGGAGGTGAATAAAGACAGGGTGTGTGTGATATAGGAGGTGAATAAAGACAGGGTGTGTGTGATATAGGAGGGGAATAAAGACAGGGTGTGTGTGATATAGGAGGTGAATAAAGACAGGGTGTGTGTGATATAGGAGGGGAATAAAGACAGGGTGTGTGTGATATAGGCGGGGAATAGAGACAGGGTGTGTGTGATATAGGAGGGGAATAAAGACAGGGTGTGTGTGATATAGGAGGGGAATAAAGACAGGGTGTGTGTGATATAGGAGGGGAATAAAGACAGGGTGTGTGTGATATAGGAGGGGAATAAAGACAGGGTGTGTGTGATATAGGAGGTGAATAAAGACAGGGTATGTGTGATATAGGAGGTGAATAAAGACAGGGTGTGTGTGATATAGGAGGGGAATAAAGACAGGGTGTGTGTGATATAGGCGGGGAATAGAGACAGGGTGTGTGTGATATAGGAGGTGAATAATGACAGGGTGTGTGTGATATAGGAGGTGAATAATGACGGTGTGTGTGATATAGGTGGGGAATAAAGACAGGGTGTGTGTGATATCGGAGGGGAATAGAGACAGGGTGTGTGTGATATAGGAGGGGAATAAAGACAGGGTGTGTGTGATATAGGAGGTGAATAAAGACAGGGTGTGTGTGATATAGGAGGGGAATAAAGACAGGGTGTGTGTGATATCGGAGGGGAATAGAGACAGGGTGTGTGTGATATAGGAGGGGAATAAAGACAGGGTGTGTGTGATATAGGAGGTGAATAAAGACAGGGTGTGTGTGATACAGGAGGGGAATAAAGACAGGGTGTGTGTGATATAGGAGAGGAATAAAGACAGGGTGTGTGTGATATAGGAGGGGAATAAAGACAGGGTGTGTGTGATATAGGAGGGGAATAAAGACAGGGTGTGTGTGATATAGGATAGGAATAAAGACAGGGTGTGTGTGATATAGGAGGTGAATAAAGACATGGTGTGTGTGATATAGGAGGGGAATAAAGACATGGTGTGTGTGATATAGGAGGGGAATAGAGACAGGGTGTGTGTGATATAGGAGGGGAATAAAGACAGGGTGTGTGTGATATAGGAGGGGAATAAAGACAGGGTGTGTGTGATACAGGAGGGGAATAAAGACAGGGTGTGTGTGATATAGGAGGGGAATAGAGACAGGGTGTGTGTGATATAGGAGGGGAATAGAGACAGGGTGTGTGTGATATAGGAGGGGAATAAAGACAGGGTGTGTGTGATATAGGAGGTGAATAAAGACAGGGTGTGTGTGATACAGGTGAGGAATAAAGACAGGGTGTGTGTGATATAGGAGGTGAATAAAGACAGGGTGTGTGTGATATAGGAGGGGAATAGAGACAGGGTGTGTGTGATATAGGAGGGGAATAAAGACAGGGTGTGTGTGATATAGGAGGTGAATAAAGACAGGGTGTGTGTGATATAGGAGGGGAATAAAGACAGGGTGTGTGTGATACAGGAGGGAAATAAAGACAGGGTGTGTGTGATATAGGAGGGGAATAAAGACAGGGTGTGTGTGATATAGGAGGGGAATAAAGACAGGGTGTGTGTGATATAGGAGGGGAATAAAGACAGGGTGTGTGTGATATAGGAGAGGAATAAAGACAGGGTGTGTGTGATATAGGAGGTGAATAAAGACATGGTGTGTGTGATATAGGAGGGGAATAAAGACATGGTGTGTGTGATATAGGAGGGGAATAGAGACAGGGTGTGTGTGATATAGGAGGGGAATAAAGACAGGGTGTGTGTGATATAGGAGGGGAATAAAGACAGGGTGTGTGTGATATAGGAGGGGAATAAAGACAGGGTGTGTGTGATATAGGAGGGGAATAAAGACAGCTCCACACCCAGGGGACTGATTGTAATGACACATGGAGAGGACTCTGTCTCCGCCAAGGTGGAAAACTGTGCTTTTGTCAGGGGCCATGTCCACACCATCAGGTTAACACCCATGGACTTCCATCAATCACTCAAAGGATTAACCCCTTGAGGTCCAGAGGGGTGTACAATACAGTTAGTGGAATATCCTGCCAGCAGTAGTGGTAGATAAGCGGAATAGCCTGCCAGCGGAAGTGGTAGATAATTGGAATAGTCTACCAGCAGAAGTGAAAGATAAGTGGAATAGCCTTTTAGCATTAGTGGTAGACAAATGGAATAGGCCACCAGCAGAAGTGGTAGAAAAGTGGAATAACCTGCCAGCAGTAGTGGTAGATAAGTGGAATAGCCTACCAGCAGAAGTGATAGATAAGTGGAATAGCCAACCAGCAGAAGTGGTAGATAAGTGCAACAGCCTACCAGCAGTAGGGATAGATAAGTGGAATAGTGTACCAGCAGTAGTGATAGATAAGTGGAATAGCAACCAGCAGAAGTGGTACCACTGCATACCACTGCACACCACTAGATACCACTGCACACCACTAGATACCAATACATACCACAGCATACCACTTCCTACCACTACATTCCACTGCCTACCCCTACATACCACTGCACACCACTGCCTACCACTATATACCACTGCATACTACTTCATACCACTGCCTACCCCTACATACCACTGCACACCACTGCCTACCACTAGATACCACTGCATACTACTTCATACCACTGCCTACCCCTACATACCACTGCCCTCCACTACATACCACTGCCTACCACTGCATACCACTTCTTACCACTACACACCATTGCCTGCCACTACAAATCACTGTATACCACTACATACCACTGTATACCACTACATACCACTGTATACCACTGCCTACCACTACATATCACTGGATACCACTACATACCACTGCCTACCACTAGATACCACTTCATACCACTGCCTACCACTACATACCACTACATACCACTGCCTACCACTACATACCACTGCCTACCACTACATACCACTACACATCACTGTATACCGCTACACATCACTGTATACCACTACATACCACTTCCTACCACTACATACCACTGTATACCACTACATACCACTGCCTACCACTGCATACCACTACCTACCACTACACACCATTGCCTGCCACTACAAATCACTGTATACCACTACATACCACTGTATACCACTGCCTACCACTAGATATTACTGGATACCACTACATACCACTGGATACCACTACATATCACTGCCTACCACTACATACCAGTGGATACCACTACATATCACTGGATACCGCTACATACCACTGGATACTGCTACATACCACTGCCTACCACAAGATATCACTGGATACCTCTACATATCACTGGATACCACTGCATATCACTGGATACCATTTGTTCAGACAGTTTTTGGTATCCAGAGGAGATGTCTGTTTGGCAGGAAGAATACAGCGTGTCTGTCGAGACCCATGGGAGGGCATCAATGTCAGAGTACCAGTGGAGACGCTGGCCAGCTGTGCCACTTGGTAATAGGAGCTGAGATGTGGGAGGCCCAGGCTTCCAACCCCTTCGTCCTAGTCTGCTCATGATAATGGTTCTTGATGTGTCCGGGGGAGTATGAGGCTGTGAAATGAGGTTATATCAGGAGAGGGTATGGCAGCAGACAGGACTGAGGCAGTGCGCATTCAGTGTGCTATTACAGGAGTACTGATCCCCAGGAACAGGTAAATGTCAGAGCACAGTCTACAGAGTAGACCTTAAATCACAAAAAGGGAGAAATAAGGACATGGAACTGAAACGAAATACAGGAGGGGTTATATACAGCAAGAGCGGGCCCTGTGCATTCAGTTCCGTAGGTAAAAAAGTCTCCTCACCCCTGTCCCCCATACCTGATGCTTCTGACTAGGTGTTTATAGCCCAGGAGAGGCGAAGGGCATGGGTACTGTCTCCCTTTGAGCTGGTGGAAGAAAGATCCCATCAGCTGCCTGGGAAGGGTATCCTTTTGAAAGGTCACATGTGAAATAGTGTGCGAACTTATAAGTCATTCACCACGGTGCCATGCTCAAAATGGTGACACGACACTCACACACTGCGTGACAGCACGAGATTGTCATGTCGCCTACTTAATGGTCGCACACACGGCCTCCGTGAAGCTGTAAGACCATGATAACTTGGATAATAGGACGAGCTATAGGGAGGAGTTATATGGAACAATAGGAGGAGTTATAGGGAGGAGTTATATGGAACAATAGGAGGAGTTATAGGGAGGAGTTATATAGAACAATAGGAGGAGTTATATGGAACAATAGGAGGAGTTATAGGGAGGAGTTATATGGAGCAATAGGAGGAGTTATATGGAACAATAGAAGGAGTTATAGGGAGGAGTTATATGGAACAATAGGAGGAGTTATAGGGAGGAGTTATATAGAACAATAGGAGGCGTTATATGGAACAAAAGGAGGAGTTATATGGAGGAGTTATATAGAACAATAGGAGGAGTTATATGGAACAATAGGAGGAGTTATAGGGAGGAGTTATATGGAGCAATAGGAGGAGTTATAAGGAGGAGTTATATGGAACAATAGGAGGAGTTATAGGGAGGAGTTATATAGAACAATAGGAGGCGTTATATGGAACAAAAGGAGGAGTTATATGGAACAATAGGAGTTATATGGAACAATAGGAGGAGTTATAGGGAGGAGTTATATGGAACAATAGGAGGAGTTACATGGAACAATAGGAGGAGTTATATAGAGGAGTTATATGATACAATAGGAGGAGTTATAGGGAGGAATTATATGGTACAATAGGAGGAGTTATAGGGAGGAATTATATGGTACAATAGGAGGAGTTATAGGGAGGAGTTATATGGTACAATAGGAGGAGTTATAGGGAGGAATTATATGGTACAATAGGAGGAGTTATAGGGAGGAGTTATATGGTACAATAGGAGGAGTTATAGGGAGGAATTATATGGTTATATGGAACAATACGAGGAGTTATAGGGAGGAGTTATATAGAAAAAAAGGAGGCGTTATATGGAACAAAAGGAGGAGTTATATGGAACAATAGGAGGAGTTATATGGAACAATAGGAGGAGTTATAGGGAGGAGTTATATGGAACAATAGGAGGAGTTACATGGAACAATAGGAGGAGTTATAGGGAGGAGTTATATGGAACAATAGGAGGAGTTATAGGGAGGAATTATATGGTACAATAGGAGGAGTTATAGGGAGGAGTTATATGATACAATAAGAGAAGTTATAGGAAGGAGTTATATGGAACAATAGGAGGAGTTATATGGAACAATAGGAGGAGTTATAGGGAGGAGTTATATGATACAATAGGAGGAGTTATAGGGAGGAATTATATGGTACAATAGGAGGAGTTATAGGGAGGAGTTATATGGAACAATATGAGGAGTTATAGGGAGGAGTTATATGATACAATAGGAGGACTTATATAGAACGATAGGAGGAGTTATAGGGAGGAGTTATATGATACAATAAGAGAAGTTATAGGAAGGAGTTATATGGAACAATAGGAGGAGTTATATGGAACAATAGGAGGAGTTATAGGGAGGAGTTATATGATACAATAGGAGGGGTTATAGGGAGGAGTTATATGGAACAATAGGAGGAGTTATAGGGAGGAGTTATATAGAACAATAGGAGGAGTTATAGGGAGGAGATATATGGAACAATAGAAGGAGTTATATGGAGGAGTTATATGGAACAATAGGAGGAGTTATAGGGAGGAGTTACATGGAACAATAGGAGGAGTTATAGGGAGGAGTTACATGGAACAATAGGAGGCGTTATAGGGAGGAGTTATATGGAACAATAGGAGACGTTATATGGAGGAGTTATATGGAACAATAGGAGGAGTTATAGGGAGGCATTATATGGAACAATAGGAGGAGTTATATGGAACAATATAAGGAGTTATAGGGAGGAGTTATATGGAACAATAGGAGGAGTTATAGGGAGGAGTTATATGGTACAATAGGAGGAATTATAGGGAGGAGTTATATGGAACAATAGGAGGAGTTATATGGAACAATAGGAGGAGTTATAGGGAGGAGTTATATGGTACAATAGGAGGAGTTATAGGGAGGAGATATATGGAACAATAGGAGGAGTTATATGGAACAATAGGAGGAGTTATAGGGAGGAGTTATATGGTACAACAGGAGGAGTTATATGGAACAATAGGAGGAGTTATATGGTACAATAGGAGGAGTTATAAGTCACAGTAGAAGGCATTATTCAGAGGAATTATATGTAATAGGAGGAGTTATGGGGACTGTAGGGGGAGTTATAGGGAGGAGTCAAGGTGCCCTAGGAGGAGAAATGTAAAGTAGATATGTATTTTAATAGGAGGAGTTATAGGGGGAGGTATGTGTAATAGGAGGAGTTATAGGGAGGCGTTATGTGGTGTAATAGGAGGAGTTATAGGGACAGTAGGAGGAGTTATAGGGGGAGTTATGTGTAATAGGAGGAGTTATAGGGAGGAGTTATGTGGTGTAATAGGAGGAGTTATAGGGACAGTAGGAGGAGTTATAGGGGGAGTTATGTGTAATAGGAGGAGTTATAGGGAGGAGTTATGTGGTGTAATAGGAGGAGTTATAGGGACAGTAGGAGGAGTTATAGGGGGAGTTATGTGTAATAGGAGGAGTTATAGGGAGGAGTTATGTGGTGTAATAGGAGGAGTTATAGGGAGGAGTTATGTGGTGTAATAGGAGGAGTAATAGGGACAGTAGGAGGAGTTATAAGGAGGAGTTATGTGGTACAATAGGAGTTATAGGGACAGTAGGAGGAGTTATAGGGGGAGTTATGTGTAATAGGAGGAGTTATAGGGAGGAGTTATGTGGTGTAATAGGAGGAGTTATAGGGACAGTAGGAGGAGTTATAGGGGGAGTTATGTGTAATAGGAGGAGTTATAGGGAGGAGTTATGTGGTGTAATAGGAGGAGTTATAGGGAGGAGTTATGTGGTGTAATAGGAGGAGTAATAGGGACAGTAGGAGGAGTTATAAGGAGGAGTTATGTGGTACAATAGGAGTTATAGGGACAGTAGGAGGAGTTATAGGGGGAGTTATGTGTAATAGGAGGAGTTATAGGGACAGTAGGAGGAGTTATAGGGAGGAGTTATGTGTAATAGGAGGAGTTATAGGGAGGAGTTATGTGGTGTAATAGGAGGAGTTATAGGGACAGTAGGAGGAGTTATAGGGAGGAGTTATGTGTAATAGGAGGAGTTATAGGGAGGAGTTATGTGGTGTAATAGGAGGAGTTATAGGGACAGTAGGAGGAGTTATAGGGGGAGTTGTATAGAATTGCTCCGCCACTAACACAACCCTGAACTAACTGCCTCTCTGTACCGATCTTGTCTGCTTTTGTAAGTCACTGTATGTTTATCGTCCCTTTTTGTACAACACCAAAGTATAAGTGTACATAAAGAAGAAAGCTTGGCGTACATTACTAGCACCCCGATACACGTCACCCTTACTGTAGTTATCAGGCACAAGGACAGAAAGACATTAAAACCTAACGTTTATTACATCATCTAAGATTGCCGCGGCACAAACCGGTTTCCTGTAGGTGAATGTTGGGAGTAAAAATAAACATATCTTTAGCGTGTGTAGGTTTTGTGTATATTTACAGAATATAAAGTATAATAGTAATTAATAGTTAAATAACGTCCGTCTGTATTGAAGCTGTTTTTCAGAGCTGACATTTTCACATCAGTAGGACTGTTTCCAGTGCATCAGCGCCCTCTGCTGGTAGTGAGTTTCTTATTATTTAAACAAAAGCACATTTTACACAGTCCTTTATTTTATTTATTTATTTATATAGTCCTTCATTTATTTAAGGTGTATTTTGTACATGAAATAACACACTGTATAGTGACTTCCAGCACAGACCGCACCTTCTCCTGACTCCGGGGATTGGGCCGTATTCGGTATCTAGAGGGAGAGTACTGGAGACAAACAACGGAAACATGGAGGACGAATAAGCTTTCCCTTTAATTTAACCCTGTGAGTGCCAGAGGGTACACAACACATTGCCTCAAAATGTGATGAGTACCCCTCTGGCATTCATAGGGTTAAATTAGATTGTTTTTATCCCTTTGATTGCTACAGAGGTCTCCAATGCAATAGCTAATAGGGAATTGCCCATCCCCACCGTCCAGAATCCAGATCTGTAACACTGCACAGTGTGAGACTGGATCCACACAACCCCATAGATCACAATAAGTCAGACTCCCCCTAGTGAGTGACATTCCCACTGCACAGTGTGAGACTGAATCCACACAACCCCATAGATCACAATAAGTCAGACTCCCCCTAGTGAGTGACATTCCCACTGCACAGTGTGAGACTGAATCCACACAACCCCATAGATCACAATAAGTCAGACTCCCCCTAGTGAGTGACATTCCCACTGCACAGTGTGAGACCGGATCCACACAACCTCATAGATCACAATAAGTCAGACTCCCCCTAGTGAGTGACATTCCCACTGCACAGTGTGAGACCGGATGCAAAGAACTCCATAGATCACAATAAGTCAGACTCCCCCTAGTGAGTGACATTCCCACTGCACAGTGTGAGACCGGATGCAAAGAACTCCATAGATCACAATAAGTCTTCGCCTAGTGAGTGATCTTCACACTGCACAGTATGAGACCGGATCCACCCAACCCCATAGATCACAATAAGACTCCCCTAGTGAGTGATCTTCCCATTGTACAGTGTAAGACTGCATCCATCCAACTCCATAGATCACAAAAAGACTCCCCCTAGTGAGTGAGATTACCATTGCATTGGAGACCAATTTAGCATGCAGGGGGTTAATGCAGTGATACCCAAGTGTTGTCCTCACAGGCTACCAGCAGGCCACGATGTAAGGGGTTTCCCTACTTAAGCACCAAGGGTCAGTCTCAATAAGTGAGTCACTGACTAACTGCCATGTGCTGAATGAGAAATATCCTTATACCCAGACCTTGAGGGGGGACCTTGGACATCCCCAGGTTAATGTTACAATTGTCTGGCTGTTTTGCTGCAGATATGAGTGTCCGGTAAATGTCTCCTAGTGTGTCTCCTAGTGTCCACTCCATGTCTCCTAGTGTGTCTCCTAGTGTCCACTCCATGTCTCCTAGTGTCCTGTCCACGTCTCCTAGTGTCCACTCCATGTCTCCTAATGTCCACTCCATGTCTCCTAGTGTCCTCTCCATGTCTCCTAGTGACCTCTCCATGTCTCCTAGTGTCCACTCCATGTCTCCTAGTGTCCTCTCCATGTCTCCTAGTGTCCACTCCATGTCTCCTAGTGTCCTCTCCATGTCTCCTAGTGACCTCTCCATGTCTCCTAGTGTCCTGTCCATGTCTCCTAGTGACCACTCCATGTCTCCTAGTGTCCACTCCATGTCTCCTAGTGTGTCTCCTAGTGTCCACTCCATGTCTCCTAGTGTCCTGTCCATGTCTCCTAGTGTCCACTCCATGTCTCCTAGTGTCCTGTCCATGTCTCCTAGTGTCCACTCCATGTCTCCTAGTGTCCTGTCCATGTCTCCTAGTGTCCTGTCCATGTCTCATAGTGTCCTCTCCATGTCTCCTAGTGTCCTGTCCATGTCTCCTAGTGTCCACTCCATGTCTCCTAGTGTCCTGTCCATGTCTCCTAGTGTCCACTCCATGTCTCCTAGTGACCACTCCATGTCTCCTAGTGTCCACTCCATGTCTCCTAGTGTCCTGTCCATGTCTCCTAGTGTCCACTCCATGTCTCCTAGTGTCCACTCCATGTCTCCTAGTGTCCTGTCCATGTCTCCTAGTGTCCTCTCCATGTCTCCTAGTGTCCACTCCATGTCTCCTAGTGTCCTCTCCATGTCTCCTAGTGTCCTGTCCATGTCTCCTAGTGTCCTCTCCATGTCTCCTAGTGTCCACTCCATGTCTCCTAGTGTCCTCTCCATGTCTCCTAGTGTCCACTCCATGTCTCCTAGTGTCCTCTCCATGTCTCCTAGTGTCCTGTCCATGTCTCCTAGTGTCCACTCCATGTCTCCTAGTGTCCTCTCCATGTCTCCTAGTGTCCTGTCCATGTCTCCTAATGTCCACTCCATGTCTCCTAGTGTCCTGTCCATGTCTCCTAGTGTCCACTCCATGTCTCCTAGTGTCCACTCCATGTCTCCTAGTGTCCTGTCCATGTCTCCTAGTGTCCACTCCATGTCTCCTAGTGTCCTGTCCATGTCTCCTAGTGTCCACTCCATGTCTCCTAGTGTCCTGTCCATATCTCCTAGTGTCCACTCCATGTCTCCTAGTGTCCTGTCCATGTCTCCTAGTGTCCACTCCATGTCTCCTAGTGTCCTGTCCATGTCTCCTAGTGTCCACTCCATGTCTCCTAGTGTCCTGTCCATGTCTCCTAGTGTCCACTCCATGTCTCCTAGTGTCCTGTCCATGTCTCCTAGTGTCCACTCCATGTCTCCTAGTGTCCTGTCCATATCTCCTAGTGTCCACTCCATGTCTCCTAGTGTCCTGTCCATGTCTCCTAGTGTCCTGTCCATGTCTCCTAGTGTCCACTCCATGTCTCCTAGAGTCCACTCCATGTCTCCTAGTGTTCTGTACATGTCTCCTAGTGTCCACTCCATGTCTCCTAGTGTCCTGTCCATGTCTCCTAGTGTCCTCTCCATGTCTCCTAGTGTCCACTCCATGTCTCCTAGTGTCCTCTCCATGTCTCCTAGTGTCCACTCCATGTCTCCTAGTGTCCTGTCCATGTCTCCTAGTGTCCACTCCATGTCTCCTAGTGTCCTGTCCATGTCTCCTAGTGTCCTGTCCATGTCTCCCAGTGTCCTCTCCATGTCTCCTAGTGTCCACTCCATGTCTCCTAGTGTCCTGTCCATGTCTCCCAGTGTCCACTCCATGTCTCCTAGTGTCCTGTCCATGTCTCCTAGTGTCCTGTCCATGTCTCCTAGTGTCCACTCCATGTCTCCTAGTGTCCTGTCCATGTCTCCCAGTGTCCTCTCCATGTCTCCTAGTGTCCTGTCCATGTCTCCTAGTGTCCTGTCCATGTCTCCTAGTGTCCTCTCCATGTCTCCTAGTGTCCTGTCCATGTCTCCTAGTGTCCACTCCATGTCTCCTAGTGTCCACTCCAATGCTCCTAGTGTCCTGTCCATGTCTCCTAGTGTCCACTCCATGTCTCCTAGTGTCCTGTCCATATCTCCTAGTGTCCTGTCCATGTCCCCTAGTGTCCTGTCCATGTCTCCTAGTGTCCACTCCATGTCTCCTAGTGTCCACTCCATGTCTCATAGTGTCCACTCCATGTCTCCTAGTGTCCACTCCAATGCTCCTAGTGTCCTGTCCATGTCTCCTAGTGTCCTGTCCATGTCTCCTAGTGTCCTGTCCATATCTCCTAGTGTCCTGTCCATGTCTCCTAGTGTCCTGTCCATGTCTCCTAGTGTCCACTCCATGTCTCATAGTGTCCTGTCCATGTCTCCTAATGTCCTGTACATGTCTCCTAGTGTCCACTCCATGTCTCCTAGTGTCCTCTCCATGTCTCCTAGTGTCCTGTCCATGTCTCCTAGTGTCCACTCCATGTCTCCTAGTGTCCACTCCATGTCTCCTAGTGTCCTGTCCATGTCTCCTAGTGTCCTGTCCATGTCTCCTAGTGTCCACTCCATGTCTCCTAGTGTTCTGTACATGTCTCCTAGTGTCCACTTCATGTCTCCTAGTGTCCACTCCATGTCTCATAGTGTCCACTCCATGTCTCCTAGAGGCCACTCCATGTCTCCTAGTGTCCTGTCCATGTCTCCTAGTGTCCACTCCATGTCTCCTAATGTCCACTCCATGTCTCCTAATGTCCACTCCATGTCTCCTAGTGTCCTGTCCATGTCTCCTAGTGTCCTGTCCATGTCTCCTAGTGTCCACTCCATGTCTCCTAGTGTCCTGTACATGTCTCCTAGTGTCCACTCCATGTCTCCTAGTGTCCTGTCCATGTCTCCTAGTGCCCACTCCATGTCTCCTAGTGTCCTCTCCATGTCTCCTAGAGGCCACTCCATGTCTCCTAGTGTCCTGTCCATGTCTCCTAGTGTCCACTCCATGTCTCCTAATGTCCACTCCATGTCTCCTAATGTCCACTCCATGTCTCCTAGTGTCCTGTCCATGTCTCCTAGTGCCCACTCCATGTCTCCTAGTGTCCTCTCCATGTCTCCTAGAGGCCACTCCATGTCTCCTAGTGTCCTGTCCATGTCTCCTAGTGTCCTCTCCATGTCTCCTAGTGTCCACTCCATGTCTCCTAGTGTCCTGTCCATGTCTCCTAGTGTCCTCTCCATGTCTCCTAGTGTCCTGTCCATGTCTCCTAATGTCCACTCCATGTCTCATAGTGTCCTCTCCATGCCTCCTAGTGTCCTGTCCATGTCTCCTAGTGTCCTGTCCATGTCTCCTAGTGTCCTCTCCATGTCTCATAGTGTCCTCTCCATGTCTCCTAGTGTCCTGTCCATGTCTCCTAGTGTCCTCTCCATGTCTCATAGTGTCCTCTCCATGTCTCCTAGTGTCCTCTCCATGTCTCATAGTGTCCTGTCCATGTCTCCTAGTGTCCTGTCCATGTCTCCTAGTGTCCTCTCCATGTCTCATAGTGTCCTCTCCATGTCTCCTAGTGTCCTGTCCATGTCTCCTAGTGTCCTGTCCATGTCTCCTAGTGTCCTCTCCATGTCTCCTAGTGTCCACTCCATGTCTCCTAGTGTCCACTCCATGTCTCCTAGTGTTCTGTACATGTCTCCTAGTGTCCACTCCATGTCTCCTAGTGTCCTGTCCATGTCTCCTAGTGTCCTGTCCATGTCTCCTAGTGTGTCTCCTAGTGTCCACTCCATGTCTCCTAGTGTCCACTCCATGTCTCCTAGTGTCTTCTCCATGTCTCCTAGTGTCCACTCCATGTCTCCTAGTGTCCTGTCCATGTCTCCTAGTGTCCACTCCATGTCTCCTAGTGTCCTGTCCATGTCTCCCAGTGTCCACTCCATGTTTCCTAGTGTCCACTCCATGTCTCCTAGTGTCCTGTCCATGTCTCCTAGTGTCCACTCCATGTCTCCTAGTGTCCTGTCCATGTCTCCTAGTGTCCACTCCATGTCTCCTAGTGTCCTGTCCATGTCTCCTAGTGTCCACTCCATGTCTCCTAGTGTCCTCTCCAATGCTCCTAGTGTCCTGTCCATGTCTCCTAATGACCACTCCATGTCTCCTAGTGTCCACTCCATGTCTCCTAGTGTCCTGTCCATGTCTCCTAATGACCACTCCATGTCTCCTAATGACCACTCCATGTCTCCTAGTGTCCTCTCCATGTCTCCTAGTGTCCTGTCCATGTCTCCTAGTGTCCTGTCCATGTCTCCTAGTGTCCACTCCATGTCTCCTAGTGTCCTGTCCATGTCTCCTAGTGTCCTGTCCATGTCTCCTAGTGACCTGTCCATGTCTCCTAGTGTCCTGTCCATGTCTCCTAGTGTCCACTCCATGTCTCCTAGTGTCCTCTCCATGTCTCCTAGTGTCCTGTCCATGTCTCCTAGTGACCTGTCCATGTCTCCTAGTGTCCTGTCCATGTCTCCTAGTGTCCACTCCATGTCTCCTAGTGACCTCTCCATGTCTCCTAGTGTCCACTCCATGTCTCCTAGTGTCCTCTCCATGTCTCCTAGTGTCCACTCCATGTCTCCTAGTGTCCTCTCCATGTCTCCTAGTGTCCTGTCCATGTCTCCTAGTGACCTCTCCATGTCTCCTAGTGTCCTGTCCATGTCTCCTAGTGTCCTGTCCATGTCTCCTAGTGTCCTCTCCATGTCTCCTAGTGTCCTCTCCATGTCTCCTAGTGTCCTGTCCATGTCTCCTAGTGACCTCTCCATGTCTCCTAGTGTCCTCTCCATGTCTCCTAGTGTCCTGTCCATGTCTCCTAGTGACCTCTCCATGTCTCCTAGTGTCCACTCCATGTCTCCTAGTGTCCTCTCCATGTCTCCTAGTGTCCTCTCCATGTCTCCTAGTGTCCTGTCCATGTCTCCTAGTGACCTCTCCATGTCTCCTAGTGTCCTCTCCATGTCTCCTAGTGTCCACTCCATGTCTCCTAGTGTCCTGTCCATGTCTCCTAGTGTCCACTCCATGTCTCCTAGTGTCCTGTCCATGTCTCCTAGTGTCCACTCCATGTCTCCTAGTGTCCACTCCATGTCTCCTAATGTCCACTCCATGTCTCCTAGTGTCCTGTCCATGTCTCCTAGTGTCCTGTCCATGTCTCCTAGTGTCCACTCCATGTCTACTAGTGTCCACTCCATGTCTCCTAGTGTCCTCTCCATGTCTCCTAGTGTCCACTCCATGTCTCCTAGTGTCCTGTCCATGTCTCCTAGTGTCCTGTCCATGTCTCCTAGTGTCCACTCCATGTCTCCTAGTGTCCTCTCCATGTCTCCTAGTGTCCTGTCCATGTCTCCTAGTGTCCTGTCCATGTCTCCTAGTGACCTCTCCATGTCTCCTAGTGTCCTCTCCCTGTCTCCTAGTGTCCTCTCCATGTCTCCTAGTGTCCTCTCCATGTCTCCTAGTGTCCACTCCATATCTCCTAGTGTCCTGTCCATGTCTCCTAGTGTCCTGTCCATGTCTCCTAGTGTCCACTCCATGTCTCCTAGTGTCCTGTCCATGTCTCCTAGTGTCCACTCCATGTCTCATAGTGTCCTGTCCATGTCTCATAGTGTCCTGTCCATGTCTCCTAGTGTCCTGTCCATGTCTCCTAGTGTCCTCTCCATGTCTCCTAGTGTCCACTCCATGTCTCCTAGTGTCCTGTCCATGTCTCCTAGTGTCCACTCCATGTCTCATAGTGTCCTGTCCATGTCTCCTAGTGTCCTGTCCATGTCTCCTAGTGTCCTCTCCATGTCTCCTAGTGTCCACTCCATGTCTCCTAGTGTCCTGTCCATGTCTCCTAGTGTCCACTCCATGTCTCCTAGTGTCCTGTCCATGTCTCCTAGTGTCCACTCCATGTCTCATAGTGTCCTCTCCATGTCTCCTAGTGTCCTCTCCATGTCTCCTAGTGTCCACTCCATATCTCCTAGTGTCCTGTCCATGTCTCCTAGTGTCCTGTCCATGTCTCCTAGTGTCCACTCCATGTCTCCTAGTGTCCTGTCCATGTCTCCTAGTGTCCACTCCATGTCTCATAGTGTCCTGTCCATGTCTCCTAGTGTCCACTCCATGTCTCATAGTGTCTGTCCATGTCTCCTAGTGTCCTGTCCATGTCTCCTAGTGTCCTCTCCATGTCTCCTAGTGTCCACTCCATGTCTCCTAGTGTCCTGTCCATGTCTCCTAGTGTCCACTCCATGTCTCATAGTGTCCTGTCCATGTCTCCTAGTGTCCTGTCCATGTCTCCTAGTGTCCTCTCCATGTCTCCTAGTGTCCACTCCATGTCTCCTAGTGTCCTGTCCATGTCTCCTAGTGTCCACTCCATGTCTCCTAGTGTCCTGTCCATGTCTCCTAGTGTCCACTCCATGTCTCATAGTGTCCTATCCATGTCTCCTAGTGTCCTGTCCATGTCTCCTAGTGTCCTGTCCATGTCTCCTAGTGTCCTCTCCATGTCTCATAGTGTCCTCTCCATGTCTCCTAGTGTCCTGTCCATGTCTCCTAGTGTCCTGTCCATGTCTCCTAGTGTCCTCTCCATGTCTCATAGTGTCCTCTCCATGTCTCCTAGTGTCCTCTCCATGTCTCATAGTGTCCTGTCCATGTCTCCTAGTGTCCTGTCCATGTCTCCTAGTGTCCTCTCCATGTCTCATAGTGTCCTCTCCATGTCTCCTAGTGTCCTGTCCATGTCTCCTAGTGTCCTGTCCATGTCTCCTAGTGTCCTCTCCATGTCTCCTAGTGTCCACTCCATGTCTCCTAGTGTCCACTCCATGTCTCCTAGTGTTCTGTACATGTCTCCTAGTGTCCACTCCATGTCTCCTAGTGTCCTGTCCATGTCTCCTAGTGTCCTGTCCATGTCTCCTAGTGTCCTGTCCATGTCTCCTAGTGTGTCTCTAGTGTCCACTCCATGTCTCCTAGTGTCCACTCCATGTCTCCTAGTGTCTTCTCCATGTCTCCTAGTGTCCACTCCATGTCTCCTAGTGTCCTGTCCATGTCTCCTAGTGTCCACTCCATGTCTCCTAGTGTCCTGTCCATGTCTCCCAGTGTCCACTCCATGTTCCTAGTGTCCACTCCATGTCTCCTAGTGTCCTGTCCATGTCTCCTAGTGTCCACTCCATGTCTCCTAGTGTCCTGTCCATGTCTCCTAGTGTCCACT
>CM074719.1:2781888-3039655 GCA_037306005.1 Rhinophrynus dorsalis
TCAGTAACGCCAAGTCACAATCATCCCAAAATGTCTCCCCTCACTGGCAGTAACGCCAAGTCACAATCATCCCAAAATGTCTCCCCTCACTGGCAGTAACGCCAAGTCACAATCATCCCAAAATGTCTCCCCTCATTGGCAGTAACACCAAGTCACAAACATCCCAAAAAATCTCCCCTCACTGGCAGTAACGCCAAGTCACAATCATCCCAAAATGTCTCCCGTCACTGGCAGTAACGCCAAGTCACAATCATTCCAAAATGTCTCCCCTCACTGGCAGTAACGCCAAGTCACAAACATCCCAAAATGTCTCCCCTCACTGGCAGTAACGCCAAGTCACAATCATCCCAAAATGTCTCCCCTCATTGGCAGTAACACCAAGTCACAAACATCCCAAAATGTCTCCCCTCACTGGCAGTAACGCCAAGTCACAAACATCCCAAAATGTCTCCCCTCACTGGCAGTAACGCCAAGTCAGAAACATCCCAAAATGTCTCCCCTCACTGGCAGTAACGCCAAGTCACAATCATCCAATATGTCTCTCCTCATTGGCAGTAACGCCAAGTCACAATCATCCCAAAATGTCTCCCCTCATTGGCAGTAACGCCAAGTCACAATCATCCCAAAAAGTCTCCCCTCATTGGCAGTAACGCCAAGTCACAATCATCCCAAAAAGTCTCCCCTCACTGGCAGTAACGCCAAGTCACAATCATCCCAAAATGTCTCCCCTCATTGGCAGTAACGCCAAGTCACAATCATCCCAAAATGTCTCCCCTCACTGGCAGTAATGCCAAGTCACAATCATCCCAAAATGTCTCCCCTCACTGGCAGTAACGCCAAGTCACAATCATCCAAAAATGTCTCCCCTCACTGGCAGTAACGCCAAGTCACAATCATCCCAAAAAGTCTCCCTCACTGGCAGTAACGCCAAGTCACCAACATCCCAAAATGTCTCCCCTCACTGGCAGTAACGCCAAGTCACAATCATCCCAAAATGTCTCCCCTCACTGGCAGTAATGCCAAGTCACAATCATCCCAAAAAGTCTCCCCTCATTGGCAGTAACGCCAAGTCACAATCATCCCAAAATGTCTCCAATCACTGGCAGTAACGCCAAGTCACAATCATCCCAAAATGTCTCCAATCACTGGCAGTAACGCCAAGTCACAAACATCCCAAACTGTCTCCCTCACTGGCAGTAACGCCAAGTCACAATCATCCCAAAAAGTCTACCCTCATTGGCAGTAACGCCAAGTCACAATCATCCCAAAAAGTCTCCCCTCACTGGCAGTAACGCCAAGTCACAAACATCCCCAAAAGTCTACCCTCACTGGCAGTAACGCCAAGTCACAATCATCCCAAAAGTCTCCCCTCATTGGCAGTAACGCCAAGTCACAATCGTCCCAAAATGTCTCCCCTCACTGGCAGTAACGCCAAGTCACAATCATCCCAAAATGTCTCCCCTCATTGGCAGTAACGCCAAGTCACAATCGTCCCAAAAAGTCTACCCTCACTGGCAGTAACGCCAAGTCACAATCATCCCAAAATGTCTCCCCTCATTGGCAGTAACGCCAAGTCACAATCGTCCCAAAAAGTCTCCCCTCACTGGCAGTAACGCCAAGTCACAATCATCCCAAAATGTCTCCCCTCATTGGCAGTAACGCCAAGTCACAATCATCCCAAAATGTCTCCCCTCACTGGCAGTAACGCCAAGTCACAAACATCCCAAAAAGTCTCCCCTCACTGGCAGTAACGCCAAGTCACAATCATCCCAAAAAGTCTCCCCTCATTGGCAGTAACGCCAAGTCACAATCATCCCAAAATGTCTCCCCTCACTGGCAGTAACGCCAAGTCACAATCATCCCAAAAAATCTCCCTTCACTGGCAGTAACGCCAAGTCACAATCATCCCAAAATGTCTCCCGTCACTGGCAGTAACGCCAAGTCACAATCATTCCAAAATGTCTCCCCTCACTGGCAGTAACGCCAAGTCACAAACATCCCAAAATGTCTCCCCTCACTGGCAGTAACGCCAAGTCACAATCATCCCAAAATGTCTCCCCTCATTGGCAGTAACACCAAGTCACAAACATCCCAAAAAATCTCCCCTCACTGGCAGTAACGCCAAGTCACAATCATCCCAAAATGTCTCCCGTCACTGGCAGTAACGCCAAGTCACAATCATTCCAAAATGTCTCCCCTCACTGGCAGTAACGCCAAGTCACAAACATCCCAAAATGTCTCCCCTCACTGGCAGTAACGCCAAGTCACAATCATCCCAAAATGTCTCCCCTCATTGGCAGTAACACCAAGTCACAAACATCCCAAAATGTCTCCCCTCACTGGCAGTAACGCCAAGTCACAATCATCCCAAAATGTCTCTCCTCATTGGCAGTAACGCCAAGTCACAATCATCCCAAAATGTCTCCCCTCATTGGCAGTAACGCCAAGTCACAATCATCCCAAAAAGTCTCCCCTCATTGGCAGTAACGCCAAGTCACAATCATCCCAAAAAGTCTCCCCTCACTGGCAGTAACGCCAAGTCACAATCATCCCAAAATGTCTCCCCTCATTGGCAGTAACGCCAAGTCACAATCATCCCAAAAAGTCTCCCCTCACTGGCAGTAACGCCAAGTCACAATCATCCCAAAATGTCTCCCCTCACTGGCAGTAACGCCAAGTCACAATCATCCCAAAAAGTCTCCCCTCACTGGCAGTAACGCCAAGTCACAATCATCCCAAAATGTCTCCCCTCACTGGCAGTAACGCCAAGTCACAATCATCCCAAAATGTCTCCCCTCATTGGCAGTAACGCTAAGTCACAATCATCCCAAAATGTCTCCCCTCACTGGCAGTAACGCCAAGTCACAATCATCCCAAAATGTCTCCCCTCACTGGCAGTAACGCCAAGTCACAATCATCCCAAAATGTCTCCCCTCACTGGAAGTAACGCCAAGTCACAATCATCCCAAAAAGTCTCCCCTCACTGGCAGTAACGCCAAGTCACCAACATCCCAAAATGTCTCCCCTCACTGGCAGTAACGCCAAGTCACAATCATCCCAAAATGTCTCCCCTCACTGGCAGTAATGCCAAGTCACAATCATCCCAAAAAGTCTCCCCTCATTGGCAGTAACGCCAAGTCACAATCATCCCAAAATGTCTCCAATCACTGGCAGTAACGCCAAGTCACAATCATCCCAAAATGTCTCCTGTCACTGGCAGTAACGCCAAGTCACAAACATCCCAAACTGTCTCCCCTCACTGGCAGTAACGCCAAGTCACAATCATCCCAAAAAATCAACCCTCATTTGGCAGTAACGCCAAGTCACAATCATCCCAAAAATTCTCCCCTCACTGGCAGTAACGCCAAGTCACAAACATCCCAAAAAATCTCCCCTCACTGGCAGTAACGCCAAGTCACAATCATCCCAAAATGTCTCCCCTCACTGGCAGTAACGCCAAGTCACAATCATCCCAAATGTTCCCCTCACTGGCAGTAACGCCAAGTCACAATCATCCCAAAATGTCTCCCCTCACTGGCAGTAACGCCAAGTCACAAACATCCCAAAATGTCTCCCCTCACTGGCAGTAACGCCAAGTCACATTCATCCCAAAATGTCTCCCCTCACTGACAGTAACGCCAAGTCACAATCATCCAAAATGTCTCCCCTCACTGGCAGTAACGCCAAGTCACAATCATCCCAAAAAGTCTCCCCTCACTGGCAGTAACGCCAAGTCACAATCATCCCAAAATGTCTCCCCTCACTGGCAGTAACGCCAAGTCACAATCATCCCAAAATGTCTCCCCTCATTGGCAGTAACGCCAAGTCACAATCATCCCAAAATGTCTCCCCTCACTGGCAGTAACGCCAAGTCACAATCATCCCAAAATGTCTCCCCTCACTGGCAGTAACGCCAAGTCACAATCATCCCAAAATGTCTCCCCTCACTGGAAGTAACGCCAAGTCACAATCATCCAAAAAAGTCTCCCCTCACTGGCAGTAACGCCAAGTCACCAACATCCCAAAATGTCTCCCCTCACTGGCAGTAACGCCAAGTCACAATCATCCCAAAATGTCTCCCCTCACTGGCAGTAATGCCAAGTCACAATCATTCCAAAAAGTCTCCCCTCATTGGCAGTAACGCCAAGTCACAATCATCCCAAAATGTCTCCAATCACTGGCAGTAACGCCAAGTCACAATCATCCCAAAATGTCTCCTGTCACTGGCAGTAACGCCAAGTCACAAACATCCCAAACTGTCTCCCCTCACTGGCAGTAACGCCAAGTCACAATCATCCCAAAAAAATCAACCCTCATTGGCAGTAACGCCAAGTCACAAACATCCCAAAAAATCTCCCCTCACTGGCAGTAACGCCAAGTCACAATCATCCCAAAATGTCTCCCGTCACTGCAGTAACGCCAAGTCACAATCATTCCAAAATGTCTCCCCTCACTGGCAGTAACGCCAAGTCACAAACATCCCAAAATGTCTCCCCTCACTGGCAGTAACGCCAAGTCACAATCATCCCAAAATGTCTCCCCTCATTGGCAGTAACACCAAGTCACAAACATCCCAAAATGTCTCCCCTCACTGGCAGTAACGCCAAGTCACAAACATCCCAAAAATGTCTCCCCTCACTGGCAGTAACGCCAAGTCACAATCATCCCAAAATGTCTCCCCTCACTGGCAGTAATGCCAAGTCACAATCATCCCAAAAAGTCTCCCCTCATTGGCAGTAACGCCAAGTCACAATCATCCCAAAATGTCTCCAATCACTGACAGTAACGCCAAGTCACAATCATCCCAAAATGTCTCCTGTCACTGGCAGTAACGCCAAGTCACAAACACCCCAAACTGTCTCCCCTCACTGGCAGTAACGCCAAGTCACAATCATCCCAAAAAATCAACCCTCATTGGCAGTAACGCCAAGTCACAATCATCCCAAAAATTCTCCCCTCACTGGCAGTAACGCCAAGTCACAAACATCCAAAAAATCTCCCCTCACTGGCAGTAACGCCAAGTCACAATCATCCCAAAATGTCTCCCCTCACTGGCAGTAACGCCAAGTCACAATCATCCCAAAAATGTCTCCCCTCACTGGCAGTAACGCCAAGTCACAAACATCCCAAAATGTCTTCCCTCACTGGCAGTAACGCCAAGTCACAATCATCCCAAAATGTCTCCCCTCACTGACAGTAACGCCAAGTCACAATCATCCCAAAATGTCTCCCCTCACTGGCAGTAACACCAATTCACAAACATCCCAAAAAGTCTCCCTTCACTGGCAGTAACGCCAAGTCACAATCATCCCAAAATGTCTCCCCTCATTGGCAGTAACGCCAAGTCACAAACATCCCAAAAAATCTCCCCTCACTGGCTGTAACGCCAAGTCACAATCATCCCAAAATGTCTCCCGTCACTGGCAGTAACGCCAAGTCACAATCATTCCAAAATGTCTCCCCTCACTGGCAGTAACGCCAAGTCACAAACATCCCAAAATGTCTCCCCTCACTGGCAGTAACGCCATGTCACAATCATCCCAAAATGTCTCCCCTCATTGGCAGTAACACCAAGTCACAAACATCCCAAAATGTCTCCCCTCACTGGCAGTAACGCCAAGTCACAAACATCCCAAAATGTCTCCCCTCACTGGCAGTAACGCCAAGTCACAAACATCCCAAAATGTCTCCCCTCACTGGCCATAACGCCAAGTCACAATCATCCCAAAATGTCTCTCCTCATTGGCAGTAACGCCAAGTCACAATCATCCCAAAATGTCTCCCCTCATTGGCAGTAACGCCAAGTCACAATCATCCCAAAATGTCTCCCCTCACTGGCAGTAACGCCAAGTCACAATCATCCCAAAATGTCTCCCCTCACTGACAGTAACGCCAAGTCACAATCATCCCAAAATGTCTCCCCTCACTGGCAGTAACACCAATTCACAAACATCCCAAAAAGTCTCCCTTCACTGGCAGTAACGCCAAGTCACAATCATCCCAAAATGTCTCCCCTCATTGGCAGTAACGCCAAGTCACAAACATCCCAAAAAATCTCCCCTCACTGGCTGTAACGCCAAGTCACAATCATCCCAAAATGTCTCCCGTCACTGGCAGTAACGCCAAGTCACAATCATTCCAAAATGTCTCCCCTCACTGGCAGTAACGCCAAGTCACAAACATCCCAAAATGTCTCCCCTCACTGGCAGTAACGCCATGTCACAATCATCCCAAAATGTCTCCCCTCATTGGCAGTAACACCAAGTCACAAACATCCCAAAATGTCTCCCCTCACTGGCAGTAACGCCAAGTCACAAACATCCCAAAATGTCTCCCCTCACTGGCAGTACGCCAAGTCACAAACATCCCAAAATGTCTCCCCTCACTGGCCATAACGCCAAGTCACAATCATCCCAAAATGTCTCTCCTCATTGGCAGTAACGCCAAGTCACAATCATCCCAAAATGTCTCCCCCTCATTGGCAGTAACGCCAAGTCACAATCATCCCAAAAAGTCTCCCCTCATTGGCAGTAACGCCAAGTCACAATCATCCCAAAAAAGTCTACCCTCACTGGCAGTAACGCCAAGTCACAATCATCCCAAAATGTCTCCCGTCACTGGCAGTAACGCCAAGTCACAATCATTCCAAAATGTCTCCCCTCACTGGCAGTAACGCCAAGTAACAAACATCCCAAAATGTCTCCCCTCACTGGCAGTAACGCCAAGTCACAAACATCCCAAACTGTCTCCCCTCACTGGCAGTAACGCCAAGTCACAATCATCCCAAAAAGTCTCCCCTCACTGGCAGTAACGCCAAGTCACCAACATCCAAAATGTCTCCCCTCACTGGCAGTAACGCCAAGTCACAATCATCCCAAAATGTCTCCCCTCACTGGCAGTATGCCAAGTCACAATCATCCCAAAAAGTCTCCCCTCATTGGCAGTAACGCCAAGTCACAATCATCCCAAAATGTCTCCTCTCACTGGCAGTAACGCCAAGTCACAATCATCCCAAAATGTCTCCCTCACTGGCAGTAACGCCAAGTCACAAACATCCCAAAATGTCTCCCCTCACTGGCAGTAACGCCAAGTCACAATCATCCCAAAAAGTCTACCCTCATTGGCAGTAACGCCAAGTCACAATCATCCCAAAATGTCTCCCCTCACTGGCAGTAATGCCAAGTCACAATCATCCCAAAAAGTCTCCCCTCATTGGCAGTAACGCCAAGTCACAATCATCCCAAAATGTCTCCTCTCACTGGCAGTAACGCCAAGTCACAATCATCCCAAAATGTCTCCCCTCACTGGAAGTAACGCCAAGTCACAAACATCCCAAACTGTCTCCCCTCACTGGCAGTAACGCCAAGTCACAATCATCCCAAAAAGTCTACCCTCATTGGCAGTAACGCCAAGTCACAATCATCCCAAAAAGTCTCCCCTCACTGGCAGTAACGCCAAGTCACAAACATCCCAAAAATTCTACCCTCACTGGCAGTAACGCCAAGTCACAATCATCCCAAAAAGTCTACCCTCATTGGCAGTAACGCCAAGTCACAATCGTCCCAAAAAGTCTACCCTCACTGGCAGTAACGCCAAGTCACAATCATCCCAAAATGTCTCCCCTCATTGGCAGTAACGCCAAGTCACAATCGTCCCAAAAAGTCTCCCCTCACTGGCAGTAACGCCAAGTCACAATCATCCCAAAATGTCTCCCCTCATTGGCAGTAACGCCAAGTCACAATCATCCCAAAATGTCTCCCCTCACTGGCAGTAACGCCAAGTCACAAACATCCCAAAAACTCTCCCCTCACTGGCAGTAACGCCAAGTCACAATCATCCCAAAAATTCTCCCCTCATTGGCAGTAACGCCAAGTCACAATCATCCCAAAAAATCTCCCCTCACTGGCAGTAACGCCAAGTCACAATCATCCCAAAATGTCTCCCGTCACTGGCAGTAACGCCAAGTCACAATCATTCCAAAATGTCTCCCCTCACTGGCAGTAACGCCAAGTCACAAACATCCCAAAATGTCTCCCCTCACTGGCAGTAACGCCAAGTCACAATCATCCCAAAATGTCTCCCCTCATTGGCAGTAACACCAAGTCACAAACATCCCAAAAAATCTCCCCTCACTGGCAGTAACGCCAAGTCACAATCATTCCAAAATGTCTCCCCTCACTGGCAGTAACGCCAAGTCACAAACATCCCAAAATGTCTCCCCTCACTGGCAGTAACGCCAAGTCACAATCATCCCAAAATGTTTCCCCTCATTGGCAGTAACACCAAGTCACAAACATCCCAAAATGTCTCCCCTCACTGGCAGAAACGCCAAGTCACAAACATCCCAAAATGTCTCCCCTCACTGGCAGTAACGCCAAGTCACAAACATCCCAAAATGTCTCCCCTCACTGGCAGTAACGCCAAGTCACAAACATCCCAAAATGTCTCCCCTCACTGGCAGTAACGCCAAGTCACAATCATCCCAAAATGTCTCCCCTCACTGACAGTAACGCCAAGTCACAATCATCCCAAAATGTCTCCCCTCACTGGCCGTAACGCCAAGTCACAATCATCCCAAAATGTCTCTCCTCATTGGCAGTAACGCCAAGTCACAATCATCCCAAAATGTCTCCCCTCATTGGCAGTAACGCCAAGTCACAATCATCCCAAAAAGTCTCCCCTCATTGGCAGTAACGCCAAGTCACAATCATCCCAAAAAGTCTCCCCTCACTGGCAGTAACGCCAAGTCACAATCATCCCAAAATGTCTCCCCTCATTGGCAGTAACGCCAAGTCACAATCATCCCAAAATGTCTCCCCTCATTGGCAGTAACGCCAAGTCACAATCATCCCAAAATGTCTCCCCTCACTGGCAGTAACGCCAAGTCACCAACATCCCAAAATGTCTCCCCTCACTGGCAGTAACGCCAAGTCACAATCATCCCAAAATGTCTCCCCTCACTGGCAGTAATGCCAAGTCACAATCATCCCAAAAAGTCTCCCCTCATTGGCAGTAACGCCAAGTCACAATCATCCCAAAATGTCTCCAATCACTGGCAGTAACGCCAAGTCACAATCATCCCAAAATGTCTCCTCTCACTGGCAGTAACGCCAAGTCACAAACATCCCAAACTGTCTCCCCTCACTGGCAGTAACGCCAAGTCACAATCATCCCAAAAAATCAACCCTCATTGGAAGTAACGCCAAGTCACAATCATCCCAAAAATTCTCCCCTCACTGGCAGTAACGCCAAGTCACAAACATCCCAAAAAATCTCCCCTCACTGGCAGTAACGCCAAGTCACAATCATCCCAAAATGTCTCCCCTCACTGGCAGTAACACCAATTCACAAACATCCCAAAAAGTCTCCCCTCCCTGGCAGTAACGCCAAGTCACAATCATCCCAAAATGTCTCCCCTCACTGGCAGTAACGCCAAGTCACAAACATCCCAAAATGTCTCCCCTCACTGGCAGTAACGCCAAGTCACAATCATCCCAAAATGTCTCCCCTCACTGACAGTAACGCCAAGTCACAATCATCCCAAAATGTCTCCCCTCACTGGCAGTAACACCAATTCACAAACATCCCAAAAAGTCTCCCCTCACTGGCAGTAACGCCAAGTCACAATCATCCCAAAATGTCTCCCCTCATTGGCAGTAACGCCAAGTCACAAACATCCCAAAAAATCTCCCCTCACTGGCAGTAACGCCAAGTCACAATCATCCCAAAATGTCTCCCGTCACTGGCAGTAACGCCAAGTCACAATCATTCCAAAATGTCTCCCCTCACTGGCAGTAACGCCAAGTCACAAACATCCCAAAATGTCTCCCCTCACTGGCAGTAACGCCAAGTCACAATCATCCCAAAATGTCTCCCCTCATTGGCAGTAACACCAAGTCACAAACATCCCAAAATGTCTCCCCTCACTGGCAGTAACGCCAAGTCACAAACATTCCAAAATGTCTCCCCTCACTGGCAGTAACGCCAAGTCACAAACATCCCAAAATGTCTCCCCTCACTGGCAGTAACGCCAAGTCACAATCATCCCAAAATGTCTCTCCTCATTGGCAGTAACGCCAAGTCACAATCATCCCAAAATGTCTCCCCTCATTGGCAGTAACGCCAAGTCACAATCATCCCAAAAAGTCTCCCCTCATTGGCAGTAACGCCAAGTCACAATCATCCCAAAAAGTCTCCCCTCACTGGCAGTAACGCCAAGTCACAATCATCCCAAAATGTCTCCCCTCATTGGCAGTAACGCCAAGTCACAATCATCCCAAAATGTCTCCCCTCACTGGCAGTAACGCCAAGTCACAATCATCCCAAAATGTCTCCCCTCACTGGCAGTAACGCCAAGTCACAATCATCCCAAAATGTCTCCTCTCATTGGCAGTAACACCAAGTCACAAACATCCCAAAAAATCTCCCCTCACTGGCAGTAACGCCAAGTCACAATCATCCCAAAATGTCTCCCGTCACTGGCAGTAACGCCAAGTCACAATCATTCCAAAATGTCTCCCCTCACTGGCAGTAACGCCAAGTAACAAACATCCCAAAATGTCTCCCCTCACTGGCAGTAACGCCAAGTCACAATCATCCCAAAATGTCTCCCCTCATTGGCAGTAACGCCAAGTCACAAACATCCCAAAATGTCTCCCCTCACTGGCAGTAACGCCAAGTCACAAACATCCCAAAATGTCTCCCCTCACTGGCAGTAACGCCAAGTCACAAACATCCCAAAATGTCTCCCCTCACTGGCAGTAACGCCAAGTCACAATCATCCCAAAATGTCTCTCCTCATTGGCAGTAACGCCAAGTCACAATCATCCCAAAATGTCTCCCCTCATTGGCAGTAACGCCAAGTCACAATCATCCCAAAATGTCTCCCCTCACTGGAAGTAACGCCAAGTCACAATCATCCCAAAAAGTCTCCCCTCACTGGCAGTAACGCCAAGTCACCAACATCCCAAAATGTCTCCCCTCACTGGCAGTAACGCCAAGTCACAATCATCCCAAAATGTCTCCCCTCACTGGCAGTAATGCCAAGTCACAATCATTCCAAAAAGTCTCCCCTCATTGGCAGTAACGCCAAGTCACAATCATCCCAAAATGTCTCCAATCACTGGCAGTAACGCCAAGTCACAATCATCCCAAAATGTCTCCTGTCACTGGCAGTAACGCCAAGTCACAAACATCCCAAACTGTCTCCCCTCACTGGCAGTAACGCCAAGTCACAATCATCCCAAAAAATCTCCCCTCACTGGCAGTAACGCCAAGTCACAATCATCCCAAAATGTCTCCCGTCACTGGCAGTAACGCCAAGTCACAATCATTCCAAAATGTCTCCCCTCACTGGCAGTAACGCCAAGTCACAAACATCCCAAAATGTCTCCCCTCACTGGCAGTAACGCCAAGTCACAATCATCCCAAAATGTCTCCCCTCATTGGCAGTAACACCAAGTCACAAACATCCCAAAATGTCTCCCCTCACTGGCAGTAACGCCAAGTCACAAACATCCCAAAATGTCTCCCCTCACTGGCAGTAACGCCAAGTCACAATCATCCCAAAATGTCTCCCCTCACTGGCAGTAATGCCAAGTCACAATCATCCCAAAAAGTCTCCCCTCATTGGCAGTAACGCCAAGTCACAATCATCCCAAAATGTCTCCAATCACTGACAGTAACGCCAAGTCACAATCATCCCAAAATGTCTCCTGTCACTGGCAGTAACGCCAAGTCACAAACACCCCAAACTGTCTCCCCTCACTGGCAGTAACGCCAAGTCACAATCATCCCAAAAAATCAACCCTCATTGGCAGTAACGCCAAGTCACAATCATCCCAAAAATTCTCCCCTCACTGGCAGTAACGCCAAGTCACAAACATCCCAAAAAATCTCCCCTCACTGGCAGTAACGCCAAGTCACAATCATCCCAAAATGTCTCCCCTCACTGGCAGTAACGCCAAGTCACAATCATCCCAAAATGTCTCCCCTCACTGGCAGTAACGCCAAGTCACAAACATCCCAAAATGTCTTCCCTCACTGGCAGTAACGCCAAGTCACAATCATCCCAAAATGTCTCCCCTCACTGACAGTAACGCCAAGTCACAATCATCCCAAAATGTCTCCCCTCACTGGCAGTAACACCAATTCACAAACATCCCAAAAAGTCTCCCTTCACTGGCAGTAACGCCAAGTCACAATCATCCCAAAATGTCTCCCCTCATTGGCAGTAACGCCAAGTCACAAACATCCCAAAAAATCTCCCCTCACTGGCTGTAACGCCAAGTCACAATCATCCCAAAATGTCTCCCGTCACTGGCAGTAACGCCAAGTCACAATCATTCCAAAATGTCTCCCCTCACTGGCAGTAACGCCAAGTCACAAACATCCCAAAATGTCTCCCCTCACTGGCAGTAACGCCATGTCACAATCATCCCAAAATGTCTCCCCTCATTGGCAGTAACACCAAGTCACAAACATCCCAAAATGTCTCCCCTCACTGGCAGTAACGCCAAGTCACAAACATCCCAAAATGTCTCCCCTCACTGGCAGTAACGCCAAGTCACAAACATCCCAAAATGTCTCCCCTCACTGGCCATAACGCCAAGTCACAATCATCCCAAAATGTCTCTCCTCATTGGCAGTAACGCCAAGTCACAATCATCCCAAAATGTCTCCCCTCATTGGCAGTAACGCCAAGTCACAATCATCCCAAAAAGTCTCCCCTCATTGGCAGTAACGCCAAGTCACAATCATCCCAAAAAGTCTACCCTCACTGGCAGTAACGCCAAGTCACAATCATCCCAAAATGTCTCCCGTCACTGGCAGTAACGCCAAGTCACAATCATTCCAAAATGTCTCCCCTCACTGGCAGTAACGCCAAGTAACAAACATCCCAAAATGTCTCCCCTCACTGGCAGTAACGCCAAGTCACAAACATCCCAAACTGTCTCCCCTCACTGGCAGTAACGCCAAGTCACAATCATCCCAAAAAGTCTCCCCTCACTGGCAGTAACGCCAAGTCACCAACATCCCAAAATGTCTCCCCTCACTGGCAGTAACGCCAAGTCACAATCATCCCAAAATGTCTCCCCTCACTGGCAGTAATGCCAAGTCACAATCATCCCAAAAAGTCTCCCCTCATTGGCAGTAACGCCAAGTCACAATCATCCCAAAATGTCTCCTCTCACTGGCAGTAACGCCAAGTCACAATCATCCCAAAATGTCTCCCCTCACTGGCAGTAACGCCAAGTCACAAACATCCCAAACTGTCTCCCCTCACTGGCAGTAACGCCAAGTCACAATCATCCCAAAAAGTCTACCCTCATTGGCAGTAACGCCAAGTCACAATCATCCCAAAATGTCTCCCCTCACTGGCAGTAATGCCAAGTCACAATCATCCCAAAAAGTCTCCCCTCATTGGCAGTAACGCCAAGTCACAATCATCCCAAAATGTCTCCTCTCACTGGCAGTAACGCCAAGTCACAATCATCCCAAAATGTCTCCCCTCACTGGAAGTAACGCCAAGTCACAAACATCCCAAACTGTCTCCCCTCACTGGCAGTAACGCCAAGTCACAATCATCCCAAAAAGTCTACCCTCATTGGCAGTAACGCCAAGTCACAATCATCCCAAAAAGTCTCCCCTCACTGGCAGTAACGCCAAGTCACAAACATCCCAAAAATTCTACCCTCACTGGCAGTAACGCCAAGTCACAATCATCCCAAAAAGTCTACCCTCATTGGCAGTAACGCCAAGTCACAATCGTCCCAAAAAGTCTACCCTCACTGGCAGTAACGCCAAGTCACAATCATCCCAAAATGTCTCCCCTCATTGGCAGTAACGCCAAGTCACAATCGTCCCAAAAAGTCTCCCCTCACTGGCAGTAACGCCAAGTCACAATCATCCCAAAATGTCTCCCCTCATTGGCAGTAACGCCAAGTCACAATCATCCCAAAATGTCTCCCCTCACTGGCAGTAACGCCAAGTCACAAACATCCCAAAAACTCTCCCCTCACTGGCAGTAACGCCAAGTCACAATCATCCCAAAAATTCTCCCCTCATTGGCAGTAACGCCAAGTCACAATCATCCCAAAAAATCTCCCCTCACTGGCAGTAACGCCAAGTCACAATCATCCCAAAATGTCTCCCGTCACTGACAGTAACGCCAAGTCACAATCATCCCAAAATGTCTCCTGTCACTGGCAGTAACGCCAAGTCACAAACACCCCAAACTGTCTCCCCTCACTGGCAGTAACGCCAAGTCACAATCATCCCAAAAAATCAACCCTCATTGGCAGTAACGCCAAGTCACAATCATCCCAAAAATTCTCCCCTCACTGGCAGTAACGCCAAGTCACAAACATCCCAAAAAATCTCCCCTCACTGGCAGTAACGCCAAGTCACAATCATCCCAAAATGTCTCCCCTCACTGGCAGTAACGCCAAGTCACAATCATCCCAAAATGTCTCCCCTCACTGGCAGTAACGCCAAGTCACAAACATCCCAAAATGTCTTCCCTCACTGGCAGTAACGCCAAGTCACAATCATCCCAAAATGTCTCCCCTCACTGACAGTAACGCCAAGTCACAATCATCCCAAAATGTCTCCCCTCACTGGCAGTAACACCAATTCACAAACATCCCAAAAAGTCTCCCTTCACTGGCAGTAACGCCAAGTCACAATCATCCCAAAATGTCTCCCCTCATTGGCAGTAACGCCAAGTCACAAACATCCCAAAAAATCTCCCCTCACTGGCTGTAACGCCAAGTCACAATCATCCCAAAATGTCTCCCGTCACTGGCAGTAACGCCAAGTCACAATCATTCCAAAATGTCTCCCCTCACTGGCAGTAACGCCAAGTCACAAACATCCCAAAATGTCTCCCCTCACTGGCAATAACGCCATGTCACAATCATCCCAAAATGTCTCCCCTCATTGGCAGTAACACCAAGTCACAAACATCCCAAAATGTCTCCCCTCACTGGCAGTAACGCCAAGTCACAAACATCCCAAAATGTCTCCCCTCACTGGCAGTAACGCCAAGTCACAAACATCCCAAAATGTCTCCCCTCACTGGCCATAACGCCAAGTCACAATCATCCCAAAATGTCTCTCCTCATTGGCAGTAACGCCAAGTCACAATCATCCCAAAATGTCTCCCCTCATTGGCAGTAACGCCAAGTCACAATCATCCCAAAAAGTCTCCCCTCATTGGCAGTAACGCCAAGTCACAATCATCCCAAAAAGTCTATCCTCACTGGCAGTAACGCCAAGTCACAATCATCCCAAAATGTCTCCCGTCACTGGCAGTAACGCCAAGTCACAATCATTCCAAAATGTCTCCCCTCACTGGCAGTAACGCCAAGTAACAAACATCCCAAAATGTCTCCCCTCACTGGCAGTAACGCCAAGTCACAAACATCCCAAACTGTCTCCCCTCACTGGCAGTAACGCCAAGTCACAATCATCCCAAAAAGTCTCCCCTCACTGGCAGTAACGCCAAGTCACCAACATCCCAAAATGTCTCCCCTCACTGGCAGTAACGCCAAGTCACAATCATCCCAAAATGTCTCCCCTCACTGGCAGTAATGCCAAGTCACAATCATCCCAAAAAGTCTCCCCTCATTGGCAGTAACGCCAAGTCACAATCATCCCAAAATGTCTCCTCTCACTGGCAGTAACGCCAAGTCACAATCATCCCAAAATGTCTCCCCTCACTGGCAGTAACGCCAAGTCACAAACATCCCAAACTGTCTCCCCTCACTGGCAGTAACGCCAAGTCACAATCATCCCAAAAAGTCTACCCTCATTGGCAGTAACGCCAAGTCACAATCATCCCAAAATGTCTCCCCCCACTGGCAGTAATGCCAAGTCACAATCATCCCAAAAAGTCTCCCCTCATTGGCAGTAACGCCAAGTCACAATCATCCCAAAATGTCTCCTCTCACTGGCAGTAACGCCAAGTCACAATCATCCCAAAATGTCTCCCCTCACTGGAAGTAACGCCAAGTCACAAACATCCCAAACTGTCTCCCCTCACTGGCAGTAACGCCAAGTCACAATCATCCCAAAAAGTCTACCCTCATTGGCAGTAACGCCAAGTCACAATCATCCCAAAAAGTCTCCCCTCACTGGCAGTAACGCCAAGTCACAAACATCCCAAAAATTCTACCCTCACTGGCAGTAACGCCAAGTCACAATCATCCCAAAAAGTCTACCCTCATTGGCAGTAACGCCAAGTCACAATCGTCCCAAAAAGTCTACCCTCACTGGCAGTAACGCCAAGTCACAATCATCCCAAAATGTCTCCCCTCATTGGCAGTAACGCCAAGTCACAATCGTCCCAAAAAGTCTCCCCTCACTGGCAGTAACGCCAAGTCACAATCATCCCAAAATGTCTCCCCTCATTGGCAGTAACGCCAAGTCACAATCATCCCAAAATGTCTCCCCTCACTGGCAGTAACGCCAAGTCACAAACATCCCAAAAACTCTCCCCTCACTGGCAGTAACGCCAAGTCACAATCATCCCAAAAATTCTCCCCTCATTGGCAGTAACGCCAAGTCACAATCATCCCAAAAAATCTCCCCTCACTGGCAGTAACGCCAAGTCACAATCATCCCAAAATGTCTCCCGTCACTGGCAGTAACGCCAAGTCACAATCATTCCAAAATGTCTCCCCTCACTGGCAGTAACGCCAAGTCACAAACATCCCAAAATGTCTCCCCTCACTGGCAGTAACGCCAAGTCACAATCATCCCAAAATGTCTCCCCTCATTGGCAGTAATACCAAGTCACAAACATCCCAAAAAATCTCCCCTCACTGGCAGTAACGCCAAGTCACAATCATTCCAAAATGTCTCCCCTCACTGGCAGTAACGCCAAGTCACAAACATCCCAAAATGTCTCCCCTCACTGGCAGTAACGCCAAGTCACAATCATCCCAAAATGTTTCCCCTCATTGGCAGTAACACCAAGTCACAAACATCCCAAAATGTCTCCCCTCACTGGCAGAAACGCCAAGTCACAAACATCCCAAAATGTCTCCCCTCACTGGCAGTAACGCCAAGTCACAAACATCCCAAAATGTCTCCCCTCACTGGCAGTAACGCCAAGTCACAAACATCCCAAAATGTCTCCCCTCACTGGCAGTAACGCCAAGTCACAATCATCCCAAAATGTCTCCCCTCACTGACAGTAACGCCAAGTCACAATCATCCCAAAATGTCTCCCCTCACTGGCCGTAACGCCAAGTCACAATCATCCCAAAATGTCTCTCCTCATTGGCAGTAACGCCAAGTCACAATCATCCCAAAATGTCTCCCCTCATTGGCAGTAACGCCAAGTCACAATCATCCCAAAAAGTCTCCCCTCATTGGCAGTAACGCCAAGTCACAATCATCCCAAAAAGTCTCCCCTCACTGGCAGTAACGCCAAGTCACAATCATCCCAAAATGTCTCCCCTCATTGGCAGTAACGCCAAGTCACAATCATCCCAAAATGTCTCCCCTCATTGGCAGTAACGCCAAGTCACAATCATCCCAAAATGTCTCCCCTCACTGGCAGTAACGCCAAGTCACCAACATCCCAAAATGTCTCCCCTCACTGGCAGTAACGCCAAGTCACAATCATCCCAAAATGTCTCCCCTCACTGGCAGTAATGCTAAGTCACAATCATCCCAAAAAGTCTCCCCTCATTGGCAGTAACGCCAAGTCACAATCATCCCAAAATGTCTCCAATCACTGGCAGTAACACCAAGTCACAATCATCCCAAAATGTCTCCTCTCACTGGCAGTAACGCCAAGTCACAAACATCCCAAACTGTCTCCCCTCACTGGCAGTAACGTCAAGTCACAATCATCCCAAAAAATCAACCCTCATTGGAAGTAACGCCAAGTCACAATCATCCCAAAAATTCTCCCCTCACTGGCAGTAACGCCAAGTCACAAACATCCCAAAAAATCTCCCCTCACTGGCAGTAACTCCAAGTCACAATCATCCCAAAATGTCTCCCCTCACTGGCAGTAACACCAATTCACAAACATCCCAAAAAGTCTCCCCTCCCTGGCAGTAACGCCAAGTCACAATCATCCCAAAATGTCTCCCCTCACTGGCAGTAACGCCAAGTCACAAACATCCCAAAATGTCTCCCCTCACTGGCAGTAACGCCAAGTCACAATCATCCCAAAATGTCTCCCCTCACTGACAGTAACGCCAAGTCACAATCATCCCAAAATGTCTCCCCTCACTGGCAGTAACACCAATTCACAAACATCCCAAAAAGTCTCCCCTCACTGGCAGTAACGCCAAGTCACAATCATCCCAAAATGTCTCCCCTCATTGGCAGTAACGCCAAGTCACAAACATCCCAAAAAATCTCCCCTCACTGGCAGTAACGCCAAGTCACAATCATCCCAAAATGTCTCCCGTCACTGGCAGTAACGCCAAGTCACAATCATTCCAAAATGTCTCCCCTCACTGGCAGTAACGCCAAGTCACAAACATCCCAAAATGTCTCCCCTCACTGGCAGTAACGCCAAGTCACAATCATCCCAAAATGTCTCCCCTCATTGGCAGTAACACCAAGTCACAAACATCCCAAAATGTCTCTCCTCACTGGCAGTAACGCCAAGTCACAAACATTCCAAAATGTCTCCCCTCACTGGCAGTAACGCCAAGTCACAAACATCCCAAAATGTCTCCCCTCACTGGCAGTAACGCCAAGTCACAATCATCCCAAAATGTCTCTCCTCATTGGCAGTAACGCCAAGTCACAATCATCCCAAAATGTCTCCCCTCATTGGCAGTAACGCCAAGTCACAATCATCCCAAAAAGTCTCCCCTCATTGGCAGTAACGCCAAGTCACAATCATCCCAAAAAGTCTCCCCTCACTGGCAGTAACGCCAAGTCACAATCATCCCAAAATGTCTCCCCTCATTGGCAGTAACGCCAAGTCACAATCATCCCAAAATGTCTCCCCTCACTGGCAGTAACGCCAAGTCACAATCATCCCAAAATGTCTCCCCTCACTGGCAGTAACGCCAAGTCACAATCATCCCAAAATGTCTCCCCTCATTGGCAGTAACACCAAGTCACAAACATCCCAAAAAATCTCCCCTCACTGGCAGTAACGCCAAGTCACAATCATCCCAAAATGTGTCCCGTCACTGGCAGTAACGCCAAGTCACAATCATTCCAAAATGTCTCCCCTCACTGGCAGTAACGCCAAGTAACAAACATCCCAAAATGTCTCCCCTCACTGGCAGTAACGCCAAGTCACAATCATCCCAAAATGTCTCCCCTCATTGGCAGTAACGCCAAGTCACAAACATCCCAAAATGTCTCCCCTCACTGGCAGTAACGCCAAGTCACAAACATCCCAAAATGTCTCCCCTCACTGGCAGTAACGCCAAGTCACAAACATCCCAAAATGTCTCCCCTCACTGGCAGTAACGCCAAGTCACAATCATCCCAAAATGTCTCTCCTCATTGGCAGTAACGCCAAGTCACAATCATCCCAAAATGTCTCCCCTCATTGGCAGTAACGTCAAGTCACAATCATCCCAAAAAGTCTCCCCTCATTGGCAGTAACGCCAAGTCACAATCCTCTCAAAAAGTCTCCCCTCACTGGCAGTAACGCCAAGTCACAATCATCCCAAAATGTCTCCCCTCATTGGCAGTAACGCCAAGTCACAATCATCCCAAAATGTCTCCCCTCATTGGCAGTAACGCCAAGTCACAATCATCCCAAAATGTCTCCCCTCACTGGCAGTAACGCCAAGTCACCAACATCCCAAAATGTCTCCCCTCACTGGCAGTAACGCCAAGTAACAATCATCCCAAAATGTCTCCCCTCACTGGCAGTAATGCCAAGTCACAATCATCCCAAAAAGTCTCCCCTCATTGGCAGTAACGCCAAGTCACAATCATCCCAAAATGTCTCCTCTCACTGGCAGTAACGCCAAGTCACAAACATCCCAAACTGTCTCCCCTCACTGGCAGTAACGCCAAGTCACAATCATCCCAAAAAATCAACCCTCATTGGAAGTAACGCCAAGTCACAATCATCCCAAAAATTCTCCCCTCACTGGCAGTAACGCCAAGTCACAAACATCCCAAAAAATCTCCCCTCACTGGCAGTAACGCCAAGTCACAATCATTCCAAAATGTCTCCCCTCATTGGCAGTAACGCCAAGTCACAATCATCCCAAAATGTCTCCCCTCACTGGCAGTAACGCCAAGTCACAAACATCCCAAAATGTCTCCCCTCACTGGCAGTAACGCCAAGTCACAATCATCCCAAAATGTCTCCCCTCACTGACAGTAACGCCAAGTCACAATCATCCCAAAATGTCTCCCCTCACTGGCAGTAACACCAATTCACAAACATCCCAAAAAGTCTCCCCTCACTGGCAGTAACGCCAAGTCACAATCATCCCAAAATGTCTCCCCTCATTGGCAGTAACGCCAAGTCACAAACATCCCAAAAAATCTCCCCTCACTGGCAGTAACGCCAAGTCACAATCATCCCAAAATGTCTCCCCTCACTGGCAGTAACGCCAAGTCACAAACATCCCAAAATGTCTCCCCTCACTGGCAGTAACGCCAAGTCACAATCATCCCAAAATGTCTCCCCTCATTGGCAGTAACGCCAAGTCACAAACATCCCAAAAAATCTCCCCTCACTGGCAGTAACGCCAAGTCACAATCATCCCAAAATGTCTCCCGTCACTGGCAGTAACGCCAAGTCACAATCATTCCAAAATGTCTCCCCTCACTGGCAGTAACGCCAAGTCACAAACATCCCAAAATGTCTCCCCTCACTGGCAGTAACGCCAAGTCACAATCATCCCAAAATGTCTCCCCTCACTGGCAGTAACGCCAAGTCACAAACATTCCAAAATGTCTCCCCTCATTGGCAGTAACGCCAAGTCACAAACATCCCAAAATGTCTCCCCTCACTGGTAGTAACGCCAAGTCACAAACATCCCAAAATGTCTCCCCTCACTGGCAGTAACGCCAAGTCACAAACATCCCAAAATGTCTCCCCTCACTGGCAGTAACGCCAAGTCACAATCATCCCAAAATGTCTCTCCTCATTGGCAGTAACGCCAAGTCACAATCATCCCAAAATGTCTCCCCTCATTGGCAGTAACGTCAAGTCACAATCATCCCAAAAAGTCTCCCCTCATTGGCAGTAACGCCAAGTCACAATCCTCTCAAAAAGTCTCCCCTCACTGGCAGTAACGCCAAGTCACAATCATCCCAAAATGTCTCCCCTCATTGGCAGTAACGCCAAGTCACAATCATCCCAAAATGTCTCCCCTCATTGGCAGTAACGCCAAGTCACAATCATCCCAAAATGTCTCCCCTCACTGGCAGTAACGCCAAGTCACCAACATCCCAAAATGTCTCCCCTCACTGGCAGTAACGCCAAGTCACAATCATCCCAAAATGTCTCCCCTCACTGGCAGTAATGCCAAGTCACAATCATCCCAAAAAGTCTCCCCTCATTGGCAGTAACGCCAAGTCACAATCATCCCAAAATGTCTCCTCTCACTGGCAGTAACGCCAAGTCACAAACATCCCAAACTGTCTCCCCTCACTGGCAGTAACGCCAAGTCACAATCATCCCAAAAAATCAACCCTCATTGGAAGTAACGCCAAGTCACAATCATCCCAAAAATTCTCCCCTCACTGGCAGTAACGCCAAGTCACAAACATCCCAAAAAATCTCCCCTCACTGGCAGTAACGCCAAGTCACAATCATTCCAAAATGTCTCCCCTCATTGGCAGTAACGCCAAGTCACAATCATCCCAAAATGTCTCCCCTCACTGGCAGTAACGCCAAGTCACAAACATCCCAAAATGTCTCCCCTCACTGGCAGTAACGCCAAGTCACAATCATCCCAAAATGTCTCCCCTCACTGACAGTAACGCCAAGTCACAATCATCCCAAAATGTCTCCCCTCACTGGCAGTAACACCAATTCACAAACATCCCAAAAAGTCTCCCCTCACTGGCAGTAACGCCAAGTCACAATCATCCCAAAATGTCTCCCCTCATTGGCAGTAACGCCAAGTCACAAACATCCCAAAAAATCTCCCCTCACTGGCAGTAACGCCAAGTCACAATCATCCCAAAATGTCTCCCCTCACTGGCAGTAACGCCAAGTCACAAACATCCCAAAATGTCTCCCCTCACTGGCAGTAACGCCAAGTCACAATCATCCCAAAATGTCTCCCCTCATTGGCAGTAACGCCAAGTCACAAACATCCCAAAAAATCTCCCCTCACTGGCAGTAACGCCAAGTCACAATCATCCCAAAATGTCTCCCGTCACTGGCAGTAACGCCAAGTCACAATCATTCCAAAATGTCTCCCCTCACTGGCAGTAACGCCAAGTCACAAACATCCCAAAATGTCTCCCCTCACTGGCAGTAACGCCAAGTCACAATCATCCCAAAATGTCTCCCCTCACTGGCAGTAACGCCAAGTCACAAACATTCCAAAATGTCTCCCCTCATTGGCAGTAACGCCAAGTCACAAACATCCCAAAATGTCTCCCCTCACTGGCAGTAACGCCAAGTCACAAACATCCCAAAATGTCTCCCCTCACTGGCAGTAACGCCAAGTCACAATCATCCCAAAATGTCTCTCCTCATTGGCAGTAACGCCAAGTCACAATCATCCCAAAATGTCTCCCCTCATTGGCAGTAACGCCAAGTCACAATCATCCCAAAAAGTCTCCCCTCATTGGCAGTAACGCCAAGTCACAATCATCCCAAAAAGTCTCCCCTCACTGGCAGTAACGCCAAGTCACAATCATCCCAAAATGTCTCCCCTCATTGGCAGTAACGCCAAGTCACAATCATCCCAAAATGTCTCTCCTCACTGGCAGTAACGCCAAGTCACAATCATCCCAAAATGTCTCCCCTCACTGGCAGTAACGCCAAGTCACAAACATCCCAAAAAATCTCCCCTCACTGGCAGTAACACCAAGTCACAAACATCCCAAAAAATCTCCCCTCACTGGCAGTAACGCCAAGTCACAATCATCCCAAAATGTCTCCCGTCACTGGCAGTAACGCCAAGTCACAATCATTCCAAAATGTCTCCCCTCACTGGCAGTAACGCCAAGTCACAAACATCCCAAAATGTCTCCCCTCACTGGCAGTAACGCCAAGTCACAATCATCCCAAAATGTCTCCCCTCATTGGCAGTAACACCAAGTCACAAACATCCCAAAATGTCTCCCCTCACTGGCAGTAACGCCAAGTCACAAACATCCCAAAATGTCTCCCCTCACTGGCAGTAACGCCAAGTCACAAACATCCCAAAATGTCTCCCCTCACTGGCAGTAACGCCAAGTCACAATCATCCCAAAATGTCTCTCCTCATTGGCAGTAACGCCAAGTCACAATCATCCCAAAATGTCTCCCCTCATTGGCAGTAACGCCAAGTCACAATCATCCCAAAAAGTCTCCCCTCATTGGCAGTAACGCCAAGTCACAATCATCCCAAAAAGTCTCCCCTCACTGGCAGTAACGCCAAGTCACAATCATCCCAAAATGTCTCCCCTCATTGGCAGTAACGCCAAGTCACATTCATCCCAAAATGTCTCCCCTCACTGGCAGTAACGCCAAGTCACAATCATCCCAAAATGTCTCCCCTCACTGGCAGTAACGCCAAGTCACAATCATCCCAAAAATGTCTCCCCTCACTGGCAGTAACGCCAAGTCACAATCATCCCAAAAAGTCTCCCCTCACTGGCAGTAACGCCAAGTCACCAACATCCCAAAATGTCTCCCCTCACTGGCAGTAACGCCAAGTCACAATCATCCCAAAATGTCTCCCCTCACTGGCAGTAATGCCAAGTCACAATCATCCCAAAAAGTCTCCCCTCATTGGCAGTAACGCCAAGTCACAATCATCCCAAAATGTCTCCAATCACTGGCAGTAACGCCAAGTCACAATCATCCCAAAATGTCTCCAATCACTGGCAGTAACGCCAAGTCACAAATATCCCAAACTGTCTCCCCTCACTGGCAGTAACGCCAAGTCACAATCATCCCAAAAAGTCTACCCTCATTGGCAGTAACGCCAAGTCACAATCATCCCAAAAAGTCTCCCCTCACTGGCAGTAACGCCAAGTCACAAACATCCCAAAAAGTCTACCCTCACTGGCAGTAACGCCAAGTCACAATCATCCCAAAAAGTCTACCCTCATTGGCAGTAACGCCAAGTCACAATCGTCCCAAAAAGTCTACCCTCACTTTCAGTAACGCCAAGTCACAATCATCCCAAAATGTCTCCCCTCATTGGCAGTAACGCCAAGTCACAATCGTCCCAAAAAGTCTCCCCTCACTGGCAGTAACGCCAAGTCACAATCATCCCAAAATGTCTCCCCTCATTGGCAGTAACGCCAAGTCACAATCATCCCAAAATGTCTCCCCTCACTGGCAGTAACGCCAAGTCACAAACATCCCAAAAAGTCTCCCCTCACTGGCAGTAACGCCAAGTCACAATCATCCCAAAAAGTCTCCCCTCATTGGCAGTAACGCCAAGTCACAATCATCCCAAAAAATCTCCCTTCACTGGCAGTAACGCCAAGTCACAATCATCCCAAAATGTCTCCCGTCACTGGCAGTAACGCCAAGTCACAATCATTCCAAAATGTCTCCCCTCACTGGCAGTAACGCCAAGTCACAAACATCCCAAAATGTCTCCCCTCACTGGCAGTAACGCCAAGTCACAATCATCCCAAAATGTCTCCCCTCATTGGCAGTAACACCAAGTCACAAACATCCCAAAAAATCTCCCCTCACTGGCAGTAACGCCAAGTCACAATCATCCCAAAATGTCTCCCGTCACTGGCAGTAACGCCAAGTCACAATCATTCCAAAATGTCTCCCCTCACTGGCAGTAACGCCAAGTCACAAACATCCCAAAATGTCTCCCCTCACTGGCAGTAACGCCAAGTCACAATCATCCCAAAAAGTCTCCCCTCATTGGCAGTAACGCCAAGTCACAATCATCCCAAAATGTCTCCAATCACTGGCAGTAACGTCAAGTCACAATCATCCCAAAATGTCTCCCCTCATTGGCAGTAACGCCAAGTCACAATCATCCCAAAATGTCTCCCCTCACTGGCAGTAACGCCAAGTCACAAACATCCCAAAATGTCTCCCCTCACTGGCAGTAACGCCAAGTCACAATCATCCCAAAATGTCTCCCCTCACTGACAGTAACGCCAAGTCACAATCATCCCAAAATGTCTCCCCTCACTGGCAGTAACGCCAAGTCACAATCATCCCAAAATGTCTCCCCTCACTGGCAGTAAAGCCAAGTCACAAACATCCCAAAAAGTCTCCCCTCACTGGCTGTAACGCCAAGTCACAATCATCCCAAAATGCCTCCCCTCACTGGCAGTAACGCCAAGTCACAATCATCCCAAAATGTCTCCCCTCGCTGGCAGTAACGCCAAGTCACAAACATCCCAAATTGTCTCCCCTCACTGGCAGTAACGCCAAGTCACAAACATCCCAAAATGTCTCCCCTCACTGGCAGTAACGCCAAGTCACAATCATCCCAAAATGTCTCCCCTCACTGGCAGTAACGCCAAGTCACAAACATCCCAAAATGTCTCCCCTCACTGGCAGCAACGCCAAGTCACAATCATCCCAAAATGTCTCCCCTCATTGGCAGTAACGCCAAGTCACAATCATCGCAAAATGTCTCCCCTCACTGACAGTAACGCCAAGTCACAATCATCCCAAAATGTCTCCCCTCACTGGCAGTAACACCAATTCACAAACATCCCAAAAAGTCTCCCTTCACTGGCAGTAACGCCAAGTCACAATCATCCCAAAATGTCTCCCCTCATTGGCAGTAACGCCAAGTCACAAACATCCCAAAAAATCTCCCCTCACTGGCTGTAACGCCAAGTCACAATCATCCCAAAATGTCTCCCGTCACTGGCAGTAACGCCAAGTCACAATCATTCCAAAATGTCTCCCCTCACTGGCAGTAACGCCAAGTCACAAACATCCCAAAATGTCTCCCCTCACTGGCAGTAACGCCAAGTCACAATCATCCCAAAATGTCTCCCCTGATTGGCAGTAACACCAAGTCACAAACATCCCAAAATGTCTCCCCTCACTGGCAGTAACGCCAAGTCACAAACATCCCAAAATGTCTCCCCTCACTGGCAGTAACGCCAAGTCACAAACATCCCAAAATGTCTCCCCTCACTGGCCGTAACGCCAAGTCACAATCATCCCAAAATGTCTCTCCTCATTGGCAGTAACGCCAAGTCACAATCATCCCAAAATGTCTCCCCTCATTGGCAGTAACGCCAAGTCACAATCATCCCAAAAAGTCTCCCCTCATTGGCAGTAACGCCAAGTCACAATCATCTCAAAAAGTCTCCCCTCACTGGCAGTAACGCCAAGTCACAATCATCCCAAAATGTCTCCCCTCATTGGCAGTAACGCCAAGTCACAATCATCCCAAAATGTCTCCCCTCACTGGCAGTAACGCCAAGTCACAATCATCCCAAAATGTCTCCCCTCACTGGCAGTAACGCCAAGTCACAATCATCCCAAAATGTCTCCCCTCACTGGCAGTAACGCCAAGTCACAATCATCCCAAAATGTCTCTCCTCATTGGTAGTAACGCCAAGTCACAAACATCCCAAAAAGTCTCCCGTCACTGGCAGTAACGCCAAGTCACCAACATCCCAAAATGTCTCCCCTCACTGGCAGTAACGCCAAGTCACAATCATCCCAAAAAGTCTCCCCTCATTTGCAGTAACGCCAAGTCACAATCATCCCAAAATGTCTCCAATCACTGGCAGTAACGCCAAGTCCCAATCATCCCAAAATGTCTCCTCTCACTGGCAGTAACGCCAAGTCACAAACATCCCAAAATGTCTCCCCTCACTGGCAGTAACGCCAAGTCACAAACATCCCAAAATGTCTCCCCTCACTGGCAGTAACGCCAAGTCACAATCATCCCAAAAAGTCTACCCCCATTGGCAGTAACGCCAAGTCACAATCATCCCAAAAAGTCTCCCCTCACTGGCAGTAACGCCAAGTCACAATCATCCCAAAATGTCTCCTCTCACTGGCAGTAACGCCAAGTCACAAACATCCCAAAAAGTCTACCCTCACTGGCAGTAACGCCAAGTCACAATCATCCCAAAAAGTCTACCCTCATTGGCAGTAACGCCAAGTCACAATCATCCCAAAAAGTCTACCCTCACTGGCAGTAACGCCAAGTCACAATCATCCCAAAATGTCTCCCCTCATTGGCAGTAACGCCAAGTCACAATCGTCCCAAAAAGTCTCCCCTCACTGGCAGTAACGCCTAGTCACAATCATCCCAAAATGTCTCCCCTCACTGGCAGTAACGCCAAGTCACAATCATCCCAAAATGTCTCCCCTCATTGGCAGTTACGCCAAGTCACAATCATCTCAAAATGTCTCCCCTCACTGGCAGTAACGCCAAGTCACAATCATCCCAAAATGTCTCCCCTCACTGGCAGTAACGCCAAGTCACAATCATCCCAAAAATGTCTCCCCTCACTGGCAGTAACGCCAAGTCACAATCATCCCAAAAAGTCTCCCCTCACTGGCAGTAACGCCAAGTCACCAACATCCCAAAATGTCTCCCCTCACTGGCAGTAACGCCAAGTCACAATCATCCCAAAATGTCTCCCCTCACTGGCAGTAATGCCAAGTCACAATCATCCCAAAAAGTCTCCCCTCATTGGCAGTAACGCCAAGTCACAATCATCCCAAAATGTCTCCAATCACTGGCAGTAACGCCAAGTCACAATCATCCCAAAATGTCTCCAATCACTGGCAGTAACGCCAAGTCACAAACATCCCAAACTGTCTCCCCTCACTGGCAGTAACGCCAAGTCACAATCATCCCAAAAAGTCTACCCTCATTGGCAGTAACGCCAAGTCACAATCATCCCAAAAAGTCTCCCCTCACTGGCAGTAACGCCAAGTCACAAACATCCCAAAAAGTCTACCCTCACTGGCAGTAACGCCAAGTCACAATCATCCCAAAAAGTCTACCCTCATTGGCAGTAACGCCAAGTCACAATCGTCCCAAAAAGTCTACCCTCACTGGCAGTAACGCCAAGTCACAATCATCCCAAAATGTCTCCCCTCATTGTCAGTAACGCCAAGTCACAATCGTCCCAAAAAGTCTCCCCTCACTGGCAGTAACGCCAAGTCACAATCATCCCAAAATGTCTCCCCTCATTGGCAGTAACGCCAAGTCACAATCATCCCAACATGTCTCCCCTCACTGGCAGTAACGCCAAGTCACAAACATCCCAAAAAGTCTCCCCTCACTGGCAGTAACGCCAAGTCACAATCATCCCAAAAAGTCTAACCTCATTGGCAGTAACGCCAAGTCACAATCATCCCAAAAAATCTCCCTTCACTGGCAGTAACGCCAAGTCACAATCATCCCAAAATGTCTCCCGTCACTGGCAGTAACGCCAAGTCACAATCATTCCAAAATGTCTCCCCTCACTGGCAGTAACGCCAAGTCACAAACATCCCAAAATGTCTCCCCTCACTGGCAGTAACGCCAAGTCACAATCATCCCAAAATGTCTCCCCTCATTGGCAGTAACACCAAGTCACAAACATCCCAAAAAATCTCCCCTCACTGGCAGTAACGCCAAGTCACAATCATCCCAAAATGTCTCCCGTCACTGGCAGTAACGCCAAGTCACAATCATCCCAAAAAGTCTCCCCTCATTGGCAGTAACGCCAAGTCACAATCATCCCAAAATGTCTCCAATCACTGGCAGTAACGTCAAGTCACAATCATCCCAAAATGTCTCCCCTCATTGGCAGTAACGCCAAGTCACAATCATCCCAAAATGTCTCCCCTCACTGGCAGTAACGCCAAGTCACAAACATCCCAAAATGTCTCCCCTCACTGGCAGTAACGCCAAGTCACAATCATCCCAAAATGTCTCCCCTCACTGACAGTAACGCCAAGTCACAATCATCCCAAAATGTCTCCCCTCACTGGCAGTAACGCCAAGTCACAATCATCCCAAAATGTCTCCCCTCACTGGCAGTAAAGCCAAGTCACAAACATCCCAAAAAGTCTCCCCTCACTGGCTGTAACGCCAAGTCACAATCATCCCAAAATGCCTCCCCTCACTGGCAGTAACGCCAAGTCACAATCATCCCAAAATGTCTCCCCTCGCTGGCAGTAACGCCAAGTCACAAACATCCCAAATTGTCTCCCCTCACTGGCAGTAACGCCAAGTCACAAACATCCCAAAATGTCTCCCCTCACTGGCAGTAACGCCAAGTCACAATCATCCCAAAATGTCTCCCCTCACTGGCAGTAACGCCAAGTCACAAACATCCCAAAATGTCTCCCCTCACTGGCAGCAACGCCAAGTCACAATCATCCCAAAATGTCTCCCCTCATTGGCAGTAACGCCAAGTCACAATCATCGCAAAATGTCTCCCCTCACTGACAGTAACGCCAAGTCACAATCATCCCAAAATGTCTCCCCTCACTGGCAGTAACACCAATTCACAAACATCCCAAAAAGTCTCCCTTCACTGGCAGTAACGCCAAGTCACAATCATCCCAAAATGTCTCCCCTCATTGGCAGTAACGCCAAGTCACAAACATCCCAAAAAATCTCCCCTCACTGGCTGTAACGCCAAGTCACAATCATCCCAAAATGTCTCCCGTCACTGGCAGTAACGCCAAGTCACAATCATTCCAAAATGTCTCCCCTCACTGGCAGTAACGCCAAGTCACAAACATCCCAAAATGTCTCCCCTCACTGGCAGTAACGCCAAGTCACAATCATCCCAAAATGTCTCCCCTGATTGGCAGTAACACCAAGTCACAAACATCCCAAAATGTCTCCCCTCACTGGCAGTAACGCCAAGTCACAAACATCCCAAAATGTCTCCCCTCACTGGCAGTAACGCCAAGTCACAAACATCCCAAAATGTCTCCCCTCACTGGCCGTAACGCCAAGTCACAATCATCCCAAAATGTCTCTCCTCATTGGCAGTAACGCCAAGTCACAATCATCCCAAAATGTCTCCCCTCATTGGCAGTAACGCCAAGTCACAATCATCCCAAAAAGTCTCCCCTCATTGGCAGTAACGCCAAGTCACAATCATCCCAAAAAGTCTCCCCTCACTGGCAGTAACGCCAAGTCACAATCATCCCAAAATGTCTCCCCTCATTGGCAGTAACGCCAAGTCACAATCATCCCAAAATGTCTCCCCTCACTGGCAGTAACGCCAAGTCACAATCATCCCAAAATGTCTCCCCTCACTGGCAGTAACGCCAAGTCACAATCATCCCAAAATGTCTCCCCTCACTGGCAGTAACGCCAAGTCACAATCATCCCAAAATGTCTCTCCTCATTGGTAGTAACGCCAAGTCACAAACATCCCAAAAAGTCTCCCGTCACTGGCAGTAACGCCAAGTCACCAACATCCCAAAATGTCTCCCCTCACTGGCAGTAACGCCAAGTCACAATCATCCCAAAAAGTCTCCCCTCATTTGCAGTAACGCCAAGTCACAATCATCCCAAAATGTCTCCAATCACTGGCAGTAACGCCAAGTCCCAATCATCCCAAAATGTCTCCTCTCACTGGCAGTAACGCCAAGTCACAAACATCCCAAAATGTCTCCCCTCACTGGCAGTAACGCCAAGTCACAAACATCCCAAAATGTCTCCCCTCACTGGCAGTAACGCCAAGTCACAATCATCCCAAAAAGTCTACCCCCATTGGCAGTAACGCCAAGTCACAATCATCCCAAAAAGTCTCCCCTCACTGGCAGTAACGCCAAGTCACAATCATCCCAAAATGTCTCCTCTCACTGGCAGTAACGCCAAGTCACAAACATCCCAAAAAGTCTACCCTCACTGGCAGTAACGCCAAGTCACAATCATCCCAAAAAGTCTACCCTCATTGGCAGTAACGCCAAGTCACAATCATCCCAAAAAGTCTACCCTCACTGGCAGTAACGCCAAGTCACAATCATCCCAAAATGTCTCCCCTCATTGGCAGTAACGCCAAGTCACAATCGTCCCAAAAAGTCTCCCCTCACTGGCAGTAACGCCTAGTCACAATCATCCCAAAATGTCTCCCCTCACTGGCAGTAACGCCAAGTCACAATCATCCCAAAATGTCTCCCCTCATTGGCAGTTACGCCAAGTCACAATCATCTCAAAATGTCTCCCCTCACTGGCAGTAACGCCAAGTCACAATCATCCCAAAATGTCTCCCCTCACTGGCAGTAACGCCAAGTCACAATCATCCCAAAAATGTCTCCCCTCACTGGCAGTAACGCCAAGTCACAATCATCCCAAAAAGTCTCCCCTCACTGGCAGTAACGCCAAGTCACCAACATCCCAAAATGTCTCCCCTCACTGGCAGTAACGCCAAGTCACAATCATCCCAAAATGTCTCCCCTCACTGGCAGTAATGCCAAGTCACAATCATCCCAAAAAGTCTCCCCTCATTGGCAGTAACGCCAAGTCACAATCATCCCAAAATGTCTCCAATCACTGGCAGTAACGCCAAGTCACAATCATCCCAAAATGTCTCCAATCACTGGCAGTAACGCCAAGTCACAAACATCCCAAACTGTCTCCCCTCACTGGCAGTAACGCCAAGTCACAATCATCCCAAAAAGTCTACCCTCATTGGCAGTAACGCCAAGTCACAATCATCCCAAAAAGTCTCCCCTCACTGGCAGTAACGCCAAGTCACAAACATCCCAAAAAGTCTACCCTCACTGGCAGTAACGCCAAGTCACAATCATCCCAAAAAGTCTACCCTCATTGGCAGTAACGCCAAGTCACAATCGTCCCAAAAAGTCTACCCTCACTGGCAGTAACGCCAAGTCACAATCATCCCAAAATGTCTCCCCTCATTGTCAGTAACGCCAAGTCACAATCGTCCCAAAAAGTCTCCCCTCACTGGCAGTAACGCCAAGTCACAATCATCCCAAAATGTCTCCCCTCATTGGCAGTAACGCCAAGTCACAATCATCCCAACATGTCTCCCCTCACTGGCAGTAACGCCAAGTCACAAACATCCCAAAAAGTCTCCCCTCACTGGCAGTAACGCCAAGTCACAATCATCCCAAAAAGTCTAACCTCATTGGCAGTAACGCCAAGTCACAATCATCCCAAAAAATCTCCCTTCACTGGCAGTAACGCCAAGTCACAATCATCCCAAAATGTCTCCCGTCACTGGCAGTAACGCCAAGTCACAATCATTCCAAAATGTCTCCCCTCACTGGCAGTAACGCCAAGTCACAAACATCCCAAAATGTCTCCCCTCACTGGCAGTAACGCCAAGTCACAATCATCCCAAAATGTCTCCCCTCATTGGCAGTAACACCAAGTCACAAACATCCCAAAAAATCTCCCCTCACTGGCAGTAACGCCAAGTCACAATCATCCCAAAATGTCTCCCGTCACTGGCAGTAACGCCAAGTCACAATCATCCCAAAAAGTCTCCCCTCATTGGCAGTAACGCCAAGTCACAATCATCCCAAAATGTCTCCAATCACTGGCAGTAACGCCAAGTCACAATCATCCCAAAATGTCTCCCCTCATTGGCAGTAACGCCAAGTCACAATCATCCCAAAATGTCTCCCCTCATTGGCAGTAACGCCAAGTCACAATCATCCCAAAATGTCTCCAATCACTGGCAGTAACGCCAAGTCACAATCATCCCAAAATGTCTCCAATCACTGGCAGTAACGCCAAGTCACAAACATCCCAAACTGTCTCCCCTCACTGGCAGTAACGCCAAGTCACAATCATCCCAAAAAGTCTACCCTCATTGGCAGTAACGCCAAGTCACAATCATCCCAAAAAGTCTCCCCTCACTGGCAGTAACGCCAAGTCACAAACATCCCAAAAAGTCTACCCTCACTGGCAGTAACGCCAAGTCACAATCATCCCAAAAAGTCTACCCTCATTGGCAGTAACGCCAAGTCACAATCGTCCCAAAAAGTCTACCCTCACTGGCAGTAACGCCAAGTCACAATCATCCCAAAATGTCTCCCCTCATTGTCAGTAACGCCAAGTCACAATCGTCCCAAAAAGTCTCCCCTCACTGGCAGTAACGCCAAGTCACAATCATCCCAAAATGTCTCCCCTCATTGGCAGTAACGCCAAGTCACAATCATCCCAACATGTCTCCCCTCACTGGCAGTAACGCCAAGTCACAAACATCCCAAAAAGTCTCCCCTCACTGGCAGTAACGCCAAGTCACAATCATCCCAAAAAGTCTAACCTCATTGGCAGTAACGCCAAGTCACAATCATCCCAAAAAATCTCCCTTCACTGGCAGTAACGCCAAGTCACAATCATCCCAAAATGTCTCCCGTCACTGGCAGTAACGCCAAGTCACAATCATTCCAAAATGTCTCCCCTCACTGGCAGTAACGCCAAGTCACAAACATCCCAAAATGTCTCCCCTCACTGGCAGTAACGCCAAGTCACAATCATCCCAAAATGTCTCCCCTCATTGGCAGTAACACCAAGTCACAAACATCCCAAAAAATCTCCCCTCACTGGCAGTAACGCCAAGTCACAATCATCCCAAAATGTCTCCCGTCACTGGCAGTAACGCCAAGTCACAATCATCCCAAAAAGTCTCCCCTCATTGGCAGTAACGCCAAGTCACAATCATCCCAAAATGTCTCCAATCACTGGCAGTAACGCCAAGTCACAATCATCCCAAAATGTCTCCCCTCATTGGCAGTAACGCCAAGTCACAATCATCCCAAAATGTCTCCCCTCACTGGCAGTAACGCCAAGTCACAAACATCCCAAAATGTCTCCCCTCACTGGCAGTAACGCCAAGTCACAATCATCCCAAAATGTCTCCCCTCACTGACAGTAACGCCAAGTCACAATCATCCCAAAATGTCTCCCCTCACTGGCAGTAACGCCAAGTCACAATCATCCCAAAATGTCTCCCCTCACTGGCAGTAAAGCCAAGTCACAAACATCCCAAAAAGTCTCCCCTCACTGGCTGTAACGCCAAGTCACAATCATCCCAAAATGCCTCCCCTCACTGGCAGTAACGCCAAGTCACAATCATCCCAAAATGTCTCCCCTCGCTGGCAGTAACGCCAAGTCACAAACATCCCAAATTGTCTTCCCTCACTGGCAGTAACGCCAAGTCACAAACATCCCAAAATGTCTCCCCTCACTGGCAGTAACGCCAAGTCACAATCATCCCAAAATGTCTCCCCTCACTGGCAGTAACGCCAAGTCACAAACATCCCAAAATGTCTCCCCTCACTGGCAGTAACGCCAAGTCACAATCATTCCAAAATGTCTCCCCTCATTGGCAGTAACGCCAAGTCACAATCATCGCAAAATGTCTCCCCTCACTGACAGTAACGCCAAGTCACAATCATCCCAAAATGTCTCCCCTCACTGGCAGTAACACCAATTCACAAACATCCCAAAAAGTCTCGCTTCACTGGCAGTAACGCCAAGTCACAATCATCCCAAAATGTCTCCCCTCATTGGCAGTAACGCCAAGTCACAAACATCCCAAAAAATCTCCCCTCACTGGCTGTAACGCCAAGTCACAATCATCCCAAAATGTCTCCCGTCACTGGCAGTAAAGCCAAGTCACAATCATTCCAAAATGTCTCCCCTCACTGGCAGTAACGCCAAGTCACAAACATCCCAAAATGTCTCCCCTCACTGGCAGTAACGCCAAGTCACAATCATCCCAAATTGTCTCCCCTCATTGGCAGTAACACCAAGTCACAAACATCCCAAAATGTCTCCCCTCACTGGCAGTAACGCCAAGTCACAAACATCCCAAAATGTCTCCCCTCACTGGCAGTAACGCCAAGTCACAAACATCCCAAAATGTCTCCCCTCACTGGCCGTAACGCCAAGTCACAATCATCCCAAAATGTCTCTCCTCATTGGCAGTAACGCCAAGTCACAATCATCCCAAAATGTCTCCCCTCATTGGCAGTAACGCCAAGTCACAATCATCCCAAAAAGTCTCCCCTCATTGGCAGTAACGCCAAGTCACAATCATCCCAAAAAGTCTCCCCTCACTGGCAGTAACGCCAAGTCACAATCATCCCAAAATGTCTCCCCTCATTGGCAGTAACGCCAAGTCACAATCATCCCAAAATGTCTCCCCTCACTGGCAGTAACGCCAAGTCACAATCATCCCAAAATGTCTCCCCTCACTGGCAGTAACGCCAAGTCACAATCATCCCAAAATGTCTCCCCTCACTGGCAGTAACGCCAAGTCACAATCATCCCAAAATGTCTCTCCTCATTGGTAGTAACGCCAAGTCACAAACATCCCAAAAAGTCTCCCGTCACTGGCAGTAACGCCAAGTCACCAACATCCCAAAATGTCTCCCCTCACTGGCAGTAACGCCAAGTCACAATCATCCCAAAAAGTCTCCCCTCATTTGCAGTAACGCCAAGTCACAATCATCCCAAAATGTCTCCAATCACTGGCAGTAACGCCAAGTCCCAATCATCCCAAAATGTCTCCTCTCACTGGCAGTAACGCCAAGTCACAAACATCCCAAAATGTCTCCCCTCACTGGCAGTAACGCCAAGTCACAAACATCCCAAAATGTCTCCCCTCACTGGCAGTAACGCCAAGTCACAATCATCCCAAAATGTCTCCCCTCACTGGCAGTAACGCCAAGTCACAAACATCCCAAAATGTCTCCCCTCACTGGCAGTAACGCCAAGTCACAATCATCCCAAAAAGTCTACCCCCATTGGCAGTAACGCCAAGTCACAATCATCCCAAAAAGTCTCCCCTCACTGGCAGTAACGCCAAGTCACAATCATTCCAAAATGTCTCCTCTCACTGGCAGTAACGCCAAGTCACAAACATCCCAAAAAGTCTACCCTCACTGGCAGTAACGCCAAGTCACAATCATCCCAAAAAGTCTACCCTCATTGGCAGTAACGCCAAGTCACAATCATCCCAAAAAGTCTACCCTCACTGGCAGTAACGCCAAGTCACAATCATCCCAAAATGTCTCCCCTCATTGGCAGTAACGCCAAGTCACAATCGTCCCAAAAAGTCTCCCCTCACTGGCAGTAACGCCAAGTCACAATCATCCCAAAACGTCTCCCCTCACTGGCAGTAACGCCAAGTCACAATCATCCCAAAATGTCTCCCCTCACTGGCAGTAACGCCAAGTCACAATCATCCCAAAATGTCTCCCCTCATTGGCAGTAACGCCAAGTCACAATCATCCCAAAATGTCTCCCCTCACTGGCAGTAACGCCAAGTCACAAACATCCCAAAAAGTCTCCCCTCACTGGCAGTAACGCCAAGTCACAATCATCCCAAAATGTCTCCCCTCATTGGCAGTAACGCCAAGTCACAATCATCCCAAAATGTCTCCCCTCATTGGCAGTAACGCCAAGTCACAAACATCCCAAAAAATCTCCCCTCACTGGCAGTAACGCCAAGTCATAATCATCCCAAAATGTCTCCCGTCACTGGCAGTAACGCCAAGTCAGAATCATTCCAAAATGTCTCCCCTCACTGGCAGTAACGCCAAGTCACAAACATCCCAAAATGTCTCCCCTCACTGGCAGTAACGCCAAGTCACAAACATCCCAAAATGTCTCCCCTCACTGGCAGTAACACCAAGTCACAAACATCCCAAAATGTCTCCCCTCACTGGCAGTAACGCCAAGTCACAAACATCCCAAAATGTCTCCCCTCACTGGCAGTAACGCCAAGTCACAAACATCCCAAAATGTCTCCCCTCACTGGCAGTAACGCCAAGTCACAATCATCCCAAAATGTCTCTCCTCATTGGCAGTAACGCCAAGTCACAATCATCCCAAAATGTCTCCCCTCATTGGCAGTAACGCCAAGTCACAATCATCCCAAAAAGTCTCCCCTCATTGGCAGTAACGCCAAGTCACAATCATCCCAAAAAGTCTCCCCTCACTGGCAGTAACGCCAAGTCACAATCATCCCAAAATGTCTCCCCTCACTGGCAGTAACGCCAAGTCACAATCATCCCAAAATGTCTCCCCTCATTGGCAGTAACGCCAAGTCACAATCATCCCAAAAAGTCTCCCCTCACTGGCAGTAACGCCAAGTCACCAACATCCCAAAATGTCTCCCCTCACTGGCAGTAACGCCAAGTCACAATCATCCCAAAATGTCTTCCCTCACTGGCAGTAACGCCAAGTCACAATCATCCCAAAAAGTCTCCCCTCATTGGCAGTAACGCCAAGTCACAATCATCCCAAAATGTCTCCAATCACTGGCAGTAACGCCAAGTCACAATCATCCCAAAATGTCTCCTCTCACTGGCAGTAACGCCAAGTCACAAACATCCCAAAATGTCTCCCCTCACTGGCAGTAACGCCAAGTCAGAAACATCCCAAAATGTCTCCCCTCACTGGCAGTAACGCCAAGTCACAATCATCCCAAAAAGTCTACCCTCATTGGCAGTAACGCCAAGTCACAATCATCCCAAAAAGTCTCCCCTCACTGGCAGTAACGCCAAGTCACAAACATCCCAAAATGTCTCCCCTCACTGGCAGTAACGCGAAAGTCAGAATCATCCCAAAAAGTCTCCCCTCACTGGCAGTAACGCCAAATCACAATCGTCCCAAAAAGTCTACCCTCACTGGCAGTAACGCCAAGTCACAATCATCCCAAAATGTCTCCCCTCATTGGCAGTAACGCCAAGTCACAATCGTCCCAAAAAGTCTACCCTCACTGGCAGTAACGCCAAGTCACAATCATCCCAAAATGTCTCCCCTCATTGGCAGTAACGCCAAGTCACAATCGTCCCAAAAAGTCTCCCCTCACTGGCAGTAACTCCAAGTCACAATCATCCCAAAATGTCTCCCCTCATTGGCAGTAACGCCAAGTCACAATCATCCCAAAATGTCTCCCCTCACTGGCAGTAATGCCAAGTCACAATCATCCCAAAATGTCTCCCCTCATTGGCAGTAACGCCAAGTCACAATCATCCCAAAATGTCTCCCCTCACTGGCAGTAACACCAAGTCACAATCATCCCAAAATGTCTCCCCTCATTGGCAGTAACGCCAAGTCACAATCATCCCAAAATGTCTCCCCTCACTGGCAGTAACGCCAAGTCACAATCATCCCAAAATGTCTCCCCTCACTGGCAGTAACGCCAAGTCACAATCATCCCAAAATGTCTCCCCTCACTGGCAGTAACGCCAAGTCACAATCATCCCAAAATGTCTCCCCTCACTGGCAGTAACGCCAAGTCACAATCATCCCAAAATGTCTCCCCTCACTGGCAGTAAAGCCAAGTCACAATCATCCCAAAAAGTCTCCCCTCACTGGCTGTAACGCCAAGTCACAATCATCCCAAAATGCCTCCCCTCACTGGCAGTAACGCCAAGTCACAAACATCCCAAAATGTCTCCCCTCATTGGCAGTAACGCCAAGTCACAATCATCCCAAAATGTCTCCCCTCACTGGCAGTAACGCCAAGTCACAATCATCCCAAAATGTCTCCCCTCACTGGCAGTAAAGCCAAGTCACAAACATCCCAAAAAGTCTCCCCTCACTGGCTGTAACGCCAAGTCACAATCATCCCAAAATGCCTCCCCTCACTGGCAGTAACGCCAAGTCACAATCATCCCAAAATGTCTCCCCTCGCTGGTAGTAACGCCAAGTCACAAACATCCCAAATTGTCTCCCCTCACTGGCAGTAACGCCAAGTCACAAACATCCCAAAATGTCTCCCCTCACTGGCAGTAACGCCAAGTCACAATCATTCCAAAATGTCTCCCCTCACTGGCAGTAACGCCAAGTCACAAACATCCCAAAATTTCTCCCCTCACTGGCAGTAACGCCAAGTCACAAACATCCCAAAATGTCTCCCCTCACTGGCAGTAACGCCAAGTCACAAACATCCCAAAATGTCTCCCCTCATTGGCAGTAACGCCAAGTCACAATCATCCCAAAATGTCTCCCCTCATTGGCAGTAACACCAAGTCACAATCATCCCAAAATGTCTCCCCTCACTGGCAGTAACGCCAAGTCACAATCATCCCAAAATGTCTCCCCTCACTGGCAGTAACGCCAATTCACAATCATCCCAAAATGTCTCCCCTCACTGGCAGTAACGCCAATTCACAATCATCCCAAAATGTCTCCCCTCATTGGCAGTAACGCCAAGTCACAAACATCCCAAAATATCTCCCCTCATTGGCAGTAACGCCAAGTCACAATCATCCCAAAATGTCTCCAATCACTGGCAGTAACGCCAAGTCACAATCATCCCAAAAAGTCTCCCCTCACTGGCAGTAACGCCAAGTCACAATCATCCCAAAATGTCTCCCCTCACTGGCAGTAACGCCAAGTCACAAACATCCCAAAATGTCTCCCCTCATTGGCAGTAACGCCAAGTCACAAACATCCCAAAATGTCTCCCCTCACTGGCAGTAACGCCAAGTCACAAACATCCCAAAATGTCTCCCCTCACTGGCAGTAACGCCAAGTCACAATCATCCCAAAATGTCTCCCCTCACTGCCAGTAACGTCAAGTCACAAACATCCCAAAATGTCTCCCCTCACTGCCAGTAAGGCCAAGTCACAATCATCCCAAAATGTCTCCCCTCATTGGCAGTAACGCCAAGTCACAAACATCCCAAAATGTCTGCCCTCATTGGCAGTAACTCCAAGTAACCAACATCCCAAAATGTCTCCCCTCATTGGCAGTAACGCCAAGTCACAATCATCCCAAAAATTCTCCCCTTACTGGCAGTAACGCCAAGTCACAATCATCCCAAAATGTCTCCCCTCATTGGCAGTAACGTTAAATTCCCAATGATAGAATTCACCACTTGGGGGGGGGTCCATGTGACCCAGAGCGCAGACTGATACAACGCACAGCGTGGATTAACCCTATAATGGCATTAAAGCACCGAGGGTAGGGAGGGCGGATGGATCACCAGTTTAAAGGAACAAACCCGTTATTTTACTTTACATAATCTACTAGTGCACAGAGCGTTATATCAACTTTTATTTTATTCACTTTTTTTGTTGATTTACATATTTATGTCCCTGACAGTGATCTGCTGGATACATGTTTCCAGAGGGATTTTTATATTACAGCAGCAGTGTAATACAATGTAACACTATCCCTGCAGTACTGAATGCTCTGTGTGATGTAATACAATGTAACACTATCCCTGCAGAACTGAATACTCTGTGTGATGTAATACAATGTTACACTATCCCTGCAGTACTGAATGATCTGTGTGATGTAATACAATGTTACACTATCCCTGCAGTACTGAATGCTCTGTGTGATGTAATACAATGTAACACTATCCCTGCAGAACTGAATGCTCTGTGTGATGTAATACAATGTTACACTATCCCTGCAGTACTGAATGATCTGTGTGATGTAATACAATGTTACACTATCCCTGCAGTACTGAATGATCTGTGTGATGTAATACAATGTTACACTATCCCTGCAGTACTGAATGATCAGTGTGATGTAATACAATGTTACACTATCCCTGCAGCACTGACTGCTCTATGTGATGTAATACAATGTAACTCTATCCCTGCAGCACTGAATGCTCTGTGTGATTTAATACAATGTTACCCTATCCCTGCAGTACTGAATACTCTCTGTGATGTAATACAATGTTACACTATCTCTGCAACACTGAATGTTCTGTGTGATGTAATACAATGTAACAGAATCCCTGCAGCACTAAATACTCTCTGTGATGTAATACAATGTAACACTCTCCCTGCAGCACTGAATACTCTCTGCGATGTAATACAATGTTACGCTATGCCTACAGCACTGAATACTCTCTGTGATGTAATACAATGTAACGCTATCCCTGCAGTACTGAATGCTCTGTGTAATGTAATACAATGTAACACTCTTCCTGCAGCACTGAATTATCTGTGTGACGTAATACAATGTTACACTTTCCCTGCTCACTGAATACTCTCTGTGATGTAATACAATGTAACACTATCCCTGCAGTACTGAATACTCTCTGCGATGTAATACAATGTTACACTATCCCTGCTCACTGAATACTCTCTGTGAAATAATACAATGTAACACTATTCCTGCTGTACTGAATTCTCTGTGTGATGTAATACCATGTAACACTCTCCCTGTAGCACTGAATACTCTCTGTGATGTAACACAATGTTACACTCTCCCTGCAGTACTGAATACTCTCTGTGATGTAACACAATGTTACAGTCTCCCTGCAGCACTGAATACTCTCTGTGATGTAATACAATGTCACACTATCCCTGCAGCACTGAATACTCTCTGTGATGTAACACAATGTTACACTCTCCCTGCAGTACTGAATACTCTCTGTGATGTAACACAATGTTACAGTCTCCCTGCAGCACTGAATACTCTCTGTGATGTAATACAATGTAGCACTATCCCTGCAGCACTGAATGCTCTGTGTGATGTAATACAATGTAACACTCTCCCTGCAGCACTGAATTATCTGTGTGATGTAATACAATGTAACACTATCCCTGCAGTACTGAATACTCTCTGTGATGTAATACAATGTTACGCTATGCCTACAGCACTGAATACTCTCTGTGATGTAATACAATGTAACGCTATCCCTGCAGCACTGAAGTATCTGTGTGACGTAATACAATGTTACACTATCCCTGCTCACTGAATACTCTCTGTGATGTAATACAATGTAACACTATCCCTGCAGTACTGAATACTCTCTGCGATGTAATACAATGTAACACTATCCCTGCAGCACTGAATACTCTCTGTGAAATAATACAATGAAACACTATTCCCGCAGTACTGAATTCTCTGTGTGATGTAGTACAATGTTACACTATCCCTGCAGCACTGAATGCTCTGTGATGTAATACAATGGAACCCTCTCCCTGCAGCACTGAATGCTCTGTGTGATGTAATACAATGTTAAACTCTCCCTGTAGCACTGAATGCTCTATGTGATGTAACACAATGTTACACTCTCCTTGAAGTACTGAATACTCTCTGTGATGTAATACAATGTAAAACTATACCTGCAGTACTGAATGATCTGTGTGATGTAAAACAATGTAACACTATCCCTGCAGCACTGAATGCTCTGTGTGATGTAATACAATGTAACAATATCCCTGCAGCGCTGAATGCTCTGTGTGATGTAATACAATGTAACACTATCCCAGCAGCACTGAATACTCTCTGTGATGTAATACAATGTAACACTCTCCTAGCAGTACTGAAAACTCTCTGTGATGTAATACAATGTTACACTCTCCCTGCAGCACTGAATTATCTGTGTGATGTAATACAATGTAACACTATCCCTGCAGCACTGAATGCTTTGTGTAATGTAATACAATGTTACACTATCCCTGCATCACTGAATAATTTCTGTGATGTAGTACAATGTAACACTCTCCCTGCAGCACTGAATTATCTGTGTGATGTAATACAATGTAACACTATCCCTGCAGCACTGAATGCTTTGTGTAATGTAATACAATGTTACACTATCCCTGCATCACTGAATAATTTCTGTGATGTAGTACAATGTAACACTATCCCTGCAGTACTGAATGCTCTGTGCGATGTAATACAATGTTACACTATCCCTGCTCACTGAATGCTCTCTGTGATGTAATACAATGTAACACTATCCCTGCAGTACTGAATACTCTGTGTGATGTAATACAATGTAACACTATCCCAGCAGCACTGAGTGCTCTGTGTGATGTAATACAATGTTACACTATCCCTGCATCACTGAATACTCTGTGTGATGTAATACAATGTAACACTATCCCTGCAGTACTGAATACTCTCTGCGATGTAATACAATGTAACACTATCCCTGCAGCACTGAATACTCTCTGTGAAATAATACAATGAAACACTATTCCCGCAGTACTGAATTCTCTGTGTGATGTAGTACAATGTTACACTATCCCTGCAGCACTGAATACTCTGTGTGATGTAATACAATGCAACACTATCCCTGAAGTGCTTAATGCTCTGTGTGATGTAATACAATGTAACACTATCCCATCAGCACTGAGTGCTCTGTCTGATGTAATACAATGTTACACTATCCCTGCAGCACTGAATGCTCTGTGTGATGTAATGTAATGTTACACTATCCCTGCAGCACTGAATGATCTTTGTGACGTAATACAATGTTACACTATCCCTGCAGCACTATATGCTCTGTGTGATGTAATATAATGTTACACTATCCCTGCAGCACGGAATGATCTTTGTGACATAATACAATGTTATACTATCCCTGCAGCTCTGAATGTTCTGTGTGATGTAATACAATGTTACGCTATCCCTGCATCACTGAATACTCTCTGTGTTGTAATACAATGTTACACTATCCCTGCAGCACTGAATACTCTCTGTGATGTAATACAATGTAACACTATCCCTGACGCACTGAATGCTCTGTGTGTTGTAATACAATGTAACACTCTCCCTGCAGCACTGAATTATCTGTGTGATGTAATACAATGTTACACTATCCCTGCATCACTGAATAATCTCTGTGATGTAGTACAATGTAACACTATCCCTGCAGTACTGAATACTCTGTGCAATGTAATACAATGTTACACTATCCCTGTTCACTGAATGCTCTCTGTGATGTAATACAATGTAACACTATCCCTGCAGTACTGAATACTCTCTGAGATGTAATACAATGTTACACTATCCCTGCAGCACTGAATACTCTGTGTTAAGTAATACAATGCAACACTATCCCTGAAGTGCTTAATGCTCTGTGTGATGTAATACAATGTTACACTATCCCTGCATCACTGAATAATCTCTGTGTTGTAATACAATGTTACACTATCCCTGCAGCACTGAATACTCTCTGTGATGTAATACAATGTAACACTATCCCTGCAGCACTGAATGCTCTGCCTGATGTAATACAATGTTACACTATCCCTGCAGCACTGAATGCTCTGTGTGATGTAATGTAATGTTACACTATCCCTGCAGCACGGAATGATCCTTGTGACGTAATACAATGTTACACTATCCCTGCAGCTCTGAATGTTCTGTGTGATGTAATACAATGTTACACTATCCCTGCATCACTGAATACTCTGTGTTGTAATACAATGTAACACTATCCCTACGGTACTGAATACTCTCTGCGATGTAATACAATCTTACACTATCCCTGCAGCACTGAGTGCTCTGTGTGATGTAATACAATGTTACACTATCCCTGCAGCACTGAATACTCTCTGTGATGTAATACAATGTAACACTCTCCCTGCAGCACTGAATTATCTGTGTGACGTAATACAATGTTACACTATCCCTGAAGCACTGAATGCTCTGTGTGATGTAATACAATGTTACACTGTCCCTGCATCACTGAATATTCTCTGTGTTGTAATACAATGTAACACTATCCCTGCAGTATTGAATGCTATGTGTGATGTAATACAATGTTGCTGTATTCCTGCAGTACTGAATACTCTGTGTGATGTAATACAATGTAACAATATCCCTTCAGCACTTAGTGCTCTGTGTGTTGTAATACAATGTAACTCTATCCCAGCAGTACTGAATACTCTCTGTGATGTAATACAATGTTACACTATCCCTGCAGCACTGAATACTCTCTGTGATGTAATACAATGTAACACTATCCCTGCAGCACTGAATGCTGTGTGTGATGTAATACAATGTAACACTGTCCCTGCAGTACTGAATGCTCTATGTGATGTAATACAATGTTACACTATCCCTGCTCACTGAATGCTTTCTGTGATGTAATACAATGTAACAGTATCCCTGCAGTACTGAATACTCTCTGCGATGTAATACGTTACGCCATCCCTACAGCACTGAATACTCTCTGTGATGTAATACAATGTAACGCTATCCCTGCAGTACTGAATGCTCTGTGTGATGTAATACAATGTAACACTCTCCCTGCAACACTGAATTATCTGTGTGATGTAATACAATGTAACACTATCCCTGCAGTACTGAATACTCTCTGCGATGTCATACAATGTTACACTCTCCCTGCAGCACTGAATGCTTTGTGTGATACAATGTAACAATATCCTTGCAGCGTTGAATGCTCTGTGTGATGTAATACAATGGGACACTATCCCTGCAGCACTGACTGCTCCGTGTGATGTAATACAATCTAACACTATCGCAGCAGCACGGAATACTCTCTGTGATGTAATACAATGTAACACTCTCCCAGCAGTACTGAATTCTCTGTGTCATACAATACAATGTTACACTATCCCTGCAGCACTGAATGCTCTGTGTGATGTAATACAATGTAACACTCTCCCTGCAGCACTGAATGCTCTGTGTGATGTAATAGAACGTTACACTCTCCCTGTAGCACTGAATGCTCTGTGTGATGTAATACAATGTTACACTCTCCCTGCAGTTCTGAATACTCTCTGTGATGTAACACAGTGTTACACTCTCCCTGCAGCACTGAATGCTCTGTGTGATGTAATACAATGTTACACTCTCCCTGCAGTTCTGAATACTCTCTGTGATGTAACACAGTGTTACACTCTCCCTACAGCACTGAATACTCTATGTGATGTAATACAATGTAACACTATCTCTGCAACACTGAATGCTCTGTGTGATGTAATGCAATGTTACACTATCCCTGCTCACTGAATGCTCTCTGTGATGTAATACAATGTAACACTATCCCTGCAGTACTGAATACTCTCTGCGATGTAATACAATGTTACATTATACCTGCAGCACTGAATACTCTCTGTGAAGTAATACAATGTAACGCTATCACTGCAGTACTGAATTCTCTGTGTGATGTAATACAAAGTTACACTATCCCTGCAGAACTGAATGCTCTGTGTGATGTAATACAATGTAACACTATCCCAGCAGCACTGAGTGCTCTGTGTGATGTAATACAATGTAACACTATACCTGCAGTACTGAATGATCTGTGTGATGTAAAACAATGTAACACTATCCCTGCAGTACTGAATGCTCTGTGTGATGTAATACAATGTAACAATATCCCTGCAGCACTGAATGATCTGAGTGATGTAAAACAATGTTGCACTATTCGTGCAGTACTGAATACTCTGTGTGATGTAATACAATGTAACACTCACCCTGCAGTACTGAATTCTCTGTGTGATGCAATACAATGTAACAATATCCCTGCAGCGCTGAATGCTCTGTGTGATGTAATACAATGTAACACTATCCCTGCAGCACTGACTGCTCTGTGTGATGTAATACAATGTCACACTATCCCTGCAGCACTGAATACTCTCTGTGATGTAATACAATGTAACACTCTCCCTGCAGTACTGAATACTCTGTGATGTAATACAATGTTACACTCTCCCTGCAGCACTGAATACTCTGTTATGTCATACAATGTAACAATATCCCTGAAGCACTGAATGCTCTGTGTAATGTAATTCAATGTTACACTATCCATGCAGCACTGAATGCTCTTTGTGATGTAATACAATGTAACACTCTCCCTGCAGTACTGAATGCTCTGTGTGATGTAATACAATGTAACACTATACCTGCAGTACTGAATGATCTGTGTGATGTAATACAATGTAAAAATATCCCTGCAGCACGTACTGCTCTGTGTGATGTAATACAATGTAACACTATCCCATCAGCACTGAGAGCTCTGTGTGATGTAATACAATGTAACACTATCCCTGCAGCACTGACTGCTCTGTGTGATGTAATACAATGTCACACTATCCCTGCAGCACTGAATACTCTCTGTGATGTAATGCAATGTAACACTCTCCTTGCAGTACTGAATGATCTGTGTGATGTAAAACAATGTAAAACTATCCCTGTAGTACTGAATGCTCTGTGTGATGTAATACAATGTAACAATATCCCTGCAGTACTGAATACTCTCTGTGATGTAATACAATGTAACGCTATCCCTGCAGTACTGAATGCTCTGTGTGATGTAATACAATGTAACAAATTCCCTGCAGCGCTGAATGCTCTGTGTGATGTAATACAATGGAACACTACCCCTGCAGCACTGACTGCTCTGTGTGATGGAATACAATGTAACACTATCCCTGCAGCACTGAATACTCTCTGCGATGTAATACAATGTTACACTATCCCTGCAGCACTGAATGCTCTGTGTGATGTAATACAATGTAACACTCTCCCTGCAGCACTGAATACTGTCTGTGATGTAATACAATGTAACACTATCCCTGCAGCACTGAATGCTCTGTGTGATGTAATACAATGTTACACTATTCCTGCAGCACTGAATGCTCTGTGTGATGTAATACAATGTAACACTCTCCCTGCAGCACTGAATACTCTCTGTGATGTAATACAATGTAACACTCTCCCTGCAGTACTGAATGATCTGTGTGATGTAATATAATGTAACACTATCCCTGAAGTGCTGAATGCTCTGTGTGAGGTAATACAATGTAACACTATACCTGCAGCACTGACTGCTCTGTGTGATGTAATACAATGTAACACTATCCCAGCAGCACTGAGTGCTCTGTGTGATGTAATACAATGTCACACTATCCCTGCAGCACTGAATGATCTGTGTGATGTAATACAATGTTACACTATCCCTTCAGCACTGAATGCTCTGTGTGATGTAATACAATGTTACATTATCCCTGCAGCACTGGATGCTCTGTGTGATGTAAAACAATGTAACAATATTCCTGCAGTACTAAATGATCTGTGTGATGTAATACAATGTTACACTATCCCTGCAGCACTGAATGCTCTGTGTGATGTAATACAATGTCACAATATCCCTGCAGCACTGACTGCTCTGTGTGATGTAATACAATGTAACACTATCCCTGCAGTACTGAATGCTCTGTGTGATGTAATACAATGTAACACTATCCCTGCAGCACTGAATGCTCTGTGTGATGTAATACAATGTTACACTATCCCTGCAGCACTGAATGCTCTGTGTGATGTAATACAATGTCACAATATCCCTGCAGTACTGAATGCTCTGTAACTGGTGAAAATAAATAAATAAACATAGTATTGTGTAGTTTATTCACCAGTTAAATAAACATGATATTGTGTAGTTTATTCACCAGTTAAATAAACATGATATTGTGTAGTTTATTCACCCGTTAAATAAACATGGTATTGTGTAGTTATTCACCAGTTAAATAAACATGATATTGTGCAGTTTATTCACCAGTTAAATAAATGCTCTGTGTGATGTAATACAATGTAACACTATACCTGCAGTACTGAATGATCTGTGTGATGTAATATAATGTAACACTATCCCTGAAGTGCTGAATGCTCTGTGTGAGGTAATACAATGTAACACTATACCTGCAGCACTGACTGCTCTGTGTGATGTAATACAATGTCACACTATCCCTGCAGCACTGAATGATCTGTGTGATGTAATACAATGTTACACTATCCCTTCAGCACTGAATGCTCTGTGTGATGTAATACAATGTTACATTATCCCTGCAGCACTGGATGCTCTGTGTGATGTAAAACAATGTAACAATATTCCTGCAGTACTAAATGATCTGTGTGATGTAATACAATGTTACACTATCCCTGCAGCACTGAATGCTCTGTGTGATGTAATACAATGTCACAATATCCCTGCAGCACTGACTGCTCTGTGTGATGTAATACAATGTAACACTATCCCTGCAGTACTGAATGCTCTGTGTGATGTAATACAATGTAACACTATCCCTGCAGCACTGAATGCTCTGTGTGATGTAATACAATGTTACACTATCCCTGCAGCACTGAATGCTCTGTGTGATGTAATACAATGTCACAATATCCCTGCAGTACTGAATGCTCTGTAACAGGTGAAAATAAATAAATAAACATAGTATTGTGTAGTTTATTCACCAGTTAAATAAACATGATATTGTGTAGTTTATTCACCAGTTAAATAAACATGATATTGTGTAGTTTATTCACCCGTTAAATAAACATGGTATTGTGTAGTTATTCACCAGTTAAATAAACATGATATTGTGCAGTTTATTCACCAGTTAGATAAACATGATATTGTAGTTTATTCACCAGTTAAATAAACATGGTATAGTGCAGTCTATTTAAGGGCAATGTGAAGGAGTGAATGAGTCTGTGTTGTACACTGCCTCTAGTGCCTCTTCTCAGCCATCTGTCCCTTGCTAGCAAAGTAAGGGACAGAGAAGCCTAGAGGAGACACCTAGTGGACAAATAAAATGTAGCAGCTGGGGGTATTAACTCCTTAACTGCTGTGCTGGAGGCTGGATAAATGCAGGTCCATTTTTGACCTGCTAAAATGCTTTTTTTTTTTTTTTTAAATGACATAACACTTTTTCTTTTTTAACAAAAATTGTATTTAAATATAAAAACATGTCAATTACCAAAGTAGGAATAGTGATTTATGTGGAGCCATGAAATACATTCGGAATCAACTGTTTATGGGTTGAAGTTCGGAACTACAGATGGATCGAATGTATTTTAAAGGGGAACTGCCTTGTTGATGGATGGTGTGTATTAGTAGCATTCAATCTTGGAAGTTCGGAATTGACTCTTTTAGAGTCGGAGTTTGGAACTACAGATATTATATATATTTTTTTTAATTGGTTTTGCCTTTAATTCCATTTGGAAGGCTTTGGAGTATTTGAGGTCCAGGAATATGTTTCGAATTACACATCAAGACAGACCAATCAGTTCCACTGAATAGAAGCTGTTTTGAATATGACTGGATGTAACAGTTTTAAATGTAGATAGTCATTTAGAAGAAAGACTGTTTGATCATGACTATGTGTTGTTGCGTAAAACGCGTTGATCACCTTTACCACCTGTAAGTTTTGCTGTTACCTACTCGGTAAGTCTTATCCTCCATCGCTCGGAACATCATGAAAGCAAATATGTTTTTTAATTTTTGCTAATAAAGAATTTGTTGATTTTATGACAAAGAGCATTCATACATTTTTTGCATTTTTACAAGGAGCACATATCAGAAGTGGTGTCCCCTCTGGGATACTGTTGGAAATGTGAAATCTGGAGAGTTCCCAGGTATGTCCACTTATCAAAACTATGGTGTGGCCTGCTACCTGTAACCTGGGGGAGATGCACTAAGGTGTGAAAAAGCAATGATAAAGAGGAGATAACTTCTCCACTGATTTCACTTCACCAATTACTATGTAATTCTATGGAGCCAATGTTTATTTACACAGACTAATTTAGAAACACATATATTGAAGATTAAGTACACGTTTATGTGAGTTTTATTGCTGTGGAGCAATGTGATACACACTACTTATTGTGATCTCCAGAAAAGAGGGACAAAAAGGGAGTGTCTTTCCTAAAGAGGAACACTTGGGAGGTATGAAGCACTAATATATCCTAAAGAGGGACACTTGGGAGGTATGAAGCACTAATATATCCTAAAGACGTACACTTGGGAGGTATGAAGCACTAATATATCCTAAAGAGTGACACTTGGGAGGCATGAAGCACTAATATATCCTAAAGAGGGGACACTTGGGAGGTATGAAGCACTAATATATCCTAAAGAGGGGACACTTGGGAGGTATGAAGCACTAATATATCCTAAAGAGGGGACACTTGGGAGGTATGAAGCACTAATATATCCTAAAGAGGGGACACTTGGGAGGTATAAAGCACTAATATCTCCTAAAGAGGGACACTTGGGAGGTATGAAACACTAATATATCCTAAAGAGGGACACTTGGGAGGTATGAAGCACTAATATATCCTAAAGAGGGGACAATTGGGAGGTATGAAGCACTAATATCTCCTAAAGAGGGGACACTTGGGAGGTATAAAGCACTAATATCTCCTAAAGAGGGACACTTGGGAGGTATGAAGCACTAATATATCCTAAAGAGGGACACTTGGGAGGTATAAATCACTAATATATCCTAAAGAGGGACACTAGGGAGGTATGGACCCCTAATATCTCCTAAAGAGGGGACACTTGTGAGGTATGAATCACTAACATATCCTAAAGAGAGACACTTGAGAGGTATGAAGCACTAATATCTCCTAAAGAGGGACACTTGGGAGGTATGAAGCACTAATATATCCTAAAGAGGGACACTTGGGAGGTATGAATCACTAACATATCCTAAAGATAGACACCTGGGAGGAATGAAGCACTAATATCTCCTAAAGAGGGACACTTGGGAGGTATGAATCACTAATATATCCTAAAGAGGGACACTTGGGAGGTATGAAGCACTAATATATCCTAAAGAGGGGACACTTGGGAGGTATGAAGCACTAATATCTCCTAAAGATGGACACCTGGGAGGTATGAAGCACTAATATATCCTAAAGAGGGACACTTGGGAGGTATGAGGCACTAATATCTCCTAAAGAGGGACACTTGGGAGGTATGAAGCACTAATATATCCAAAAGAGGGACACCTGGGAGGTATGAAGAACTAATATCTCCTAAAGAGGGACGCTTGGGAGGTATGAAGCACTAATATCACCTAAAGAGGGACACTTGGGAGGTATGAAGCACTAATATCTCCTAAAGAGGGACACTTGGGAGGAATGAAGCACTAATATATCCTAAAGAGGGACACTTGGGAGTAATGAAGCACTAATATCTCCTAAAGAGGGACACTTGGGAGGAATGAAGCACTAATATCTCTTAAAGAGGCACACTTGGGAGGTATGAAGCACTAATATATCCTAAAGAGGGACACTTGGGAGGAATGAAGCACTAATAACTCCTAAAGAGGGACACTTGGGAGGAATGAAGCCTGGCATTATATCAGTATATAAACTGGTATTATATCAGTATATAAACTAGATATTATATCAGTATATAAACTGGGTATTATATCAGTATATAACTTGGTATTATATCAGTATATAACTGGGTATTATATCAGTATATAACTGGGTATTATATCAGTATATAAACTAGGTATTATATCAGTATATAAACTGGGTATTATATCAATATATAAACTGGGTATTATATCAGTATATAAACTGGGTATTATATCAGTATATAACTGGTATTATAGCAGTATATAAACTGGGTATTATATCAGTATATAACTGGGTATTATATCGGTATATAACTGGTATTATATCAGTATATAACTGGGTATTATATCGGTATATAACTTGTATTATATCAGTATATAACTGGTATTATATCAGTATATAACTGAGTATTATATCAGTATATAACTGGGTATTATATCAGTATATAAACTGGGTATTATATCAGTATATAAACTGGGTATTATATCAATATATAAACTGGGTATTATATCAGTATATAAACTGGGTATTATATCAGTATATAACTGGTATTATATCAGTATATAACTGGTATTATATCAGTATATAACTGAGTATTATATCAGTATATAACTGGGTATTATATCAGTATATAACTGGGTATTATATCAGTATATAAACTAGGTATTATATCAGTATATAAACTGGGTATTATATCAGTATATAAACTGGGTATTATATCAGTATATAACTGGGTATTATATCAGTATATAACTGGTATTATATCAGTATATAAACTAGGTATTATATCAGTATATAACTGGGTATTATATCAGTATATAAACTGGGAATTATATCAGTATATAACTGGGTATTATATCAGTATATAACTGGTATTATATCAGTATATAACTGGGTATTATATCAGTATATAACTGGGTATTATATTAGTATATAAACTGGGTATTATATCAGTATATAATGGGTATTATATCAGTATATAAACTGGGTATTATATCAGTATATAACTGGGTATTATATCAGTATATAACTGGTATTATATCAGTATATAACTGGGTATTATATCAGTATATAACTGGGTATTATATCAGTATATAACTGGGTATTATATCAGTATATAACTGGTATTATATCAGTATATAACTGGGTATTATATCAGTATATAAACTAGGTATTATATCAATATATAAACTCGGTATTATATCAGTATATAGCTGGTATTATATCAGTATATAACTGGGTATTATATCAGTATATAACTGGGTATTATATCAGTATATAAACTAGGTATTATATCAGTATATAAACTGGGAATTATATCAATATATAAACTGGGTATTATATCAGTATATAGCTGGTATTATATCAGTATATAACTGGTATTATATCAGTATATAACTGGGTATTATATCAGTATATAACTGGTATTGTATCGGTATATAACTGGGTATTATATCAGTATATAACTGGGTATTATATCAGTATATAACTGGTATTATAGCAGTATATAAACTGGGTATTATATCAGTATATAACTGGTATTATATCAGTATATAACTGATATTATATCAGAATATAACTGGTATTATATCAGTATATAAACTGGGTATTATATCAGTATATAAACTGGGTATTATATCAGTATATAAACTGGTATTATATCAGTATATAACTGATATTATATCAGTATATAACTGGGTATTATATCAGTATATATAACTGGGTATTATATCAGTATATATAACTGGGTATTATATCAGTATATAAACTGGTATTATATCAGTATATAAACTGGTATTATATCAGTATATAACTGGGTATTATATCAGTATATAAACTGGGTATTATATCAGTATGTAACTGGGTATTATATCAGTATATAAACTGGGTATTATATCAGTATATAAACTGGGTATTATAGCCGTATATAACTGGTATTATATCAGTATATAACTGGGTATTATATCAGTATATAAACTGGTATTATATCAGTATATAACTGGGTATTATATCAGTATATAAACTGGGTATTATATCAGTATATAACTGGGTATTATATCAGTATATAACTGGTATTATATCAGTATATAACTGGGTATTATATCAGTATATAAACTGGTATTATATCAGTATATAAACTGGTATTATATCAGTATATAACTGGGTATTATATCAGTATATAACTGGGTATTATATCAGTATATAACTGGGTATTATATCAGTATATAACTGGTATTATAGCAGTATATAAACTGGGTATTATATCAGTATATAACTGGTATTATATCAGTATATAACTGGGTATTATATCAGTATATAACTGGGTATTATATTAGTATATAAACTGGGTATTATATCAGTATATAACTGGTATTATAGCGGTATATAAACTGGGTATTATATCAGTATATAAACTGGGTATTATATCAGTATATAACTGGGTATTATATTAGTATATAAACTGGGTATTATATCAGTTTATAACTGGGTATTATATCAGTATATAACTGGGTATTATATCAGTATATAACTGGTATTATATCAGTATATAACTGGGTATTATATCAGTATATAAACTGGGTATTATATCAGTATGTAACTGGGTATTATATCAGTATATAAACTGGGTATTATATCAGTATATAAACTGGGTATTATAGCCGTATATAACTGGTATTATATCAGTATATAACTGGGTATTATATCAGTATATAAACTGGTATTATATCAGTATATAACTGGGTATTATATCAGTATATAAACTGGGTATTATATCAGTATATAACTGGGTATTATATCAGTATATAACTGGTATTATATCAGTATATAACTGGGTATTATATCAGTATATAAACTGGTATTATATCAGTATATAAACTGGTATTATATCAGTATATAACTGGGTATTATATCAGTATATAACTGGGAATTATATCAGTATATAACTGGATATTATATCAGTATATAACTGGGTATTATATAAGTATATAACTGGTATTATATCGGTATATAACTGGGTATTATATCAGTATATGACTGGGTATTATATCAGTATATAAACTGGGTATTATATCAGTATATAACTGGGTATTATATCAGTATATAACTGGGTATTATATCGGTATATAACTGGTATTATATCAGTATATGAGTGGGTATTATATCAGTATATAACTGGGTATTATATCAGTATATGAGTGGGTATTATATCAGTATATAACTGGTATTATATCAGTATATAACTGGGTATTATATCAGTATATAACTGGTATTGTATCGGTATATAACTGGGTATTATATCAGTATATAACTGGGTATTATATCAGTATATAACTGGTATTATAGCAGTATATAAACTGGGTATTATATCAGTATATAACTGGTATTATATCAGTATATAACTGGGTATTATATCAGTATATAACTGGGTATTATATTAGTATATAAACTGGGTATTATATCAGTATATAACTGGTATTATAGCGGTATATAAACTGGGTATTATATCAGTTTATAACTGGGTATTATATCAGTATATAACTGGGTATTATATCAGTATATAACTGGTATTATATCAGTATATAACTGAGTATTATATCAGTATATAACTGGGTATTATATCAGTATATACACTGGGTATTATATCAGTATATACACTGGGTATTATATCAGTATATAACTGGTATTATATCAGTATATAACTGGGTATTATATCAGTATATACACTGGGTATTATATCAGTATATAACTGGTATTATATCAGTATATAACTGGGTATTATATCAGTATATAACTGGTATTATATCGGTATATAACTGGTATTATATCAGTATATAACTGGGTATTATATCAGTATATATAACTGGGTATTATATCAGTTTATTATCTCTCCTCTTCTATCACATTCATGTACATTTCTTCTCTGTTGGGTCTTTTCTCCTTGTTTTTGGCTTCTCCTCAGGAGACTCCTGACCATACAGACCAGCAGGCCGCTGTACAAAGCGAATACCGCCATCTTGGTGTAGAGGTGAATCCGATGCACTGACCCTGGAACAGACACTCAGGTTAGTGACGCACCGAGGCTGATGTACTAAGAAGGGCCGGAGTAAGTCTGGGGCAAATCACAGGGGGCAAATAAACACTCCCCATTGAATTAAATGGGGCTTTTAACCCCTTGAATTCTAGAGAGGTCTGTAATGCATTGCAAATCATTCAAGGGATTAAAAGACACATTAAATCAATAGGGATATTTAATTACCCCTGCGGTGCCGTTGGTTTGCCCCTGAATTGTTCCTCTTTACTTTGTGCATATGGCCGAAAAATGTTTCTTTCCAAAATGTTCTGAAAAAATTCTGCTAATCCCATCGATATTCATAAGGGACATTATGTTTTACATTCCAGTCTAAAGATGACACTATTGTGATCAGAATTTCCAAACATCCACTTTCTGCCCTTAGTTAAGGGTCTTTATGGGCGCTGGGCACCTCTGAGTACCGGCTGGTTCAGATCTCGTGCCATAAGACTGGGCATGTGAGTTACCATCTAATCAACCGTGGGCCATACGCACCAGGATAAAGAGGTGCAACTTCAGAACATACCAACTGCTCCATAGGGGGAATAAACATTCCCAAAATTCCCATTGAATTAAATAGGGATTTTATCTCCTTGTATACGAGAAGTGAATCAATGCAATGGAGAACTTTCTACCATTCAACAGGTTAGAAAATCAGTTGCTGTTTTTGTTGACCCCCTATAGTGCAGGTAGTTTACACACCTTTATCTTCCTGCTTATAGCCCTGTGTCATTATAATAGGTCTTTGTGCATCATGATTTAAATCCTTTTGATAACAAATAAATCCTTCATGTCCTCTGTCTACCAATACTGAAGTGGGGATGTATCATATCACACACGATACCCATCTGTATTCCTGCTCGAAAATATCTACCCCGGTCAAACTGCCTTGTCACTGGACACTGTGGGATGTATCATATCATACACAAAACCCATCTGTATTCCTACTCCGAAATATCCACCCCGGTCACACTGCCTTGTCACTGGACACTGTCGGATGTATCATATCACACACAATACCCATCTGTATTTCTGCTCTAAAATATGCACCCCGGTCACACTGCCTTGTCACTGGACACTATGGGATGTATCATATCACACACGATACCCATCTGTTTTACTGCTCCAAAATATCTACCCCATTCACACTGCCTTGTCACTGGACACTATGGGATGTATCATATCACACACAATACCCATCTGTATTCCTCCTCAAAAAATCTACCCTAGTCACAGTGCCTTGTCACTGGACACTATGGGATGTATCATATCACACACAAAACCCATCTGTATTCCTGATCTGAAATATCCACTCCGGTCACACTGCCTTGTCACTGGACACTGTGATATATATAATATCATACACAAAACCCATCTGTATTCCTGCTCCGAAATATCCACCCCAGTCACACTGCCTTATCACTGGACACTGTGGGATGTATCATATCATACACGATACCCATCTGTATTTCTGCTCTGAAATATCCACCCCGGTCAGACTGCCTTGTCACTGGACTCTGTGGGATGTATCATATCACACACGATACCCATCTGTATTCCTGATCCAAAATATCCACTGCAACACTGCAGGTTTTCAGGATATCCGTGCTTCTTAACAGGTGGATAATCAGTAACCCAGTCACTAACCTGGCCGCAATATCAGTAACATACACAAGCCACCCATTTGGGCACTGTGTCACTGATAGACACACATCACTCACATGAGCACAGTATGGTTGACATAATATATCATTCACATGGGTACCATATGGCTTGCAGACACATCACCCACTGGGGCTCTGTATGGCTTACAGACACACTTCACGTCACTCACCTGGGCGCTGTATGGTTGACAGACACATGTCACTCACTTTGGTAGTGCATGGCTGACAGTCATATGTCACTGACCTGGGCACAGTACGGTTGATAGATACACATTCCACACCTAGGTATATGATGAGTGTATTTCAGGTGTGTGTGTATGTCAATCACATTAGTATGGCTGACATACACACTCACCTGACCATAGCATGGCTGACATAAGTATGTCACTCACCTGGGCACAGTATGGCTGAAATAAATATATCACTCACCTGGGCACAGTATGGCTGAAATAAATATATCACTCACCTGGGCACAGTATGGCGGACAGACATGTCACTTACTTGGGTATTGTATGGCTGACATACACACATCATGGGCTTGGGTTCTGTATAGCTGATAGACACGTCACTCACCTGGGCACCTTATGGCTAGTAATATACAAACGTCACTCACCTGGGTACATAATGGCTGTCATTCACACATCATTCACCTGGCACTGTGTGTCTGACAGTCTGGTGCTGTGATTCATACAGGATCAGATTTAATAAAGTTTTGTGTAAGGAATAAAATCACATGGGAAGAACACCACACGAGGCAGAGACAACCGGTTGTGGTATCTCCTGATCTCTTACTATCTCTATTATTAAATTAAGACATATACCCTAGTATAACCCTCTAATATATACTATCTTAGTTATTGCCATCACACAATTAAGGAGCTTATTTTGATAACTCCAGTGTTTATCCCAACCATGACTTGACTCACATTGGTGCTTTTTTTAATCTTTAATTTACTTTATAATAAAAGTTAAGTTGTATATTATCTATACCCCCATTATTCTTGGGTCAATCCACTATGCCTGCATAAAGAAGGGGTGGGTCTGGGGAGATGATAAGATCTGGTTTCTTTCTTTTTCATTAATGTAATTGTACCAATTTGAGATCAGCACATTCCCTTTAGTGTAGAGTTCACACCCTTTACTAGGTAAGGGGTGCAGCTCTATCTCTTTCCTAGTCAGGTGTGACTTACCTGGGCAGGACAACTGGACTGGGAGACTGCTTGCCTCACTCACTGGGTTCTTCATGGAGCAACTGACATTCACTGGTACCATAGAAGACATTGAGATCTGATTCCCACTAATATTCCAGGAACTGCCCAGAAGGACGAGTTCTCCATGTACTGTCCAGGAGTACGAGACATTTACCCCTTCTTGTCCCACACAAGTGACCACAGTTTGGCCATCCGGAAGGCATAAGATATTCACATGAGGGACAGACACTTTTTCTGAGGGGAAAAAACAGGACTGGTCAGGAAATAAATATCAGATCTTGGAGCAGTGAATGTGAGGAGATATATATATATATATATATATATATATATATATATATATATATATATATTAAAACTGGGAGGAGTGGATACATTTCATGAGCTCAAAACCATTTTACAAGGAGTAAAGACCACATAGTCACATCCGATTCAGTGTAGTATCCCTGACATAAATCAGCTTCAGCAAATGGCAACTTTCACTGGTGAACGTAATAACGAGTTAAGAAAAAAAGGACAAATACAGAAATAAGGAGAAGAAAGGAAAAAGTGAGACAGAGGATATTCCACATGTCAGGCAGCGCAACCCTGGAGGGGGGAGGGAAATGGGTGACCTCATACAGGGCACAATTTGGAGGGGGTACCGGAGGTAGAATGACACCACATCCCACCTCTCCCCCATCTCAGTTCAGTGCACATCACAGGGCGGGTATCCCTGACCGACAGTCATCCGAGAATAAGAGTGTCTAAAGAAATATAGGCCCTTCCTTGTCCTCGTGAGGGAGTCTCAGTGTGGGGGGAGGACTAGAGGTGAGTTGCTTGTCTTCCATGAAAGCCAAGAGGTCCAAATCTTCCTATATTGTGAGAGAAGTAACAGTGCCAACAGCATGAAGTTCCTCTAAATTACCAGTAGAGAGGAGCCTTGAGTGCCATATGGTTAGAGAAGGTGGAAAAGGTCAAGCCATAGGGGAGGTATAGTTAGTTTGGCCCTGTTAGTAAGTAAAAAAAAAAAAAGTCTAAGCATTGGTTTTGTTAGTATACAGATCTCTGGTAAAGCGGAAAAAAGAAACATTTCTGAAGACAGTGGGAGGCCAGTTGAGAGGATCTCATTGATCTCCCTAAGACCATCCAAAATACTTTGTGGACAGACACACCAGATATGAAGCATTATACCCTCAGAGTTTCTGCATCTCCAGCAGCATGGGGTCACACCTGGGAAGGTCCTAGCCATATGCTATGGTGTTAAATATCAACTCGTGAGATCCTTCTACTTAACCTCCCTGGCGGAGTAATCAAGAGTTGGAGTGTAAGCGCCTGAATCTAGAATTCCATCTAGTGATAGGCCAACAAAAACCCAGGTCTGTCTCCCACTGTAAGATGAAAGCTGGCTTGTCTCTAGGAAAAGAGGCAGCAACATAGTAACATAGTTGACGAGGCTGAAAAAAGACATGCGTCCAAGTCCACCCCATGCCAAATCATCCCTGTTGATCCAGAGGAAGGCAAAAAAAAACAAAAACCCTGAAGCCATTTCCATTATAACCCCAAGTGGGTAAAAAATTGCTTCCTGGCTCCAAATGGCAGTCAGATATTTCAATGGGTCAACAACCTATCTGCATTGAAGCCATCTGTCATAATTCTCAGTATTGTTCTGTGCTAGATAGGTATCCATTGCTTTTCAAAACAGTTACATTATCTGCAATTACATCATCCCAAGGCAAAGAATTCCATTGCTTTACCACCCTTACTGTAAAAACTCCCTGCTTTTGTTTTAGTTGACATAACCTTTTCTCTAGTCTTAATGGATGACCTCTTGTTCTTAGCTCAGCTCTTTGCATAAATAATTCATTGGATAGTTCTTTGTATTGGCCTTGAATGTATGTGTAAATGGTAATCATATCACCCCTTAGACATCTCTCCTCTAATGTAAACAAACCCAGTTTGGCTAGTCTCTCTTCGTAACTCAGATCCTCCAATCCCTTTATCAGTTTTGTTGCACGTCTCTGCACCTTTTCCAGTTCAGTAATGTCTTTTTTTAGAACAGGCGCCCAAAATTGTACTCCATATTCTAGATGAGGCCTAACCAAGGATTTATACAGAGGTAGGATAATATTAGCATCCCTTGCTTCTACACCTCTTTTTATGCAGGCTAGTACTCTATTTGCTCTTGCAGCAGCTGAGTGACTCTGCACACTGCTGTGAAGACTATTGTCTATCAGTACACCTAAATCTTTCTCTAATGAGGATTTCCCAAGTTGTTTCCCATTTAGAGTATATGTAGCAAGTTTGTTTCTACAACCCAAATGCATAACCTTACATTTATCTACATTAAATGACATCTGCCACTTTTCTGCCCATTCACTCAGTTTATCTAAATCCTTCTGTAGGGAAAAAACATCGAGCTCTGTATGTATTTCCTTACATAGCTTAGTGTCATCAGCAAAGATTGAGATGCGACTTTCAATTCCCACTTCTAGATCATTAATAAACAAATTAAAAAGCATTGGTCCCAGGACTGAACCCTGTGGCACCCCACTTATAACTTTAGACCAATTTGAAAAAGTTCCATTTACAACAACTCTGCCATCTATCATTTAACCAGTTCTCAATCCATGTACAGATAACACCACCCAAACCGAAGCCTTTTAATTTATGCAGTAACCTGTTGTGAGGCACTGTGTCAAAGGCTTTTGTAAAATCCAAGTATACTACATCAACAGCAATTCCCCTGTCCAAATTACTACTTACTCTTTCATAAAATGCAAGTAAATTAGTCTGACATTATCTCTTCTTCACAAAATAATGATGATTCCTACTAATAATATTGTTTGTACAAGAGATCTTGTATGCACTAACCCTCCCATGGCCTTGCCAGCACAAGAGGTCATGTACCTACTAACCCACCCCTGACACTACCAGTACGAGAGGTCATGTACCCACTAACCTTCCCCTGACTCCACCAGTACAAGCGGACATGTACCAACTAACCCTCCCCGGCACTGCCAGTCGAAGAGATCATGTACCTACTAACCCTCCCCTGTTCCAGGCCGTTGTTGGAGTTGGTTTCAGCTCTGAAGAAGAAGACCAGGAGGAACAGTCACTTCCACAACACTCAGGTGCAGTGACAGGTGTCCAGCAGGAGATCAGCACCCTGGGAATGGAGACAAAACATGTTTGAAGTTTGTGATCTGGTGTTGGTGGCTAGAGGTAGGTGTTTGCATGATACTCACAGGCAAATTATTCCCTGATGACAGAGTTGTGTGCCTCCCCACCTCTGAGGGTATCACCCACCAATGGCTGTGACACTCTGATCAAGGGGATCAGGGTGGATGTCATCTAAAAACCTGTGTGGTTTGAGCAGTTGCAGGCCAGGAGGTTGTTGTATGGGGATGCATCAGACAGACCTTCATTAGGTAGGAATATGTTTTTGTGCCTGTGCTTTAACCTTTGTTGATCTGGAGGTGCTGTTTTGCACACCCCTTTGGTATTCAAGGGGTCCCTGTGTTGCTGGTAGCTGTGGAGATTTAGAGACACTCGATTTACTTTTCAGGTTCTTTATTTTTGCTTTCAGGGGTTAACTTGACACTTCTCCATTTGTTTTGGCCTTAGCGAGCATGCATGTATGAATTCTAAGGATAACAGTGGGCAAGAGAGCAAGGCTGGGGGGCAAATGTAGCTACAAATCCCCATGGACGCTGTCTGACTCCCAGCCTTGTTCACTTGGGAGTGCACAACATGTATAAGATAGGATACAGAACTGGGGGGATAATTGTGTACTGCTTTGTGTACTTTTTCTTAAACCCTTTGAGTGCCGCAGGGGTGAATGCACATCCCCGTGGCACTCAAAGGGTTAAGGGAGTGATGTTGTTCATGGTGCTGATAGGATTCTGTCCACTCCCCTACTGGCCAAGTGGGGGATCACAGAGAATACTCCCAGACTTCCATGTTGCCTACTGCAACGGATCCTACCCGTTACTTACTGGACCTCAAACAATTTATCCCAAGACTATGGTCTTTTTGCCCTGTTTAGACTTAGCTGTGGGCTCTAACATACGAACTGGCCACCCATTCCGTATTTTAAAGGACTTATGTACTGTCGAATGTCATATGTTTAATGTATGTCGAATGTTTTATTATTGTATGTGTTATGTTTGAGGGGTACACGGTCACCGAGTAGAACCGGTGGTTCGGTGTTCAGAGGCGTCGATGCCGCCTCAATCGAGGGAAACCGGAGGCAGTGAGTCGACTGTGTATTGATCAACGAACGGCTCACTGTGCACCTGTATAAAACATGTGCTGTTATTCAATAAAGTGTGTTATGTTTGGAGTGAACCAGAGTCCTGGAGTTTTGTGTTCTTATGGTTTTAAAGTGGCCACTCTGCCGTCCATCTGAGCCCAGGTTCCTGTATCATTCGTCCGTCTGCTGCCAGTATCCCGCTACCAAACTTCGGATCCTGTCAGACAGCAATGTGGACTCTGCCCTGCATTTTCCAGTTCCAGTTGCAACCTTCGAACGGCTTGGCTACCGTTACCTTGGTTCCTGCAACACTTTCCCTGTTCCGGTTCTGCGAAGGTCGACTGTTCGAGAGCCCGTGACCCCTCCACGATCCACATACTTCGAGGTAGAGTCAGTTATCCCAGGGTTCGATGCCACTTTGAGTCGACCACCGGACCGGTTTTCTGCTCGACTGGTGCACCTGACAACGCCAGTCCGGTGTCGAGAAGGAGAGACCCGGGAATGACGGTGGAAGGCGACGCGGTCCCTTCTCAGCTTCCGTTACACCTACTGCTAGTGATGTGAAGAGAAGGCATCCCAGGAGTAGATATGGGCAAGGGAAGACATTCCAGGAGTAGTGATGTACAAGGGAAGACATTCCAGGAGTAGTGATGTACAAGGGAAGACATTCCAGGAGTAGTGATGTACAAGGGAAGACATTCCAGGAGTAGGGATGTACAAGGGAAGGCATCCCAGGAGTAGGGATGTGCAAGGGAAGGCATCCCAGGAGTAGGGATGTGCAAGGGAAGACATTCCAGGAGTAGGGATGTGCAAGGGAAGGCATCCCAGGAGTAGTGATGTACAAGGGAAGACATTCCAGGAGTAGTGATGTACAAGGGAAGGCATCCCAGGAGTAGGGATGTGCAAGGGAAGGCATCCCAGGAGTAGGGATGTGCAAGGGAAGGCATCCCAGGAGTAGTGATGTACAAGGGGAGGCATCCCAGGAGTAGGGATGTGCAAGGGAAGACATTCCAGGAGTAGGGATGTGCAAGGGGAGGCATCCCAGGAGTAGGGATGTGCAAGGGAAGGCATCCCAGGAGTAGTGATGTACAAGGGGAGGCATCCCAGGAGTAGGGATGTGCAAGGGAAGACATCCCAGGAGTAGTGATGTACAAGGGGAGGCATCCCAGGAGTAGGGATGTGCAAGGGAAGACATCCCAGGAGTAGTGATGTACAAGGGGAGGCATCCCAGGAGTAGGGATGTGCAAGGGAAGACATCCCAGGAGTAGTGATGTACAAGGGAAGGCATCCCAGGAGTAGGGATGTGCAAGGGAAGACATCCCAGGAGTAGTGATGTACAAGGGGAGGCATCCCAGGAGTAGGGATGTGCAAGGGAAGACATCCCAGGAGTAGTGATGTACAAGGGGAGGCATCCCAGGAGTAGGGATGTGCAAGGGAAGGCATCCCAGGAGTAGGGATGTGCAAGGGAAGGCATCCCAGGAGTAGGGATGTGAAAGGGAAGGCATCCCAGGAGTAGGGATGTGCAAGGGAAGGCATCCCAGGAGTAGGGATGTGCAAGGGAAGGCATCCCAGGAGTAGGGATGTGCAAGGGAAGGCATCCCAGGAGTAGGGATGTACAAGGGAAGGCATCCCAGGAGTAGTGATGTACAAGGGGAGGCATCCCAGGAGTAGTGATGTGAAAGGGAAGACATCCCAGGAGTAGTGATGTGCAAGGGAAGACATCCCAGGAGTAGGGATGTACAAGGGGAGGCATCCCAGGAGTAGTGATGTGCAAGGGAAGACATCCCAGGAGTAGGGATGTACAAGGGAAGACATCCCAGGAGTAGTGATGTGCAAGGGAAGACATCCCAGGAGTAGGGATGTGCAAGGGAAGACATCCCAGGAGTAGTGATGTGCAAGGGAAGACATCCCAGGAGTAGGGATGTACAAGGGAAGGCATCCCAGGAGTAGTGATGTACAAGGGGAGGCATCCCAGGAGTAGTGATGTGAAAGGGAAGGCATCCCAGGAGTAGTGATGTGAAAGGGAAGACATCCCAGGAGTAGTGATGTACAAGGGGAGGCATCCCAGGAGTAGGGATGTGCAAGGGAAGGCATCCCAGGAGTAGGGATGTGCAAGGGAAGGCATCCCAGGAGTAGGGATGTGCAAGGGAAGACATCCCAGGAGTAGTGATGTACAAGGGGAGGTATCCCAGGAGTAGTGATGTACAAGGGGAGGTATCCCAGGAGTAGTGATGTGAAAGGGAAGGCATCCCAGGAGTAGGGATGTGCAAGGGAAGGCATCCCAGGAGTAGTGATGTACAAGGGAAGACATTCCAGGAGTAGTGATGTACAAGGGGAGGCATCCCAGGAGTAGTGATGTACAAGGGAAGGCATCCCAGGAGTAGTGATGTGAAAGGGAAGGCATCCCAGGAGTAGGGATGTGCAAGGGAAGACATCCCAGGAGTAGTGATGTACAAGGGAAGACATTCCAGGAGTAGGGATGTGCAAGGGAAGGCATCCCAGGAGTAGGGATGTGCAAGGGAAGGCATCCCAGGAGTAGTGATGTACAAGGGGAGGCATCCCAGGAGTAGGGATGTGCAAGGGAAGACATCCCAGGAGTAGTGATGTACAAGGGAAGACATTCCAGGAGTAGGGATGTGCAAGGGAAGGCATCCCAGGAGTAGGGATGTACAAGGGAAGGCATCCCAGGAGTAGTGATGTACAAGGGGAGGCATCCCAGGAGTAGGGATGTGCAAGGGGAGGTATCCCAGGAGTAGTGATGTGAAAGGGAAGGCATCCCAGGAGTAGGGATGTGCAAGGGAAGGCATCCCAGGAGTAGTGATGTGAAAGGGAAGACATTCCAGGAGTAGGGATGTGCAAGGGAAGACATTCCAGGAGTAGTGATGTACAAGGGGAGGCATCCCAGGAGTAGGGATGTGCAAGGGAAGACATTCCAGGAGTAGGGATGTGCAAGGGAAGACATTCCAGGAGTAGTGATGTACAAGGGGAGGCATCCCAGGAGTAGGGATGTGCAAGGGAAGACATTCCAGGAGTAGGGATGTACAAGGGGAGGTATCCCAGGAGTAGTGATGTGAAAGGGAAGGCATCCCAGGAGTAGTGATGTGCAAGGGAAGACATCCCAGGAGTAGGGTTGTGCAAGGGAAGGCATCCCAGGAGTAGGGATGTGCAAGGGAAGACATTCCAGGAGTAGTGATGTACAAGGGGAGGTATCCCAGGAGTAGTGATGTGAAAGGGAAGGCATTCCAGGAGTAGGGATGTGCAAGGGAAGACATCCCAGGAGTAGGGTTGTGCAAGGGAAGGCATCCCAGGAGTAGGGATGTGCAAGGGAAGGCATCCCAGGAGTAGGGATGTACAAGGGAAGGCATCCCAGGAGTAGTGATGTACAAGGGGAGGCATCCCAGGAGTAGTGATGTGAAAGGGAAGGCATCCCAGGAGTAGGGATGTGCAAGGGAAGACATCCCAGGAGTAGGGTTGTGCAAGGGAAGGCATCCCAGGAGTAGGGATGTGCAAGGGAAGACATCCCAGGAGTAGGGATGTGCAAGGGAAGGCATCCCAGGAGTAGGGATGTACAAGGGAAGGCATCCCAGGAGTAGGGATGTGCAAGGGAAGACATTCCAGGAGTAGGGATGTGCAAGGGAAGGCATCCCAGGAGTAGTGATGTGAAAGGGAAGGCATCCCAGGAGTAGTGATGTGAAAGGGAAGACATTCCAGGAGTAGGGATGTGCAAGGGAAGGCATCCCAGGAGTAGGGATGTGCAAGGGAAGGCATCCCAGGAGTAGGGATGTGCAAGGGAAGGTATCCCAGGAGTAGTGATGTGCAAGGGAAGGCATCCCAGGAGTAGTGATGTACAAGGGAAGGCATCCCAGGAGTAGGGATGTGCAAGGGAAGACATCCCAGGAGTAGGGATGTGCAAGGGAAGGCATCCCAGGAGTAGTGATGTGCAAGGGAAGGCATCCCAGGAGTAGGGATGTACAAGGGAAGACATCCCAGGAGTAGGGATGTGCAAGGGAAGACATCCCAGGAGTAGGGATGTGCAAGGGAAGGTATCCCAGGAGTAGGGATGTGCAAGGGAAGGCATCCCAGGAGTAGGGATGTGCAAGGGAAGACATTCCAGGAGTAGGGATGTGCAAGGGAAGACATTCCAGGAGTAGGGATGTGCAAGGGGAGGTATCCCAGGAGTAGGGATGTGCAAGGGAAGGCATCCCAGGAGTAGGGATGTACAAGGGGAGGTATCCCAGGAGTAGGGATGTGCAAGGGAAGGCATCCCAGGAGTAGGGATGTACAAGGGAAGGTATCCCAGGAGTAGGGATGTGCAAGGGAAGACATCCCAGGAGTAGGGATGTGCAAGGGAAGGTATCCCAGGAGTAGGGATGTGCAAGGGAAGACATCCCAGGAGTAGGGATGTGCAAGGGAAGGTATCCCAGGAGTAGGGATGTGCAAGGGAAGGCATCCCAGGAGTAGGGATGTACAAGGGAAGGTATCCCAGGAGTAGGGATGTGCAAGGGAAGACATCCCAGGAGTAGGGATGTGCAAGGGAAGGTATCCCAGGAGTAGGGATGTACAAGGGAAGGCATCCCAGGAGTAGGGATGTGCAAGGGAAGGTATCCCAGGAGTAGGGATGTGCAAGGGAAGGTATCCCAGGAGTAGGGATGTGCAAGGGGAGGCATCCCAGGAGTAGGGATGTGCAAGGGAAGACATCCCAGGAGTAGTGATGTACAAGGGAAGGTATCCCAGGAGTAGGGATGTACAAGGGGAGGCATCCCAGGAGTAGGGATGTACAAGGGAAGACATTCCAGGAGTAGTGATGTACAAGGGAAGGCATCCCAGGAGTAGGGTTGTGCAAGGGAAGGCATCCCAGGAGTAGGGATGTACAAGGGAAGACATCCCAGGAGTAGTGATGTGAAAGGGAAGGCATCCCAGGAGTAGGGATGTACAAGGGAAGACATCCCAGGAGTAGGGTTGTGCAAGGGAAGGCATCCCAGGAGTAGGGATGTACAAGGGAAGACATCCCAGGAGTAGTGATGTGAAAGGGAAGGCATCCCAGGAGTAGTGATGTGCAAGGGAAGACATCCCAGGAGTAGGGATGTGCAAGGGAAGGTATCCCAGGAGTAGGGATGTGCAAGGGAAGACATCCCAGGAGTAGGGATGTGCAAGGGAAGGTATCCCAGGAGTAGGGATGTGCAAGGGAAGGTATCCCAGGAGTAGGGATGTGCAAGGGGAGGCATCCCAGGAGTAGTGATGTACAAGGGAAGGTATCCCAGGAGTAGGGATGTACAAGGGGAGGCATCCCAGGAGTAGGGATGTACAAGGGAAGACATTCCAGGAGTAGGGATGTACAAGGGAAGGCATCCCAGGAGTAGGGATGTGCAAGGGAAGGCATCCCAGGAGTAGGGTTGTGCAAGGGAAGACATTCCAGGAGTAGGGATGTGCAAGGGAAGGCATCCCAGGAGTAGTGATGTACAAGGGAAGGCATCCCAGGAGTAGGGATGTACAAGGGAAGGCATCCCAGGAGTAGGGTTGTGCAAGGGAAGGCATCCCAGGAGTAGTGATGTACAAGGGAAGGCATCCCAGGAGTAGGGATGTACAAGGGAAGGCATCCCAGGAGTAGTGATGTACAAGGGAAGGTATCCCAGGAGTAGGGATGTACAAGGGAAGGCATCCCAGGAGTAGGGATGTACAAGGGAAGACATTCCAGGAGTAGTGATGTACAAGGGAAGGCATCCCAGGAGTAGTGATGTACAAGGGAAGGTATCCCAGGAGTAGGGATGTGCAAGGGAAGACATTCCAGGAGTAGGGATGTGCAAGGGAAGGCATCCCAGGAGTAGTGATGTACAAGGGAAGGCATCCCAGGAGTAGGGATGTACAAGGGAAGGCATCCCAGGAGTAGGGTTGTGCAAGGGAAGGCATCCCAGGAGTAGGGATGTGCAAGGGAAGGTATCCCAGGAGTAGTGATGTGCAAGGGAAGACATTCCAGGAGTAGGGATGTGCAAGGGGAGGCATCCCAGGAGTAGGGATGTACAAGGGAAGACATTCCAGGAGTAGTGATGTACAAGGGAAGGCATCCCAGGAGTAGTGATGTGAAAGGGAAGGCATCCCAGGAGTAGGGATGTACAAGGGAAGACATTCCAGGAGTAGTGATGTACAAGGGAAGGCATCCCAGGAGTAGTGATGTACAAGGGAAGGTATCCCAGGAGTAGGGATGTACAAGGGAAGGTATCCCAGGAGTAGGGATGTGCAAGGGAAGACATTCCAGGAGTAGGGATGTGCAAGGGAAGGCATCCCAGGAGTAGTGATGTACAAGGGAAGGCATCCCAGGAGTAGGGATGTACAAGGGAAGGCATCCCAGGAGTAGGGTTGTGCAAGGGAAGGCATCCCAGGAGTAGGGATGTACAAGGGAAGGCATCCCAGGAGTAGGGATGTACAAGGGAAGGCATCCCAGGAGTAGGGATGTACAAGGGAAGGCATCCCAGGAGTAGGGTTGTGCAAGGGAAGGCATCCCAGGAGTAGGGATGTACAAGGGAAGGCATCCCAGGAGTAGGGATGTGCAAGGGAAGGTATCCCAGGAGTAGGGATGTGCAAGGGAAGGCATCCCAGGAGTAGTGATGTACAAGGGAAGACATTCCAGGAGTAGGGATGTGCAAGGGAAGACATTCCAGGAGTAGGGATGTGCAAGGGAAGGTATCCCAGGAGTAGTGATGTGAAAGGGAAGGCATCCCAGGAGTAGGGTTGTGCAAGGGAAGGCATCCCAGGAGTAGGGATGTGCAAGGGAAGGCATCCCAGGAGTAGGGATGTGCAAGGGAAGGTATCCCAGGAGTAGGGATGTACAAGGGAAGACATTCCAGGAGTAGGGATGTACAAGGGAAGACATCCCAGGAGTAGGGATGTGCAAGGGAAGGCATCCCAGGAGTAGGGTTGTGCAAGGGAAGGCATCCCAGGAGTAGGGATGTGCAAGGGAAGGCATCCCAGGAGTAGGGATGTGCAAGGGAAGGCATCCCAGGAGTAGGGATGTACAAGGGAAGACATCCCAGGAGTAGGGTTGTGCAAGGGAAGACATCCCAGGAGTAGTGATGTACAAGGGGAGGCATCCCAGGAGTAGGGATGTGCAAGGGAAGGCATCCCAGGAGTAGGGTTGTGCAAGGGAAGGCATCCCAGGAGTAGTGATGTACAAGGGAAGGCATCCCAGGAGTAGGGATGTACAAGGGAAGACATCCCAGGAGTAGGGTTGTGCAAGGGAAGACATCCCAGGAGTAGTGATGTACAAGGGGAGGCATCCCAGGAGTAGGGATGTGCAAGGGAAGGCATCCCAGGAGTAGGGTTGTGCAAGGGAAGACATCCCAGGAGTAGTGATGTACAAGGGGAGGCATCCCAGGAGTAGGGATGTGCAAGGGAAGGCATCCCAGGAGTAGGGTTGTGCAAGGGAAGGCATCCCAGGAGTAGGGATGTGCAAGGGAAGGCATCCCAGGAGTAGGGATGTACAAGGGAAGACATCCCAGGAGTAGGGTTGTGCAAGGGAAGACATCCCAGGAGTAGTGATGTACAAGGGGAGGCATCCCAGGAGTAGGGATGTACAAGGGAAGGCATCCCAGGAGTAGGGATGTGCAAGGGAAGGTATCCCAGGAGTAGGGATGTGCAAGGGAAGGCATCCCAGGAGTAGGGATGTGCAAGGGAAGGTATCCCAGGAGTAGGGATGTGCAAGGGAAGACATTCCAGGAGTAGGGATGTGCAAGGGAAGGTATCCCAGGAGTAGGGATGTGCAAGGGAAGGCATCCCAGGAGTAGGGATGTACAAGGGAAGGCATCCCAGGAGTAGGGATGTGCAAGGGAAGGTATCCCAGGAGTAGGGATGTGCAAGGGAAGACATTCCAGGAGTAGTGATGTACAAGGGAAGGCATCCCAGGAGTAGGGTTGTGCAAGGGAAGGCATCCCAGGAGTAGGGTTGTGCAAGGGAAGGCATCCCAGGAGTAGGGTTGTGCAAGGGAAGGCATCCCAGGAGTAGGGATGTGCAAGGGAAGGCATCCCAGGAGTAGGGTTGTGCAAGGGAAGGCATCCCAGGAGTAGGGATGTGCAAGGGAAGGCATCCCAGGAGTAGGGATGTGCAAGGGAAGACATTCCAGGAGTAGGGATGTGCAAGGGAAGGCATCCCAGGAGTAGGGATGTACAAGGGAAGGCATCCCAGGAGTAGGGATGTACAAGGGAAGGCATCCCAGGAGTAGGGTTGTGCAAGGGAAGGCATCCCAGGAGTAGGGATGTACAAGGGAAGACATTCCAGGAGTAGGGATGTGCAAGGGAAGGTATCCCAGGAGTAGGGATGTGCAAGGGAAGGCATCCCAGGAGTAGGGTTGTGCAAGGGAAGGCATCCCAGGAGTAGGGTTGTGCAAGGGAAGGCATCCCAGGAGTAGGGATGTGCAAGGGAAGACATTCCAGGAGTAGGGATGTGCAAGGGAAGGCATCCCAGGAGTAGGGATGTGCAAGGGAAGGCATCCCAGGGGTAGGGATGTACAAGGGAAGGCATCGCAGGAGTAGTGATGTGCAAGGGAAGGCACCGCAGGAGTAGTGATGTGCAAGGGAAGGCATCCCAGGAGTAGGGATGTTGAAGAGTAGGATAATAGGGGAGGAGAGTAGGATAACAGGGGAGGAGAGTAGGATAACAGGGGTGGACAGTAAGATAACAGGGGGAGGAGAGTAGGATAACAGGGGAGGAGAGTAGGATAACAGGGGAGGAGAGTAGGATAACAGGGGAGGAGAGTACTATAACAGGAGGAGGAGAGTAGGATAACAGGGGGAGGAGAGTAGGATAACAGGGGGAGGAGAGTAGGATAACAGGGGGAGGAGAGTAGGATAATGGGGAGTAGTAGAGTAGGATAACGGGGAGGAGAGTAGGATAACAGGAGGAGGAGAGTAGGATAACAGGAGGAGGAGAGTAGGATAACAGGGGGAGGAGAGTAGGATAACAGGGGGAGGAGTAGAGTAGGATAACATGGGGAGGAGAGTAAGATAACAGGGGGAGAAAAGTAGGATAACAGGGGGAGGAGAGTAGGATAACATGGGGAGGAGAGTAAGATAACAGGGGGAGGAGAGTAGGATAACAGGGGGAGGAGAGTAGGATAACAGGGGGAGGAGTAGAGTAGGATAACATGGGGAGGAGAGTAAGATAACAGGGGGAGAAAAGTAGGATAACATGGGGAGGAGAGTAAGATAACAGGGGGAGAAGAGTAGGATAACAGGGGGAGGAGAGTAGGATAACAGGGGGAGGAGTAGAGTAGGATAACATGGGGAGGAGAGTAAGATAACAGGGGGAGAAAAGTAGGATAACAGGGGGAGGAGAGTAGGATAACAGGGGGAGGAGAGTAGGATAACAGGGGGAGGAGAGTAGGATAACAGGGGAGGACAGTAGGATAACAGGGGAGGACAGTAGGATAACAGGGGGAGTAGTAGAGTAGGATAACAGGGGGAGGAGAGTAGGATAACAGGGGGGATGTAACAGATCCTACCCGTTACTTGAGCCCCTTGTCTGGACCTCAAACTATTTATCCAAAGACTATGGACATTTATTACTGTTTGGACTCTGTGCTGTGCCTTGGCGTACAAACTGGCCAGCTATTCCCTAAGAGAAAGACTTAAATTCATAGACTTTGGATCATATACTATGTTTAATGTATGGCGAACGTTTTAGTTAATGTATGTAGTATGTTTGAGGGTTTACACACTCACCGATTACCAGTTGGCGGGTACCGGCGCGGTGTGCGATCAGCGCCACCGGATCGAACGTTCAGCGGCAGGGGCAAGAGGTCAAAGCTGGGTCACTCAAAACCCTGCAGTAGGCATGCAAATATCTTCCATAGCCTAAGATGTGTATTGCAGCCACTCCAGCCTTTTGACTATGTGTAATGTAGCCAAGTATCCTGAATCGTCGACCACCTGTTGCCAGTTTCCTGCGGCCTAACTTCATGGACTGTCAGGCGGCGATGTGGACTCTTCCCTGCTTCCAGCGATCCTGCGACTGTTTCCAATGACCGTCCATACTTCAACCGGTGCATCTGACGGCGCCAGTCCTGCGTCAAGAATGAGAGACCCGGGAACGACGGCGGAAGGTGACATGGTACCACCTTAGCTTCCGTTATATTGGTGGCAGCGGTGGGATTCTTCATCGGGTGTATCGAATGAGGGATGGCGGCATGAGGACCTGACGGAGCAGTAGTGCCCGAATGGAGCTTCCTGCACTTCTTGGAACTCATCGAATCAGTTGGACCCGCATGGGGTCTCAGTGACTTCCGCAAGCACCTTTGGAGCTGTAGAGCCCAACTGGGAGTTCATTGACTTTTTAGTGAAGGAAAAGTGGAGCATTATTGGGATAGGACCAAGTGATGACCCGGTGTACCAGAGCATGGTGAATCTCATGTCACTCCTGGGATACAAGCCATCGGTTGCCAAGATTGACCAACTGATGGATGTTGTGCATAGCCGATACATACGTGAACTTTGTGCAGAATATTGGGGGGGGCACTCATCTGAGGAGGACCTCAGTGAAGCTGAGGACTTGGATGGAGCTGCCCCTGTTCACTCCACACTGGTGATTGGAAATGCGCTCCTCACCAGTCCACCTTTTGTTTCCCCTGCATCAGGAAGTGGGACAACGGTCCTTCCTGATGCCCCTTTTTCCCTGGACTGTGTTTTCCCTGAGCTGAGGAGTGGGAATTAGTGATGAGCGAGCATGCTCGGCCGAAGCTCGGTTCGGCTCGAGCATCGCTCTGCTCGGCACATGGCGGTACTCGTACGAGTACCGCATGTGCTCGCCCGCCATGTTCGGGTCTCCTCCCCGCACGTTTCGCGGTGCTGCGCAGCCAATAAACGTGCGGGGAGGCTCTGACATCAGTGTAATGCCAGCAGCCATGTTGGCTGCTGGCATTACACTGATTGGCTGGCCAGAACCCGTGATCGGGTGCTGTATAGCACCTGACCAGCGAGTTCGGCTCAGTCTTAGCCAGGGAGAGATGAGGATAGGAAGGGAAAGTCAGTGTAGGGAGAAGAAAAGTGTTGGAACACCATATAAAGACTCAAAAGTCCTTTTTAGGACTGTTGTGTGTGGGGGCAGCAGTTATATTTTGTTTGGGGGGGCACAAATTTAAAAAAAAAAAAGTCACATATTCCGTTCACTGTGCCTAGCCGCAGATTAGCAGCACATTCTGTTTAGTGTGCCTAGCCGCAGATTAGCAGCACATTCTGTTTAGTGTGCAAAGTTGCAGATTAGCAGCACATTCTGTTTAGTGTGCAAAGTTGCAGATTAGCAGCACATTCTGTTTAGTGTGCAAAGTTGCAGATTAGCAGCACATTCTGTTTAGTGTGCAAAGTTGCAGATTAGCAGCACATTCTGTTTAGTGTGCAAAGTGTAAAAAATAAAAGTCACATATTCCGTTCACTGTGCCTAGCCGCAGATAAGCAGCACATTCTGTTTAGTGTGCAAAGTTGCAGATTTGCAGCACATTCTGTTTAGTGTGGAAAGTTGCAGATTAGCAGCACATTCTGTTTAGTGTGCAAAGTTGCAGATTAGCAGCACATATTCCGTGTAATATGAAGAAGGCGGGTAAAAAGGGACGGGGAAGTGGACGTGATCCTGATAGTTCAGGGCGCGGGTCAGGACGCGTAGAAACTGTGCCTGGTGCCAGAGCACAAGAAAGAAAGACATCCACCATACCTAGCTTCATGTCTCTGTTTACAGGGCGTCGCAGGACATCACTCTCGAGGTCAGACCACTGCGAACAGGTGGTCGGTTGGATTTCAGCTGATACTGCTTCCAGTCGGTTAAGCACCACCCTGTCTTCCACCAAGTCCACTCTCAGTAGCCAAGAGTCTGGTCAACATAATCCTCACCCTGATCATCCTTCCTCCCACCATAGAGGGTCTGGTCAAAGAAGTGATCCCACACTGGGATATAGTGAGGAGCTCGTCTCCTCACCAATCCTTCATTTGAACCTCTCTCCAAGCACGCTTGCAGAGGAACATGAAATCTTGTGCCCTGATTCACAACCTCTAGAGGGTACCCAATCACAAGAAGATGACAGAGGGGAACGGCATTTAAGGTCAAAGGAAGTGGATGATGATGATTAGACACAGTTGCCATCAAATCAACCACGATTACTGTCTCAAGACCTTGATGAGGAGGATGATACACAGTTGTCAATGACTGAGTATGTGGTGGGATCAAGAAATGAGGAGGATGATCAGAGTGAGGAAGTGGAGGAGGACTTGGTGGACGATGAGGTGACTGACCCCACCTGGGAAGGTGGAGAGCCGAGCGATGACAGTAGTCCTGAGGGTGAGCCATCTGCAGCACCGCAACAGGCTGGAAGAGGCAGTGGTGTGGCTACAGAAAGAAGGCGGACCGCACCAAACCGGCCCGCAAATGTTCCACGGAGCACCCCCTTGCGTAAATCTCCCTTGCCAAGGGCTAGGTGTTCCGCGGTATGGCGTTTTTTTTAAGGAAAGTGCGGACGACAAAAAAATTGTAGTTTGCAACCTGTGCCACACCAGAATGAGCCGAGGCATGAACACTAGAAACCTCACCACCACCAGCATGATCCGACACATGGCATCCAAGCACCGTAATAAGTGGGAGGAACGCCCGGATCGCCAATCTGTGTCTGCAGGCCACACCACTGCCTCCTCTTCCCCTGTTTTCGGTGCCGGCCAATCGCCTGTCGAAGGCGCAGGCCCGCATACCTCCCGCCCTGCACCTGTACCATCTGAAGCACCATCAGCGACCACATCCACTTCCCTGTCCCAGCGCAGCGTCCAAATGTCGTTACCCCAGGCATTTGAGTGCAAGCGAAAATACCCAGCCACCCACCCACAGGCCATAGCACTAACCTCACACCTTTCCAAATTACTGGCCATCGAAATGCTGCCATTTAGGCTTGTGGAGACTGAGTCCTTCCGCAGCCTGATGGCAGCAGCTGTCCCTCGGTACGCAGTCCCCAGCCGCCACTACTTTTCCCGGTGTGCCGTCCCCACATTACACCACCATGTGTCCCGTAACATCACCCGTGCCCTGACCAACGCAGTTACTGGCAAGGTCCACTTAACGACTGACACATGGACAAGTGCTTGTGGCCAGGGACGCTACATTTCCCTGACGGCACACTGGGTGAATGTCGTGGAGGCTGGGAGCGACTCGGACCCTGGGATGGCACAGGTGCTACCCACGCCGAGGATTGCGGGCCCTACCTCCATCAGGGTTTCCGCCAGCACCTATGTTATTGGCTCCTCCTCCTCCATTTCCACCTCCAAATTCTCTGCGCGCAGCGCCACTCACCCATCAGCCGGTAGCTGGAATCAGTGTAGCACTGCAGTGGGGAAGCGCCAACAGGCCGTGCTGAAGCTGATCTGCCTTGGGGACAAACAGCACACGGCCTCAGAGCTGTTGCAGGGGATTAGTCACCAGACCGAGCAGTGGCTCTCGCCACTCAACCTGCAACCAGGCATGGTTGTGTGTGATAATGGGCGTAACTTGGTGGCGGCTTTGGAGCTCGGCAAGCTCACACACGTACCATGCCTAGCGCATGTATTTAATTTAGTGGTTCAGCGATTTCTAAAAACCTACCCCAATTTGCATGATCTCTTGACCAAGGTGCGCCGCGTGTGTGCACATTTCCGTAAGTCATCAACAGCTTCAGCCGGCCTGTTGAAGCTGCAGCAGCGCTTACAATTGCCAGCTCACCGGCTGCTGTGTGACGTGAGCACGCGCTGGAACTCCACCTTCCACATGTTGGCCCGACTTTGTGAGCAGCAGAGGGCAGTAGTGGAGTACCAGCTGTTACACGGTCGTCGCCTCTCCGTTCAACTTCCTCTAATCAGAAGTGAGGAGTGGGAATGGATGTCAGACCTCTGTGAGGTTTTACGCAATTTTGAGGAATCGACACAGATGGTGAGCGGCGATAACGCTATTATCAGTGTAACCATCCCACTTCTGTGTCTACTGAAACGCTCGCTGCTCACAATTAAAATCGACGCTTTGCATGTGGAAGAGGTGGAAATGGGGGAGGAAGAGCTTACACAAGGTGATAGCCAGAGCACCCTCACTTCGTCTTCTCAGCGACAATTGGAGGAGGCGGAGGAGGAGGAGGAGGAAGACACGGTTGCCTCCGCTACAGAGGGTAGCCATGGAACTTTAGTTCCATCTCTTCAGCGTGGGTGGGCAGAAGAGGAGGAAGAGGATGAGGAGATTGAGAGTCATCCTCCTGGTGAGGACAGCGAAATCTTGCCTGTTGGTACTCTGGCACACATGGCTGACTTTATGTTAGGCTGCCTTTCCCGTGACCCACGCGTTATACGCATTTTAGACAACACGGATTACTGGGTGTTCACCCTTCTGGACCCCCGCTACAAAGAGAATTTCTCATCTCTCATTCCTCCGGTGGAGAGGACAAGCAAAATGGTGCAATACCAGAAGGTTCTTGTCGAAAAATTGCTCCAAAATTTTCCATCTGACAACGCTGGCGGCAGAGTACGTGCTACCTTGGCCAACCGAGAAGGGGAGAAAAGGGGAGCACACAGCAGTTCCGACAAAGGCAGGGCAACACTCTCCAAGGCGTGGGACACCTTCATGACACCCCGCCAGCACCCTCACCCTGATGCGCAGCCTAGTGTCACAAGGAGGGAAAAGTTTTGGAAGATGGTGAAGGAGTACGTAGCAGACCGTGTCAGCGTCCTCAATGATCCCTCTGTGCCTTACAACTACTGGGTGTCCAAGCTGGACACGTGGTATGAACTGGCACTCTACGCCTTGGAGGTGCTGGCCTGCCCTGCCGCCAGCGTTCTGTCTGAGCGGGTATTTAGTGCTGCTGGTGGCATCATAACAGATAAGCGTATCCGCCTTTCCACCGAAAATGCTGATAGGTTGACACTTATAAAAATGAACAAGGCCTGGATTTCCCCTGACTTCTCCACTCCACTGGAGGAAAGCCCCGGGGGAACATAAAGTCACTTTAGATATGTTATTTACAATGATGGGAATACTCTGTATTCCCATTCACCCCTTCCACCCAAAAAATGGGTATATGGTTGACTCTCTTCCATATACCCTGGGATATAATTTTTATATAGGGCCAGCTCACCAGCGGGCCCTGTGATATAATTTTTATATAGGGCCAGCTCACCAGCGGGCCCTGTTTGACAATTTTTGTATAGGTCAGCTCACCAGCGGGCCTTCTCATATAATGTTTTATTGGGTCAGCTCTCTAGCGGGCCCTCTCATATAATGTTTTATAGCGTCAGCTCACTAGCGGGCCTTCGCATATAATGTTTAGGATGGTCAGCTCCGCAGCAGACCCTCACCCATAATGTTTTAGATGGTCGGCTCAGCGCACGTTTCCCTCTTAATCATGGCCCCAGTTCAGAAAAATCGAGGAAATTTTTTGCAGAATTTGCCTCTGCGCACGTTTCCCTCTTAATCATGGCCCCAGTTCAGAAAAATCGAGGAAATTTTTTGCAGAATTTGCCTCTGCGCACGTTTCCCTCTTAATCATGGCCCCAGTTCCGAAAAATCGATGAAATTTTTTGCAGAATTTGCAGATGATATACAAGTAAATATACAGCAAATACTGTTTGGTAACAATTTTTCGCCTAAAGTCGTTTTTATCTTCCTTTTTGTGTGTTTTACGGTCAGTCTGTAAAAATGGCGTACTACGTGCGAAACATCGTTCCCAGCAGCGACGTTGGAGTCCAAGATGCATCCAGACATCCTCCCTATGCTGTCCCTGAACCATTTCTGTGGTGTTTCCATCATTTTCTGCCCTTTTCCTATGGACCAGGCACCCTCCCCTCATCAGAGCAGGGGGTGCCTGGTGTAATGCTCGAGTCCTCCCATTGACTTCAATGGGGCTCGGGTGCTCGGCCGAGCACTCGAGCCTCCGGGGGTGCTCGGCCAGAGCACCCCCACACCCGAGCATTGGGGTGCTCGATCATCACTAGTGGGAATGCGTTCCTCCTCAGCCAAGAGAATGCCTCTGCATCAGGGGATGGGACAGGCGTCTCCCGTAATAGGCATGTTGTCCCTTCCCCTGCTTTCCCAGCTGCGGTGGATGAGATGCAGGTCCCCACCAGCAGCAATATTATGTCCCAACTGATGGGTAGGAGAAAGCCTATCAGCCCCTGTGAACCCCCTGCTGTGGTGAGTGGGGAAGAGCTCACCAGCAGCCCCAGAGAGAGGCCCTATGGTGTAATGGACAGTGCCCTGGAGCAGGAGCAGTGTGTGCTCCCAGGTGATACAGATGATGCCGCTTTGAGGGATGGGACTGCGGTCTCCCTCAAGACAGAGAATGGCCCTGTGGTTGGTGGCCTTCAAGAAGACTCCAGCGGACTGAAGGAGAGCAGTGCTTATCATGGTGCTCGTGATTGGTGCTATCCAGTGTCTATCACCTGCAGGGGGCTCCCATTGGCTGCCTGTTTTCAGCCCGCCTCACATTGCCTTTTTAAACTCAGTCCAGACACCCTTTGGTTGCCCTTTCGTGGTGTCTCTGACAGTATCTTTTCTGTCCTGCCTGCCATGCTGTTTGGGCCTGAGTTCCAGAGAGTTCCAGTGTTTCAGAGTTCCTGAGTCTACCTGTTCCCGTGTACCTGCCTGCTTGTCGTTCCAGTTGGTACCGGTTGTTCTCCGTGGCTGCTGATGTTCCGTTCGCTTGTCAGTTCAAGCGGTGCCTGATTCTCTGCCTGGTCTCAGTGGTTCCCTGCCTACAGTCGCTGAGGCGACATTGCGCTCATTTCGCTCTGGCGATATTCCTATTGTTGGTTCCAGTGTGCGGACGCTGGTTACTCCATTCAACCTGGTGGCTCATACTACTGCTGGTCCCAGTGTGCAGACGCTGGTTTACTCCATTAAAACCTGGTGGCTCCTATACTGTTGGTCCCAGCTTGCGGACGCTGGTTTACTCCATTATACCTGATGACTTGTATTACTGTTGGTTCCAGTGTGCGGACGCTGGTTTACTCCATTAAAACCTGGTGGCTCCTATACTGTTGGTCCCAGCTTGCGGACGCTGGTTTACTCCATTACTCCTGGTGACTTGTATTACTGTTGGTTCCAGCGTGCGGACGCTGGTTTACTCCATTAAACCTGTTGGTTCCTAATCTGTTGGTCCAGCGTGCGGACGCTGGTTTACTCCATTAAACCTGGTGGTTCCTAATCTGTTGGTCCAGCGTGCGGACGCTGGTTTACTCCATTATACCTGGTGACTTGTATTACTGTTGGCTCCAGTGTGCGGACGCTGGTTTACTCCATTTACTTGGTGATTTATACCACTGTTGGTTCCAGAGTCCGGATGCTGGTTTACTCCATCTACCTGGTGGTTTATACTATTGCTGGTTCCAGCGTGTGGATGCTGGTTTGCTCTATTAAACCTTGTGGCCTGTACACTGTTGGTTCCAGCGTGCGGATGCTGGTTTACTCCATTGAACCTTGTGGTCCTTACACTGTTGGTCCCAGCATGCAGACGCTGGTTTACTCCATTTAACCTGGTGATTTATATTATTGTTGGTTCCAGCGTGCGGACGCTGGTTTGCTCCCTGACTATTGTCAGGTACTGTGAGGTCCGAGTTGCTGTCCAGTCCCTAGGCAGTAGTCCTGTAGTTTTCTATTGTGAGACTTCTGCTTGAGCGAGACCGCTTATCCTGGTTGCTACTTCTCCCATCCTACTATCGTTGTCACCTGACAGTCTACTGGCTCCTGGGAGGTGTTTAGAGTGGAAGTTACACAATAATCTAGGTGCATGGAGGTCCTTGTGATCTACCCATGAACGTTCCTCAGGGCCATAGCCCTTCCAATGGACCAAATATTGCAGCTTCCCCCTAAATCTCCTAGAGTCAATGATACTTTGTATCTCGTATTCCTCTTGGCCCAGAACATCCACCGGCCCAGGAACCACTGGAGAGGTAGTATAGTGATTGCAAACCAAGGGTTTCAGCAGAGATACATGGAACACATTATGTATATGCATAGATGCCGGGAGTTCCAAAGCGTAAGAAACAGGGTTCACTCTGCGGATAACTTTAAACGGACCAATGAATCTGGGAGCCAGTTTATTGGAGGGCACCTGCAAATTGAGATTTCTGGACGAGAGCCATACCCTGTCCCCAACCTGGAAGGAGACCGCTGGCAGCCATCTATGATTGGCATGTCGCTGTTGTTGCTGGAAAGACTGACCTAGGGTCCTCTGAACCTGTGCCCAAGTGGAGCGAAGCTGCTCGATATGCTCATCCAGAGCTGGAATCTGTTGCGCTTGAAATGAGTCTGGGAGCACACATGGCTGGAACCCATAGTTGATAAGAAACGGGGAGTTCCAGGATGAAGAATTAAGTGCACAGTTCCTGGTGAACTCTGCCCACGGCAACAGGTCGGACCAATTGTCGTGATGATCATTCACAAAGCAGTGCAGGAACTGCTCCAGTCCCTGATTGGCACGCCCAGTGGCTCCGTTGGTCTGGGGATGGTAGGCGGAGGAAAAGGACAACTGGATGCCCATCTGAGCGCAAAATGCCCTCCAAAATCTGGACACGAACTGGCTGCCACGATCTGACACCACCACTCTGGGTACCCTGTGCAAGCGAAACACCTCTTTTGCTAAAACCATAGCTAGTTCCTGGGCCGACGGGAGGCCAGACAGGCGCATAAAATGAGCCATCTTAGAGAATCTGTCAACCACCATCAGAATAAATGAGTGCCCCTTTAGAGACTCAGTTCCCCCAAAAACTCAATGGAAATATGGGACCAGGGACGTTCACCATTAGGTACAGGCTGCAGTAGACCCACTGGGAGATGCCTGGGTGTCTTGGCACAGGCACAGATGGCACACGCTGCAGTAAATGTGGAACAATCAGCTCTAAGAGAGGGCCACCAAAATACTTGTGAGAGAGACCATATTAACTGATCCCTCCCAATGTGCCCAGCCGCCTTAGAGGAGTGGTAGGTCTCAAGCAGACGGGTACGGAAAGACTCATCCACAAAGCACTTGTCAACTGGGGTTTCGGGGGGTGCCCTTGCCTGAGATGCCAAAAACTCCTCCCCCAAAGGCGAAGTGATGCTGGTACGCATTGTTGCCAAGATGCGATCAGGCTGAATGATAGGTACAGGTTCTTCCTTCCTCTCAATGTCCAATGCAAACTGTCTAGACAGAGCGTCTGCCCGTACAATCTTGGAACCTGGCAGATAGGACACCACAAAATTGAACCGGGACAGAAAGAGTGCCCATCTAGCCTGTTGTGAGGAGAGTCTCTTTGTTCCAGAGAGATACGTTAAATTCTTGTGGTCAGTTAGGATCAACACTGGCGTCCTGGTACCTTCCAATAGGTGCCGCCATTCTTTAAGTGCCAGAATAATAGCCAAGAGTTCCCTGTCACCAATCTCATAGTGACTTTGAGCGCTGGAAAGTTTTTTAGAAAAGAACCCACAGGGTCTCAAGGCACCACCTCCCACAGGACGTTGGGAGAGCACTGCCCTAACCTCAACCTCAGAGGCATCAACCTCCAAGGTAAATGGCAGGGTGGGATTAAGGTGGGACAGTACCTGAGCAGAAGCAAAGGCGGATTTCAGTGTCTCAAATGCATTTTCAGCTGCCTCAGACCACTGAGAAGGAGTAGCGTCCTTATTTGTCAAGTCAGACAGAGGTTTCACAATAGTAGAAAAGTTCTGGATACATTTCCTATAATAGTTGGCAAAGCCCAGAAAGCGCTGAATAGCTTTTAACCCTTTGGAACGAGGCCACTGTAGGATTGCTGCCAACTTCTCCTGGTCCATAGAAATGCCATCTCTAGAAATCACAAATCCCAGGAATGGTACTTGGGACCTATGAAATTCGTATTTCTCAAGTTTACAGAACAATTTGTTTCTGCGTAATTGAAGCAAAACCTCAAAGACATCCTTGATATGCTGGGTAAGGGTGGCAGAGTGAATCAATATATCATCTAGATATACCACCAGACAGGACTGAAGCATGTCACGAAGTATGTCATTAATACATTCTTGGAACACCGCAGGTGCATTGCATAGACCAAATGGCATCACCAGATATTCATAATGCCCTGATCTGGTATTAAATGCCATTTCCACTCATCTCCAGCCTTAATTCTGATCAGGTTATAAGCAGCCCGGAGAGCAAGTTTAGTAAAAATGGAAGAGCCCTTTAACCTGTCGAATAACTCAGTAATCAGTGAAATGGGGTAGGCATTCTTAGCAATCAGCTTATTCAAACCCCGGTAATCAATACATGGCCTAAGCTCGTAGACTTGCGAATAATCCCTCTTTTAAGGGCATCCTCAATGTACTCCTCCATCGCCCTGTTTTCATCGCACGACAGTAGATAAGTGTGACCCCTCGGGGGCACCATGCCCGGGGACAGATCAATAGTGCAGTCATAGGGTCTGTGCTGGGGCAGCACGCTAGCCTCCCCCTTGCTGAATACGTCACTGAATTCCTGATATTCAGCTGGCACGGAGGGAGAGGTACACAGTAACTTGACAGGGTGTGACAGACAGTTCCCAGCACAGTACTCTGACCATGATTTGACTTTACATCTCTGCCAGTCAAACTGAGGATTATGTAATTGTATCCATGGAAACCCCAGAATGACTGCATGATGAGGTGAACAAATTCTTTGGAAACGTACCTCCTCCTTGTGGAGAGCCCCAACCATCATAGTAATAGGGGTCGTTTCCATGGTGATAAATGCAGGTTCCAAGGGTCTGCCCTTTATGGCTTCAATAGCCAACGGAGATTCCCTTTTGACTAATGGAATTTTGTGTAATTCGGCAAAGGCTTGGTCCATAAAGTAACCGGCTGCACCGGAGTCTATCAGTGCCATAACTGCCACAGACAGGTCTGCCCAAGAGAATACCACCTGAATGGTGGGTTTTTGTGTACTAGGATCTAGGGACTGCTGTACGCCACCTAGGGCCTGTCCCCCAAGGTACCCTAGGTGCATCCGTTTCCCAGCTGTACCGGACATGTCCGTAATAGGTGCCCAGCTTTACCACAATATAAGCATAGGCCTTGTTTTTTGCGGTGCGCCCTCTCCTTCTTAGTAAGTCTGGTAAACCCGAGCTGCATTGGTTCCCCAGCCACAGGTGAACGTTCAGACGAAAAGGGTGGTGAGGGTGGGTTTAAAAGACTGTCATGCCCATAATTTCTGGATCTTGCCCTTTTAGCCAACCTCCTCTCATGAATGCGGGAGTCAATAAGCATGACATAGTCAACATACTCGTCCAGATCACTGTGCACCTCTCTGGCAGCAATCTCATCTTTAATTGATTCGGATAGCCCTTGAGCAAAGGCTGCCACTAACGCCTCATTGTTCCAGCCCACTTCGGCTGCCAAGGTTCGAAACTCAATGGCATAGTCGCCCAAGGTACGATCGCCCTGTTGTATCTCCATTAACCTTTTGGCAGCCGAGGCAGCTCTACCAGGAACCTCAAACACTCTGCAGAACTTTCTTATGAACTCATTAAAGTTCAGGGTGCAGGGTTTGGTATTTTCCCACAGAGGATTAGCCCATGCCAGAGCTCTGCCAGTCAATAGCGATATCATAAATCTGACCTTGCTACGATCGTTCGGAAATGCCTGGGGCGTTAGTTCCAGGAATATCTCCAATTGATTGATAAAGCCTCTGCATTGAGAAGGTTCGCCATGATATCTTAATGGTAACGGCGCCGCCGCTGTTAGGCCTCTGGTATGTGTAGTAGGAACTACAGACTGATTATCCGGTGTCGAGACTGGGGAGACCACCAGATTCTGGTTTGGTTTGTCAAGGTGTACCGTACGTTCAAGTAAGGTCTGTAAGGCCAGTGCCAACTGGTCTAGGTGCTGCTCATGAACATCCATTCTCCAGTAGATGTAGAAGAAAAAACAGGAGGCGCTCCTAGTGTAAAAACTTCTAAGAACCAATAGCACCAACCACCACCATAAGGACACTACTCACAAGGATAGTGGCTGAATAAAACACTTATGTGTAATTCAGCATCAGCACACAGGGGATCTGTAAACTGCTCCCCCAAAGACAGTATGTAACAGGCAGCTCCACTCCAATAGCTCCCGAATCAGAGTCATACAATAGCATAAAAGAAAAAGAGAGAACAGAGCGCCAATAGTGCGTTATCTCAGTATATCAATTATCAGCATAAAGTGTATGAATGCACTCACATTAATAACAGGTTGACCCAAAGACATATGTCTATGATCAACAATAAACGCTTTCAGGGTACTTTACCCGTCCCTGTCCGGGATCTGTAGTCTCCAACTCCAAAATCCCAGTGAACGGGATATATCTCCAATCGACACACTTAAGGCCAGATTGGTTGATAAAGCAGCCGTGGGTGCTGCGAAACGCGTTCCCTGGAGCCTATTATTACCATTTGGTACTTATTTTGTTTTTAAATAAAACAAAAAAATTTTTATTGAAAGATTGCGGCTACAAGTTTATTTATTTTTGCGGTGTCGATTGGAGATATATCCCGTTCACTGGGATTTTGGAGTTGGAGACTACAGATCCCGGACAGGGACGGGTAAAGTACCCTGAAAGCGTTTATTGTTGATCATAGACATATGTCTTTGGGTCAACCTGTTATTAATGTGAGTGCATTCATACACTTTATGCTGATAATTGATATACTGAGATAACGCACTATTGGCGCTCTGTTCTCTCTTTTTCTTTTATGCTATTCTCCAGTAGATGTTCTGTGTGCTACTCTCCCCTTTGATGTCTGAGGTCATGGCCCTTTCATACTGTCTTCAGACACTCAGACTGCAGGTTTGAATAAAACACAGTTTTATTAAAACAAAAAACAACGAACAAGGTCGCCCTCAATAGGCCACACGATAGATAGCAAGAGATAGACACAGAGGCATTCACAGGACCAGTATACAGGAGTACAAATAATACATATACTGTCACAGGACAGGCTCAGAATAGTGACTGGCAATCAATAGTTAAATACAAAGGAATCGTCAGTCTCTGTTGTGGTGTTTGGCACGCCCAACGTGGATAAGAAGCAGCAATAGGTGCTAGATTGCACAACACCTTAAGTCCACTGATGTCGTTAGCTGCTTGGGTAATGCAGAGACTGAGACAGAACGCTGCAGAGCAGTTTGCGGATAGCCCCCACGGGCATATAACGGAGACAACTTGCAATGCAGAAGCGTGAGCCGCTAGCCCCCAGGGGCATATAATGGAGACTACTGATGCTTCAAGACCGTGAATCGCTAGCCCCCACGGGTGTGTAATAGAGACCAACTGTACAGTGATAGCTTGAGCCAAATAGCCCCCACGGGCGTATGACAGAGACACTTTGCACTGCAAGAGCGTGACTCGCTAGCCCCCACGGGCGTATAATAGACCAACCATACAGCGATAGCTTGAGCCAATAGCGCCACACAGGGAACCACCGGTGCAGAAGGTGCTAGAGCCAATAGCGCCACACAGGCACGAACCGGATACCGACTACTCTGCTTTGGATGACAATATGAGCCGCCGTCTACCAAGGCCCCAACGCGGCCGGCTCAGCAGGAGCAGCGGGAGTATAATGGCTCTGCAAGAGTTAACAACAGCACCCGGTTGGATATATTGCACAGCAAGTATAATCTGAGCCTCGGCGTATAACGGTATAGCCCTGCAAGTGCCAAGGAAGACTCAGCTTAGGGTAGTACAGCTCTGCAAGTGTAACCGGAGACTCAGCTTTAGTAGTACAGCTCGGCAAGTGTAACCGGAGACTCAGCTTAGTAGTACAGCTCTGCAAGCGTAACTGGCAACTCAGCTCAAGAGACACGGCTCAGCAGGAGTTAATGGATAAAGTCTCAATCCAATCAGATGCGAACACAGCAGGAGTCAGAATGTCGCCCAAGCGACAACAGCAGCAGGAACGTCAGCCAGGCCGGGTCAGTTCACGGAGGAGATTCTCAGACAAGCCAGATTAGCAACAAGCAGGAACATCAGCCAGGTCGGGTCAGATCACGGAGGAGGAGATTCTCAGACAAGCCAGATCAGCAACGAGCAGGAACGTCAGCCAGGCCGGGTCAGATCATGGAGCAGGAGCACAGGAGAATCGTCAGAACAGGCCAAATGGGTACACCGGAAATCAGGAACACAGGAACTCAGTAACAGCAACACTGGCTCTGGAACACCACGAAAGGGCACCTGACAGGTGCCACTAGTCTGGTATAAAAAGGGTCACCAGGGGCGGGCCAAACAGGCTCAACCAATAAGGGAGCAGCACGAGAGAGTGACAGAGGGAGATCACAGGAACCACAATAGGAATTGGAAAATCAGCAAAAGCCAGAATGCCACCATTGATGGTGGTGATGCCAGGGCCGGATTTACAATTAGGCAGAGTAGGCATCTGCCTACAGGCGCACCCCACAGAGGGGCGCCTGTCTTTGTGATCTTTTTTTTTTTTATTAGCCTGCCAGCCTTGATCCATGTCTGGGTGGACTACAAGAGGGGGGTGTATGCATGCTGGGCTGTGAGTGACTTCAGTGATGAGCTTGTGAGCAGAGGCGTAGCGGAGTACGATGTAATTTTACAATTTAAATATTGAAAATACCAGCTACGCACCTCCGAGTGCAGTGCATAGCTGGTGCAAGTCCTCCCCTTCTTTCTGTGACTCATGTGCTCCCCCTGCAGGTGCTGGGAGCATGCGCCAAGTGGAGGGACATGACAGGAGCATGTAAACAGCCAGAAGTGAGGAGCAGGTATGGCAAGGACACAAAGGCATTAACCCTCTGATTGCTAGAGTGCAGGCCAACTCTTTGTTAAGCATTGTGTTAGACACTCGCATCCAAAGGGTTAAGTGTGAGTGCCAGATCGGAGCTCTAACAAGTGAGATGCCTTGCTCTGCATGCACTCTCAACCCCTCTGGCATTGAAAGAGTTATGGGGCTGCACACTTTTACTGTATGTGAGCCGTTCGTTCATGGACAATGGTAATAATAAATCCTTCAAGACCGATCTTTACCTTCCTCCCCCTAATGCTGCATTCCTAGGAGCTCCTCAGTCTGTGTCTCTGACCGGAAGCAGCTTTTTAATCGGTCACACACAGAGAGCAGCAGGACGAGAGCAGCTCTGGAGGATTTATGACTGACCACTATTCACAAATTACTCACATACTAGGATAGCATTTGCACAATTAACCCATTCAGTGCAAGACTGAAGACCAATGTGTTGCTTACTCCAGCACTGAAAGGGTTAATATGTCTACAGGGTCCTGCCCAGACATGGGGGTGTAAGAAGGGATGAAAAGGCTCCCACTCTCTCCCCATGTCTGCCTCTACCTATCCTTCTCCATGTCTCTCTGCCCTCTTCTTATTCCATGCCTCTCTTTCCCCCCCGCCTCATGTATTTTCCCTCATCCACCTCCAGGTCTCTTTGTGTCTCTTTCTCCCCTTCCACTTCCATGCTTAGATCCCACTTCATAGGTGGAACAAGGCAGAGTTGGCAGACAGTGTATATGTGGTGGTTCTGTGACTGCCACTGGAATATGGCTGGGGTGTCAGTCAGTGTTTGCGTGGTTCTCTCACTACTGGGTGAGAGTGGAATAAGGCTGGGGTGTTAGACACTTTAAGTGTAGGTATGCGATTACCATTGGCCAAGGCTGCCATGTTTGACAGTGTATGTGTAGTTCTGTGACTGTATGGCTGTATGTGTATACCTCTTATACTGTTACCTGATTCAGATGGCTGTATGTGTATACCTCTTACACTGTTACCTGATTCAGATGGCTGTATGTGTATACCTCTTACACTGTTACCTGATTCAGATGGCTGTATGTGTATACCTCTTACACCATTACCTGACTCAGATGACTGTATCATACATAATTTTTGTGGCTGAATAAAAAAATATTTCAGTCAAAACTTTTTGCACCCTTTTTTTTTTTTTTTGGGGGGGGGAGCTCTTCAGGTTTCTGTGCCTACAGGCTCCTGAGATGTAAATCCGGCCCTGGGTGATGCCCATCCCCAACTGTATATTTCTCCAATTTCTTGTCACTTTCTACCAAAAACGCCCTCATACTCTCCTCTACACTGGCTGCTCCACCATCACTCTCACTATCTCTGTGGGTGTAAGACTTCAGTCCAAAAATCCCTGCTCTGCTTTTGTCTAGAGTTCTGTCTGTTTATCTGGATACACCTGCTCCATTCATTCCAGCTCTGTTTTTGCCGGTCCTTCCAGGAAATGCCCCTGAGGCCTATATCAAGCACCTGCACAGACAACTCAGTGCACGTGTATAGTGTCTCACTTACTGGTGCTCCAGGGCTGAGATTCCTGTGTCCTGTGTATGACCTTAGCTTTCTATTCTGACCACTCTTGATTGAGGCCTGTCCTGACCTTTACTTCACTCCAGATCTGTTTTTGTTTGCTGATTTGGGTGACATTGTTTGTTTCTGTGCTCCCAGTCCTGAATTTCACCTGTGTGAGCCTCTTGCAGTTTTCTCTGCTCCCTAGTTTTGTACTCCAGCTCCCCTATCAGGCAGATCTCAGCAGCAGCCTTGAGAGCAAGTTTGTCTAATGGATCCTACTCCGTTACTGGAGCCCTTGTCTGGGCATGAAGTTTATCAGCCTTTGGCACCAGAGACTGTGGACACTTGGACATATTGACACTCTTTTGTGCCTGGTCGTACGACCTTGCAAGTCCTTATCATGGACTAGGAGACTTGGTCTCGATCTTAGGTGGATAGGCAGCTGTGATAGAGGAAAGAGCAATGCATTGCTTGTGTGCTGCAAACTCTTCTGGCCTGCAAAGGGTTAAAGCAATACAAAACAATAAAATACTGGTAAATGTTACTATATAGAAATATTCTCACTGTAGGCTTATAGCTGTTAGATAGCTGAGATGACCACCCTGTTAAAGTGGCATTCAATTGGTCAAGGTTGAAGCTGGACAAAAGTAGTTGGGCAATGGCTCCAACCTTGGACCATTGTCCCTGAAGTTGTGTATTGTAGCCACTCCAGCCACTGACTACGTTGAACTGTACTGAGACCCCCTGTGGTGTGTTAACTTAATCACGTCTGGCTCTTTGTATTGTGTTGTACCATTTGTTGCTAGCCTTTTGTGTAGTAATGCAATCATGTCTGTGTTATTGTATTTGCCTGGACCATTTGTTGTTGGTCTTTGTCTTATGTATTTTGATTGCATTATCCCTGCCCCTCACCCATTGTGCGATGTACGGTCAGTGTATTGAAATGTGTATAAATATGCTGTGCTGTGAGTTAATGAAGAGTTAGTCTTCTTGATGAACTACAGAGTCCTGGTGTCTTATGTTATCCTGGTTAAACTGTCCTCTCTGATGCCCATCTGAGCTGAGTATCCTGTATCGTCGACCGTCTGCTGCCAGCATCATGCGATCCGACTTGGTGTGCTGTCAGGTGGCGACGTGGACTCTGTGCGTACTTGCTTCCAGCGATCCTGCCGTTCCAGCTATCCTCCAGCAACCTTCTGACCAGGACTAGAGGCCTCACTCTCTACTGCCCGTGGTTCCAGTGCTGCGACTCATCGACCTTTCCCTGACTCTCATCCTTCGACGTGAAGTCAACTACAGCAGGATTCGATGACTCTCCGAGTTGACGACAGGTCCGTCCATACTTCGACCGGCGTCGAGAGGGAGACCCGGGAAAGACGGCTGAGGGTGACACGGTGCCTTCCAGCTTCCGTTACAGTTTCATCTGCCATCCCGTGGCTATCCATCATCCAGCTTTCATCTGCATGTGAGTTGAACGTTATATTCCCTGCTTCCAAGTACTTAGTGACCGTTACTAACCAGTATGGTGATGGACTAGTTGAGGATGACAAGTGTGAGAAAGGATCCTTTGCTGTCACACATGCCTTCTCCTCAGAAGAAGGTGCACTGGCACAGGAAGGGGGTCATTGGGCCAGAAGAATGTGGGCTCCCTTTACTGGTGCTGGATTTTCCCCCTCTGATTCAACAGCATCAGTAGTGTCCCTCCAGCTCCTCTTACTGGTCATAGTGCTCACTAACACACTGTTGTGCTTTGTGGGTACTAATATAATAATACAGACACACAAGTCTTCTTATTCCAACGTTTACTTGTATGCTGCTTCAGACAACTCTGAACAACCAGTCTAAACCAGTTTTGTCACATGACACCACTGAGCATGAATACACTACTGAGCATGCTCAGCTTATTAAAGCAACATAGCCACATAACTTAAAACTTATACACATATCATTACACCTCCCCGCTTAGGAAAATGAAAGTATTCTATCTGATATAGACATCTCAACATGACTGTGTCAGTCTTTCTGGACATTTTCTTTGACGTGCAGACCGTCTAACCTTCACATCAGTATCTGACGCAGCCTCTATGTTACTATTTGGCACTTCATCAGAGTCTATGTTGGGACACTTTTGCTCTGGTTCCTTTAGAATGTCTCTTCTATTCCTTCTAAGAACTGCCCCATCCTCTGTTTGAATCATGTAAGATCTCAGTTGCACTTGTTCAGTGATAGAGCCCTTCTTTGACCAAGTATTGGCCTTGTCTTTGATTCTCACTTTGTTTCCATTTTGCAGTTCTGGTAGAAGTTTAGCTCTTGAGTCTAAATATACTTTCTGCTTCTCTTTCTGATTCACTGTAAACTACTTAACTTGTTCACCTGCCCCTTTTTCAAATAGATCTTCCTTCAATGGCAGATTGGAACTCAGTCATCTTCCCATAAGAAGTTGTGCAGGCGAGTGACCACATTGAGCGGTGTACTGCGATATGCTAGCAGCCCTTTGTAGAAGTCACCTCCACTGTCATCAGCTTTTCGCATTCCTTTTTTTGACAATTCCAACAGATTTTTCAACCAGCCCGTTGGACTGTGGAAAATGCGGACTAGATGTAGTTTGTATGAAGTCCCACTCTTTGGTGAACGTTCTGAAGCTGACTTTGCCAAACTGTGTGCCATAGTGAGTAAATACTTTGTGAGGTACACCATGTCTAGAAAAGACTGACTGCATCGAATCACATTCTCAGATGATGTTGACCTCAACCCACATACTTCTGGTTACATGTAAACAGATCAACACCAACCTTTTTATATGGCCCATCAGGAAATGGATGTGGCTGCAATGGTTCCCTTGCATTGCTCACCTGGTACAGCAAACATGTAGAACAGGAGGACACTATGTCAGAAATATCTCATTCTTGGCCAAAACATTACTTCTCTTGCCCTTTTCCTGTATTTCTCATTGCCCAAGTGACCTTCATGAATCTTTTCCAGCATAAGCTTTCATAGACTGTGTGGAATCACAACTTTACTGCCATTGAAGATAATCCCATCAACCACAGTCAGTTCAGCTCTGCAGTTCCAGTTTTCTTGTACTCCAATTACGCAACTCTGTTTGACGTCAGGCCATCCCGTTAGAATAGCAAGTTTGATTTTTTTCAAGTGTAGCATCTTTTTTATGTCTCTTGATGGATCAGCTGCATCTTTGCATCAGAGATAGGCATAGCTGAGGTAATCATATCTACAGAAGTCTGAATTTCTTCAGCTACCTTGTCATCTGGAACAGCTGTTTGATCCACTGCTCTGTATAACGTATCAGCTGTATACACAAGTTTTCCTGGTGTGTATGTCACCTTTAGGGTATAGCGTTGCAATTTGATCATCATTCTCTGAATCCTCAGAGGACAATCATTAAGAGACTTTGTGAATAATCGTATCAGTGGCTTGTGATCAGTTTCACAAGTTGTCCTGAAACAAACTGATGAAATGTCTCACATACAAACGTGATATTGAGAAGTTCTTTCTCTATCTGAGCATATCTTGTCTCAGCACTAGTCATGAGAGGGAAGCATTGCTACCAGTTGGTATCATGTTCATGTTCTTGCTCGCAGTCCTGTTTGTGATGCATCAGATGATATCTGGGTTTAGCTGGATCATAGAACTTTAACACTGGTTCATGCTTAAGCTCTTTCTTTAAGTGTTGCCATTCTGTTTCGTGCTCATGATTCCAGTCCCATGCGTTTTTCTTTTCAAGTAACCATCTCAGAGGAGCTATCTTCTCGGACAGGTTGGGCATGACCTTTCCCATGTAGCTGACCATGCCCATAGACCTCTGCACCTCCTTTTTGGTTTGCGGTCTCTGCATGTTTTCAATTGCAGATATCTTTGTGGGATCAGGTCTAACCCCTTCATTGCTGATGATGTCTCCAACAAACCTTAGTTCTTTTACTCCTAATTGACATTTTTTCTTTCCTCTCACAAGATAAGCCTAATACAGCTTGAACATTCTTAGGGATGAAAGAGCATGCACTTCATTCCTATATGACACTTTTACCACACATTCACCTTTTACTGGTATAGTTGCACCAGAGTGTCCTGTAACTCTGATATTAGTCTCCTGCAGTACTGCTCTTGGTTACCACACATTCACCTTTTACTGGTATAGTTGCACCAGAGTGTCCTGTAACTCTGATATTAGTCTCCTGCAGTACTGCTCTTGGTTACCACACATTCACCTTTAACTGTTATAGTTGCACCAGAGTGTCCTGTAACTCTGATATTAGTCTCCTGCAGTACTGCTCTTGGTTACCACACATTCACCTTTTACTGGTATAGTTGCACCATAGTGTCCTGTAACTCTGATATTAGTCTCCTGCAGTACTGCTCTTGGTTACCACACATTCACCTTTTACTGGTATAGTTGCACCAGAGTGTCCTGTAACTCTGATATTAGTCTCCTGCAGTACTGCTCTTGGTTACCACACATTCACCTTTTACTGGTATAGTTGCACCAGAGTCTCCTGTAACTCTGATATTAGTCTCCTGCAGTACTGCTCTTGGTTACCACACATTCACCTTTTACTGGTATAGTTGCACCAGAGTGTCCTGTAACTCTGATATTAGTCTCCTGCAGTACTGCTCTTGGTTACCACACATTCACCTTTTACTGGTATAGTTGCACCAGAGTGTCCTGTAACTCTGATATTAGTCTCCTGCAGTACTGCTCTTGGTTACCACACATTCACCTTTTACTGGTATAGTTGCACCAGAGTGTCCTGTAACTCTGATATTAGTCTCCTGCAGTACTGCTCTTGGTTACCACACATTCACCTTTTACTGGTATAGTTGCACCATAGTGTCCTGTAACTCTGATATTAGTCTCCTGCAGTACTGCTCTTGGTTACCACACATTCACCTTTTACTGGTATAGTTGCACCAGAGTGTCCTGTAACTCTGATATTAGTCTCCTGCAGTACTGCTCTTGGTTACCACACATTCACCTTTTACTGGTATAGTTGCACCAGAGTGTCCTGTAACTCTGATATTAGTCTCCTGCAGTACTGCTCTTGGTTACCACACATTCACCTTTAACTGGTATAGTTGCACCAGAGTGTCCTGTAACTCTGATATTAGTCTCCTGCAGTACTGCTCTTGGTTACCACACATTCACCTTTTACTGGTATAGTTGCACCATAGTGTCCTGTAACTCTGATATTAGTCTCCTGCAGTACTGCTCTTGGTTACCACACATTCACCTTTTACTGGTATAGTTGCACCAGAGTGTCCTGTAACTCTGATATTAGTCTCCTGCAGTACTGCTCTTGGTTACCACACATTCACCTTTTACTGGTATAGTTGCACCAGAGTCTCCTGTAACTCTGATATTAGTCTCCTGCAGTACTGCTCTTGGTTACCACACATTCACCTTTTACTGGTATAGTTGCACCAGAGTGTCCTGTAACTCTGATATTAGTCTCCTGCAGTACTGCTCTTGGTTACCACACATTCACCTTTTACTGGTATAGTTGCACCAGAGTGTCCTGTAACTCTGATATTAGTCTCCTGCAGTACTGCTCTTGGTTACCACACATTCACCTTTTACTGGTATAGTTGCACCACAGTCTCCTGTAACTCTGATATTAGTCTCCTGCAGTACTGCTCTTGGTTACCACACATTCACCTTTTACTGGTATAGTTGCACCAGAGTGTCCTGTAACTCTGATATTAGTCTCCTGCAGTACTGCTCTTGGTTACCACACATTCACCTTTAACTGGTATAGTTGCACCAGAGTGTCCTGTAACTCTGATATTAGTCTCCTGCAGTACTGCTCTTGGTTACCACACATTCACCTTTAACTGGTATAGTTGCACCAGAGTGTCCTGTAACTCTGATATTAGTCTCCTGCAGTACTGCTCTTGGTTACCACACATTCACCTTTTACTGGTATAGTTGCACCAGAGTCTCCTGTAACTCTGATATTAGTCTCCTGCAGTACTGCTCTTGGTTACCACACATTCACCTTTTACTGGTATAGTTGCACCATAGTGTCCTGTAACTCTGATATTAGTCTCCTGCAGTACTGCTCTTGGTTACCACACATTCACCTTTTACTGGTATAGTTGCACCAGAGCCTCCTGTAACTCTGATATTAGTCTCCTGCAGTACTGCTCTTGGTTACCACACATTCACCTTTTACTGGTATAGTTGCACCAGAGTGTCCTGTAACTCTGATATTAGTCTCCTGCAGTACTGCTCTTGGTTACCACACATTCACCTTTTACTGGTATAGTTGCACCAGAGTCTCCTGTAACTCTGATATTAGTCTCCTGCAGTACTGCTCTTGGTTACCACACATTCACCTTTTACTGGTATAGTTGCACCAGAGTGTCCTGTAACTCTGATATTAGTCTCCTGCAGTACTGCTCTTGGTTACCACACATTCACCTTTTACTGGTATAGTTGCACCAGAGTGTCCTGTAACTCTGATATTAGTCTCCTGCAGTACTGCTCTTGGTTACCACACATTCACCTTTTACTGGTATAGTTGCACCAGAGTGTCCTGTAACTCTGATATTAGTCTCCTGCAGTACTGCTCTTGGTTACCACACATTCACCTTTTACTGGTATAGTTGCACCAGAGTGTCCTGTAACTCTGATATTAGTCTCCTGCAGTACTGCTCTTGGTTTCCACACATTCACCTTTTACTGGTATAGTTGCACCAGAGTGTCCTGTAACTCTGATATTAGTCTCCTGCAGTACTGCTCTTGGTTTCAACAGATTGAACTCGGTCTCTGATATCACATTAACTTGAGCTCCAGTATCTAAGTTAAATGGCATTTTGATGTTTTGCAGCTGCAGTGTGAGGATCCAGTCCTCTTGTGCTTGCTCATTCTCTAGCAGTGAATCTACACAGAATTCCTCCACAGGACTCTCATTCATCATGGGCACTTCACTCTGATTTTCTGTGCTTTTGCAGCATCTTGTATAATGATTTAGTTCACCACATTTATTACAGTTATGTCCATATACAGGGCATTTCTTTGGTGAATGTTCAGTTCCACACCGATGACAAGGCTTTTGTCTTTTATCTAAGTCTAATCTTTTTCCATTTGCTGATTGCATCTGTTTTTTCACCATATTTCTCTTCTGCTCGCACTTTCTCACCTGGTCTACCACACGTTTCATTAATGATCTCTTTGGCCTGTGACTTCACAGATTCAGCTGCTCTACACAATGCTAAGGCCTTTTCTAGATCCAGGCCTTGCTCCCTAAGCAGCCTCTCTCTCAGCCCATTATCTGGGATACCACATACAACTCTGTCTTCTATCAAGGAATTTATCTCTCCAAACTCACATGTTTTGCTGCGGTTCCTCAGCTCTGTCACATATTGATCATTTGATTCTTCATACAGGTAAAGAATCTGTGCCTTTCATTTGTAACATTTCTTTTAGGTATGCAATATTCTTCATACTTATACATTATTGGCTTTAATTTTAGGTTATCTCCTTCTGGAAACACAAAGTTATTGTACACTTCCAGCGCTCCTTCACCCATTACATGCAGAAACAGTGAAGCTTTCATCTTTTCACCTTTTCTGTCACCATCAATGGCAGAGAGATAGAACTCAAACTTTTGTTTAAATCTCCAATTTTCAGCTACATTCCCATTCCACTGACGTTTTGGTGGGGGTTGAAGGCCTTCCATATGTCTCTTACCCTGATTCCGCAGGCTTTTTCCTCAGCCCTCAGCCAAAGTAGCAGATGTGCAGCACAGCAAACTCTGGAGTAATCTTTGTCTTTATCCCAGCACTTGGGACACAATGTTGTGCTTTGTGGGTTCTAATCCTATATAATAATTCACTAGAAAGTTTGTAACGACACAGTCATGCGCAGTAGAGACTGCCCGTAATGAGGCTGATGCAGAGCGGAGTGCTCCTAAGGACCATCCAGCTCTGTATCAGCCGTGGTGTGGACAGTCTCTACTGAGCAGGACTGCACCATGACCGGCTGGCACTGTGTCAGCCGCGGTACGGGCAGTATCTACTGTGCATGACTGCACCTCACCAGCTGGCACTGTATCAGCCTCGGCGTGGGAAGTATCTACTGTGTATGACTGCACTGCACCGGCTGGCACTGTATCAGCCGCGGCGTGGGAAGTATCTACTGTGTATGACTGCACCGCACCGGCTGGCACTGTATCAGCCTCAGCGTGGGAAGTATCTACTGTGCATGACTGCACCACCACCGGCTGGCACTGTATCAGCCGCGGTGCGGACAGTCTCTACTGAGCAGGACTGCACCATGACCGGCTGGCACTCTATCAGCCGCAGCATGGGCAGTATCTACAGTGCATGACTGCACCGCACCAGCTGGCACTGTATCAGCCGCGGTACGGGCAGTATCTACTGTGCATGACTGCACCGCACCGGCTGGCACTGTATCAGCCGCGGTACGGGCAGTATCTACTGTGCATGACTGCACCGCACCGGCTGGCACTATATCAGCCGCGGTACGGGCAGTATCTACTGAGCAGGACTGCACCACGACCGGCTGGCACTGTATCAGCCATGGCATGGGCAGTATCTACTGTGCATGACTGCACCGCACCGGCTGGCAGTGGCACTGTGGCCCGTGTAACTGGCTCTTCAACTAGTGTAATAATAATACAGACAGACACACAAGTCTTCTTATTCCAGCTTTTACTTATATGCAACTTCCATACAACTCTGAACAACCAGTCTAAACACCACTGAGCATGAATACACTACTGAGCATGCTCAGCTTCTTAAAGCAACATAGCCACATAACATAAAACTTATACACAAATCATTACACACGCCACAAAACTATATTTTCATTTCTCTCTGTCTGCTTACAATCCGACACCACATTGCATGATGGGAAGTTCTGTTGTTTATAGTGTGTTGGCAGGACGTTCTGTTGCCATTGAAAACCATATTTTGTGGAAAATCAGTGGTGTCAGTGAAATAACAGACATTCTATGGTTTTGTCTACTTTGGAAAAAGCAGAAAATCTGGCTTTTTTCACAAAAATTCCCATGGAAACACAACAGGACTTTTCTTCCGTCCCTGTTTTTTTCTTTTAATATATGTTTTTTACAGATCCTTTATGTTTCACATAATGTTTTAGTTATTTGTTTTAATGGCTAAAACCACTTATAAAACCAGTGCTGCAGGCATAGACTAATTACATACAATATGTGAAAACGAGGCTCGGATCACATCTCACATGATTCACTGCGATGACAGATCGGGAAGTCTAATGGGACCTGGTACATCATGTAAACTACAGGGGTGAAAGGAAATGTTCCCCGTTATTTTGGATCTCCATAGCGACTTTTCTATCAATTGCTTCAAGGTATATATAACCTTGAAGAAGTGAACTGAATCTGTACTAAATACGAAGGGCTGTTGGTTTGTTTTTATATATATTATTCATACAGAAAACAAAAGTTTTTAGCTCAATAACTGTCTGAAGCTATTAGAGTCTATTTGGATTCACTGAGGCCACTGTGTGTGAGTGGGGAAGATCTACATGTAGGGGAGATGTCTTTCACCCCAAATGATACCCTTAGAGGGTTTTGGTGTTTTGTTTTCTCTATTGTTTAAGGAGAAGGACTCCAGTATCTCCAGTGGATAATGAATTTACTTAAAGTGATAGTAATGTTTCATAATAAAAGCAGTTCTAATTAATCATCATAGTATTTGGACTTTGGAGAGTGTTATATCAATTCTGTAAGAGTTGTAGTATAAGAGTAATTCAATGATAAAGTATCCCCCTCCCGCCCCTTTTACTGATGTAACACTGCTCAGCCAGATCAGAAGGGAGGTGCCCAGGTAGACTGCAGAGAGGGACAATCTTCAATTAAGATAAGGGAAAAACCTGAAAAACTTGTCAAGGGGGGCAGGAATTTCATTGTTCTCATAGGAAGAAGATTGTCCCCTTCTGTTATCTGTCTGGTCTATGGACTGAATTCCACATCTGAGAAGAGATGGCTTACACTAGGTAAAAGGGGGGCAGGGTTTTCATTGTTCTCATAGGAAGAAGAGTGTCCCCTTCTGTTATCTGTCTGGTCTATGGACTGCATTCCACATCTGAGAGGAGATGGTTTACACTAGGTAAAAGGGGGGCAGGGCTTTCATTGTTCTCATAGGAAGAAGAGTGTCCCCTTCTGTTATCTGTCTGGTCTATGGACTGGATTCCACATCTGAGAAGAGATGACTTACACTAGGTAAAAGGGGGGCAGGGATTTCATTGTTCCCCTCACTTACTACACCCAGCAGTGCTTCTTACGCCTCTTCTTGTCTTTATAGATTTTATACATTACAATGTGAAGGTGAAACTGGGAAACTTACTGAGGTCTCACCTTTGGTCGGGACTTTATACATTTATATATTTATGTGCATTTTTTAAGTATATTATACTTATTATTATTTTTATAATATATATATCACTTCTTCATTAGTTGACATCTGTAGGAGCACATTGTGTTATTATTTTTCTGTACAGACACACATCTCTCACCTGGACAGTACATCTCTCACCTGGACAGTACACAGCTGGCAGACACACATCTCTCACCTGGACAGTACACAGCTGGCAGACACACATCTCTCACCTGGACAGTACACAGCGGGCAGACACACATCTCTCACCTGGACAGTACACAGCGGGCAGACACACATCTCTCACCTGGACAGTACACAGCGGGCAGACACACATCTCTCACCTGGACAGTACACAGCGGGCAGACACACATCTCTCACCTGGACAGTACATCTCTCACCTGGACAGTACACAGCTGACAGACACACATCTCTCACCTGGACAGTACACAGTTGACAGACACACATCTCTCACCTGGACAGTACACAGCCGGCAGACACACATCTCTCACCTGGACAGTACACAGCCAGCAGAGACACACCTCTCACCTGGACAGTACACAGCGGGCAGACACACATCTCTCACCTGGACAGTACACAGCGGGCAGACACACATCTCTCACCTGGACAGTACACAGCTGACAGACACACATCTCTCACCTGGACAGTACACAGCTGGCAGACACACATCTCTCACCTGGACAGTACACAGCCGGCAGACACACATCTCTCACCTGGACAGTACACAGCCGGCAGACACACATCTCTCACCTGGACAGTACACAGCCGGCAGACACACATCTCTCACCTGGACAGTACACAGCCGGCAGACACACATCTCTCACCTGGACAGTACACAGCCGGCAGACACACATCTCTCACCTGGACAGTACACAGCCGGCAGACACACATCTCTCACCTGGACAGTACACAGCCGGCAGACACACATCTCTCACCTGGACAGTACACAGCCGGCAGACACACATCTCTCACCTGGACAGTACACAGCCGGCAGACACACATCTCTCACCTGGACAGTACACAGCCGGCAGACACACATCTCTCACCTGGACAGTACACAGCCGGCAGACACACATCTCTCACCTGGACAGTACACAGCCGGCAGACACACATCTCTCACCTGGACAGTACACAGCCGGCAGACACACATCTCTCACCTGGACAGTACACAGCCGACAGACACACATCTCTCACCTGGACAGTACACAGCCGACAGACACACATCTCTCACCTGGACAGTACACATCCAGCAGACACACATCTCTCACCTGGACAGTACACATCCAGCAGACACACATCTCTCACCTGGACAGTACACATCCAGCAGACACACATCTCTCACCTGGACAGTACACATCCAGCAGACACACATCTCTCACCTGGACAGTACACAGTCAGCAGACACACATCTCTCACCTGGACAGTACACAGCTGACAGACACACATCTCTCACCTGGACTGTACACAGCCGACAGACACACATCTCTCACCTGGACAGTACACATCCAGCAGACACACATCTCTCACCTGGACAGTACACATCCAGCAGACACACATCTCTCACCTGGACAGTACACATCCAGCAGACACACATCTCTCACCTGGACAGTACACATCCAGCAGACACACATCTCTCACCTGGACAGTACACAGTCAGCAGACACACATCTCTCACCTGGACAGTACACAGCTGACAGACACACATCTCTCACCTGGACTGTACACAGCTGACAGACACACATCTCTCACCTGGACTGTACACAGTCGGCAGACACACATCTCTCACCTGGACAGTGCACAGCCGGCAGACACACATCTCTCACCTGGACAGTGCACAGCCGGCAGACACACATCTCTCACCTGGACAGTGCACAGATGGCAGACTTGATGTCTTCTTGCTAACTGAGTTTTCCACAGAACAGCTGATATTCCCAGGAAAGGGTAAGGTGACAGTGACAATGTTTCCAGTCACATTCCATCGAGTGTCTGATCTGTTCTCCAGTAATGTTCCACCTGATTCCCAGGTGTACCGAGGATCTGATCCCTCCTTCACATAGCAGGTGATCACAGCCTGTCTGTCTGAGGGACAGGAGACTAACAGAACAGGCACAGACACCGGCACTGAGGAGAGAACAAACAGAACAGGCTGTGAGAGTAGGAAGTGTGTGTGTGTGTGTGTGTGTGTGTGTGTGTGTGTGTGTGTGTGTGTGTGTATTGTGTGTGTGTGTATATGAGTGTGCGTGTGTATGTGTGTGAATGTATATGTGGGGGTGTGTGGGTGTGTGTTTGTGTGTGCATGTGTATGTGTCTGTATGTATGAGTATGTGTATGCGTTCATGTACATGTTTGTGTGGTTTGTGTGCATGTGGCCTGTGCATGTGTATGTGTGTACATGTATGTGCACATATGTGTGTTTGTGACTGTGTCTATGTGTATATGTGTGTATTTGTTTGTGTATATGTGTGTGCATATGCTTGTGTGTGCTTGCGTGTGTATATGTGTTTGGTCTATGAGCATGTGTGTGCGTATGAATCTGTGTGTGCACGTGTTTGTGTGTGTGGTTTGTGTGTGGGTGTGTCTGTGTGCGTGTGTATGTAAATAAAAGGATATGATCCAGGCAGGAGTAATTGTGTTGGATAAGGAAGCTATGATTGGATGGCATAGTTTAGACAGAAATATTATTTATGGGGAAACAAAGCACAAAATTTAATGACCCATCAGTTAGAGACTAAGTGTAGAAAGCTACTAAGGACATTATTCTGGCTTTTGAGGAATACTATAGAACTTTGATGGGTATAAATGTGAATGCTTTATGAATAGGATAAGTGGTCCCAGTTTGAATTCCTAAGGTTTTGTGTTTATAAAAGACCCATAGAACGGAAAGAAGTACAAGACGTCATTAAGTCCTAAAGGATAACCAGAGTTCAGAGCTGGATGGCTTTAGTAATATCTATTATAAGAAATTCAAAGAAAAACTGATTCCTTACATACAGAAATCTTTCAGCTATCTCCTGAATCCGGGTCAATTAAACAAAAATGCTAACTTATCATTTATATCGGTGATAGTGAAGCCTGGGTGTAAGAACCCGGTCCAGAAAGCCCTGTTCTCTCCGCAGCTCTGTCTGTTTACCTGGACACACCCCTCCATTCACTCCAGCTCTGTCTGTTTACCTGGACACACCCCTCCATTCACTCCAGCTCTGTCTGTTTACCTGGACACACCCCTCCATTCACTCCTGCACTGTCTGTTTACCTGGACACACCCCTCCATTCACTCCATCTCTGTCTGTTTACCTGGACACACCCCTCCATTCACTGCAGCTCTGCCTGTTTACCTGGACACACCCCCTCCATTCACTCCAGCTCTGCCTGTTTACCTGGACACACCCCCTCCATTCACTCCAGCTCTGCCTGTTTACCTGGACACACCCCCTCCATTCACTCCAGCTCTGCCTGTTTACCTGGACACACCCCCTCCATTCACTCCAGCTCTGCCTGTTTACCTGGACACACCCCCTCCATTCACTCCAGCTCTGCCTGTTTACCTGGACACACCCCCTCCATTCACTCCATCTCTGCCTGTTTACCTGGACACACCCCCTCCATTCACTCCATCTCTGTCTGTTTACCTGGACACACCCCCCTCCATTCACTCCAGCTCTTCCTGTTTACCTGGACACACCCCCCTCCATTCACTCCAGCTCTGCCTGTTTACCTGGACACACCCCCTCCATTCACTCCAGCTCTGCCTGTTTACCTGGACACACCCCCTCCATTCACTCCAGCTCTGCCTGTTTACCTGGACACACCCCCTCCATTCACTCCATCTCTGTCTGTTTACCTGGACACACCCCCTCCATTCACTCCAGCTCTGCCTGTTTACCTGGACACACCCCCTCCATTCACTCCAGCTCTGCCTGTTTACCTGGACACACCCCTCCATTCACTCCTGCACTGTCTGTTTACCTGGACACACCCCTCCATTCACTCCAGCTCTGCCTGTTTACCTGGACACACCCCTCCATTCAGTCCATCTCTGTCTGTTTACCTGGACACACCCCTCCATTCACTCCTGCACTGTCTGTTTACCTGGACACACCCCTCCATTCACTCCAGCTCTGCCTGTTTACCTGGACACACCCCTCCATTCACTCCTGCACTGTCTGTTTACCTGGACACACCCCTCCATTCACTCCTGCACTGTCTATTTACCTGGACACACCCCTCCATTCACTCCAGCACTGTCTGTTTACCTGGACACACCCCTCCATTCACTGCAGCACTGTCTGTTTACTGCAGCACTGTCTGTTTACCTGGACACACCCCTCCATTCACTCCAGCACTGTCTGTTTACCTGGACACACCCCTCCATTCACTCCTGCACTGTCTGTTTACCTGGACACACCCCTCCATTCACTCCAGCACTGTCTGTTTACCTGGACACACCCCTCCATTCACTCCTGCACTGTCTGTTTACCTGGACACACCCCTCCATTCACTGCAGCACTGTCTGTTTACCTGGACACACCCCTCCATTCACTGCAGTTCTGTCTGTTTACCTGGACACACCCCTCCATTCACTCCAGCACTGTCTGTTTACCTGGACACACCCCTCCATTCACTCCAGCACTGTCTGTTTACCTGGTCACACCCCTCCATTCACTCCAGCACTGTCTGTTTACCTGGTCACACCCCTCCATTCACTCCAGCTCTGCCTGTTTACCTGGACACACCCCTCCATTCACTGCAGCTCTGTCTGTTTACCTGGACACACACCCCTCCATTCACTGCAGCTCTGCCTGTTTACCTGGACACACCCCCTCCATTCACTCCTGCACTGTCTGTTTACCTGGACACACCCCCTCCATTCACTGCAGCTCTGTCTGTTTACCTGGACACACCCCTCCATTCACTGCAGCACTGTCTGTTTACCTGGACACACCCCTCCATTCACTGCAGTTCTGTCTGTTTACCTGGACACACCCCTCCATTCACTCCAGCTCTGTCTGTTTACCTGGACACACCCCTCCATTCACTCCAGCTCTGTCTGTTTACCTGGACACACCCCTCCATTCACTCCTGCACTGTCTGTTTACCTGGACACACCCCTCCATTCACTCCTGCACTGTCTGTTTACCTGGACACACCCCTCCATTCATTCCAGCTCTGCCTGTTTACCTGGACACACCCCTCCATTCACTCCAGCTCTGCCTGTTTACCTGGACACACCCCCTCCATTCACTGCAGCTCTGTCTGTTTACCTGGACACACCCCTCCATTCACTGCAGCTCTGTCTGTTTACCTGGACACACCCCTCCATTCACTCCAGCTCTGTCTATTTACCTGGACACACCCCCTCCATTCACTCCAGCTCTGTCTGTTTACCTGGACACACCCCTCCATTCACTCCAGCACTGTCTGTTTACCTGGACACACCCCTCCATTCAGTCCAGCTCTGCCTGTTTACCTGGACACACCCCTCCATTCACTGCAGCTCTGTCTGTTTACCTGGACACACCCCTCCATTCACTCCTGCACTGTCTGTTTACCTGGACACACCCCTCCATTCACTCCAGCACTGTCTGTTTACCTGGACACACCCCTCCATTCACTCCTGCACTGTCTGTTTACCTGGACGCACCCCTCCATTCACTCCAGCACTGTCTGTTTACCTGGACACACCCCTCCATTCACTCCTGCACTGTCTGTTTACCTGGACGCACCCCTCCATTCACTCCAGCTCTGTCTGTTTACCTGGACACACCCCTCCATTCACTCCAGCACTGTCTGTTTACCTGGACACACCCCTCCATTCACTCCTGCACTGTCTGTTTACCTGGACGCACCCCTCCATTCACTCCAGCACTGTCTGTTTACCTGGACACACCCCTCCATTCACTCCAGCACTGTCTGTTTACCTGGACGCACCCCTCCATTCACTCCTGCACTGTCTGTTTACCTGGACGCACCCCTCCATTCACTCCAGCACTGTCTGTTTACCTGGACACACCCCTCCATTCACTCCAGCTCTGTCTGTTTACCTGGACACACCCCTCCATTCACTCCAGCACTGTCTGTTTACCTGGACACACCCCTCCATTCACTGCAGCACTGTCTGTTTACCTGGACACACCCCTCCATTCACTCCAGCACTGTCTGTTTACCTGGACACACCCCTCCATTCACTCCTGCACTGTCTGTTTACCTGGACACACCCCTCCATTCACTCCAGCACTGTCTGTTTACCTGGACACACCCCTCCATTCACTCCTGCACTGTCTGTTTACCTGGACACACCCCTCCATTCACTGCAGCACTGTCTGTTTACCTGGACACACCCCTCCATTCACTGCAGTTCTGTCTGTTTACCTGGACACACCCCTCCATTCACTGCAGCACTGTCTGTTTACCTGGACACACCCCTCCATTCACTGCAGTTCTGTCTGTTTACCTGGACACACCCCCTCCATTCACTGCAGCTCTGCCTGTTTACCTGGACACACCCCCTCCATTCACTCCTGCACTGTCTGTTTACCTGGACACACCCCCTCCATTCACTGCAGCTCTGTCTGTTTACCTGGACACACCCCTCCATTCACTGCAGCACTGTCTGTTTACCTGGACACACCCCTCCATTCACTCCAGCTCTGTCTGTTTACCTGGACACACCCCCTCCATTCACTCCAGCTCTGTCTGTTTACCTGGACACACCCCTCCATTCACTCCAGCTCTGCCTGTTTACCTGGACACACCCCCTCCATTCACTGCAGCTCTGTCTATTTACCTGGACACACCCCTCCATTCAGTCCAGCTCTGCCTGTTTACCTGGACACACCCCTCCATTCACTGCAGCACTGTCTATTTACCTGGACACACCCCTCCATTCACTGCAGCTCTGTCTGTTTACCTGGACACACCCCTCCATTCACTCCAGCACTGTCTGTTTACCTGGACACACCCCTCCATTCACTCCAGCACTGTCTGTTTACCTGGACACACCCCTCCATTCACTCCAGCACTGTCTGTTTACCTGGACACACCCCTCCATTCACTCCTGCACTGTCTATTTACCTGGACACACCCCGTCCATTCACTCCAGCTCTGTCTGTTTACCTGGACACACCCCTCCATTCACTGCAGCTCTGCCTGTTTACCTGGACACACCCCTCCATTCACTCCTGCACTGTCTGTTTACCTGGACACACCCCTCCATTCACTCCAGCACTGTCTGTTTACCTGGACACACCCCTCCATTCACTCCTGCACTGTCTATTTACCTGGACACACCCCTCCATTCACTGAAGCTCTGTCTGTTTACCTGGACACACCCCTCCATTCACTCCTGCACTGTCTATTTACCTGGACACACCCCTCCATTCACTCCAGCACTGTCTGTTTACCTGGACACACCCCTCCATTCACTCCAGCACTGTCTGTTTACCTGGACACACCCCTCCATTCACTCCTGCACTGTCTATTTACCTGGACACACCCCTCCATTCACTCCAGCTCTGTCTGTTTACCTGGACACACCCCTCCATTCACTGCAGCTCTGCCTGTTTACCTGGACACACCCCTCCATTCACTCCAGCTCTGTCTGTTTACCTGGACACACCCCTCCATTCACTCCTGCACTGTCTGTTTACCTGGACACACCCCTCCATTCACTCCAGCTCTGTCTGTTTACCTGGACACACCCCCTCCATTCACTCCAGCACTGTCTGTTTACCTGGACACACCCCTCCATTCACTCCTGCACTGTCTATTTACCTGGACACACCCCTCCATTCACTGAAGCTCTGTCTGTTTACCTGGACACACCCCCTCCATTCACTGCAGTTCTGTCTGTTTACCTGGACACACCCCCTCCATTCACTCCTGCACTGTCTGTTTACCTGGACACACCCCTCCATTCACTCCAGCACTGTCTGTTTACCTGGACACACCCCTCCATTCACTTCAGCTCTGTCTGTTTACCTGGACACACCCCTCCATTCACTCCAGCACTGTCTGTTTACCTGGACACACCCCTCCATTCACTCCAGCACTGTCTGTTTACCTGGACACACCCCTCCATTCACTCCAGCTCTGTCTGTTTACCTGGACACACCCCTCCATTCACTGCAGCTCTGTCTGTTTACCTGGACACACCCCTCCATTCACTCCAGCTCTGTCTGTTTACCTGGACACACCCCTCCATTCACTGCAGCTCTGTCTGTTTACCTTGACACACCCCTCCATTCACTGCAGCTCTGTCTGTTTACCTGGACACACCCCTCCATTCACTCCTGCACTGTCTGTTACCTGGACACACCCCTCCATTCACTGCAGCACTGTCTGTTTACCTGGTCACACCCCTCCATTCACTCCAGCTCTGTCTGTTTACCTGGACACACCCCTCCATTCACTCCAGCTCTGCCTGTTTACCTGGACACACCCTCCATTCACTGCAGCTCTGTCTGTTTACCTGGACACACCCCTCCATTCACTCCAGCTCTGTCTGTTTACCTGGACACACCCCTCCATTCACTCCAGCTCTGTCTGTTTACCTGGACACACCCCTCCATTCACTCCAGCTCTTCCTGTTTACCTGGACACACCCCTCCATTCACTGCAGCTCTGTCTGTTTACCTGGACACACCCCTCCATTCACTCCTGCACTGTCTGTTTACCTGGACACACCCCTCCATTCACTCCAGCTCTTCCTGTTTACCTGGACACACCCCTCCATTCACTCCAGCTCTGTCTGTTTACCTGGACACACCCCCTTCATTCACTCCAGCTCTGTCTGTTTACCTGGACACACCCCTCCATTCACTCATGCACTGTCTGTTTACCTGGACACACCCCTCCATTCACTCCTGCACTGTCTGTTTACCTGGACACACCCCTCCATTCACTCCTGCACTGTCTGTTTACCTGGACACACCCCTCCATTCACTCCAGCACTGTCTGTTTACCTGGACACACCCCTCCATTCACTCCTGCACTGTCTGTTTACCTGGACACACCCCTCCATTCACTCCTGCACTGTCTGTTTACCTGGACACACCCCTCATTCACTCCTGCACTGTCTGTTTACCTGGACACACCCTCCATTCACTCCAGCTCTGTCTGTTTACCTGGACACACCCCTTCATTCACTCCAGCTCTGTCTGTTTACCTGGACACACCCCTCCATTCACTCCAGCACTGTCTGTTTACCTGGACACACCCCTCCATTCACTCCTGCACTGTCTGTTTACCTGGACACACCCCTCCATTCACTCCTGCACTGTCTGTTTACCTGGACACGCCCTCCATTCACTCCAGCACTGTCTGTTTACCTGGACACACCCCTCCATTCACTCCTGCACTGTCTGTTTACCTGGACACACCCCTCCATTCACTCCAGTTCTGTCTGTTTACCTGGACACACCCCTCCATTCACTCCTGCACTGTCTGTTTACCTGGACACGCCCCTCCATTCACTCCAGCACTGTCTGTTTACCTGGACACACCCCTCCATTCACTGCAGCACTGTCTGTTTACCTGGACACACCCCTCCATTCACTCCAGCTCTGTCTGTTTACCTGGACACACATCCTCCATTCACTGCAGCTCTGTCTGTTTACCTGGACACACCCCTCCATTCACTCCAGCACTGTCTGTTTACCTGGACACACCCCTCCATTCACTCCTGCACTGTCTGTTTACCTGGACACACCCTCCATTCACTCCTGCACTGTCTGTTTACCTGGACACGCCCCTCCATTCACTCCAGCACTGTCTGTTTACCTGGACACACCCCTCCATTCACTGCAGCACTGTCTGTTTACCTGGACACACCCCTCCATTCACTCCAGCTCTGTCTGTTTACCTGGACACACATCCTCCATTCACTGCAGCTCTGTCTGTTTACCTGGACACACCCCTCCATTCACTCCAGCACTGTCTGTTTACCTGGACACACACCCCTCCATTCACTCCTGCACTGTCTGTTTACCTGGACACACCCCTCCATTCACTCCTGCACTGTCTGTTTACCTGGACACACCCCTCCATTCATGCCAGGTCTGTCTGTTTACCTGGACACTCCCCTCCATTCACTCCAGCTCTGTCTGTTTACCTGGACACACCCCCTCCATTCACTGCAGCTCTGTCTGTTTACCTGGACACACCCCTCCATTCACTCCAGCTCTGTCTGTTTACCTGGACACACCCCCTCCATTCACTCCAGCTCTGTCTGTTTACCTGAACACACCCCTCCATTCACTCCTGCACTGTCTGTTTACCTGGACACACCCCCTCCATTCACTCAGCACTGTCTGTTTACCTGGACACACCCCTCCATTCACTCCAGCACTGTCTGTTTACCTGGACACACCCCTCCATTCACTCCTGCACTGTCTGTTTACCTGGACACACCCCTCCATTCACTCCTGCACTGTCTGTTTACTGGACACACCCCTCCATTCACTCCTGCACTGTCTATTTACCTGGACACACCCCTCCATTCACGCCAGGTCTGTCTGTTTACCTGGACACACCCCTCCATTCACTCCTGCACTGTCTGTTTACCTGGACACACCCCTCCATTCACTCCAGCTCTGTCTGTTTACCTGGACACACCCCTCCATTCACTCCTGCACTGTCTGTTTACCTGGACACACCCCTCCATTCATGCCAGGTCTGTCTGTTTACCTGGACACACCCCTCCATTCTCCTGCACTGTCTGTTTACCTGGACACACCCCTCCATTCACTCCAGCTCTGTCTGTTTACCTGGACACACCCCTCCATTCACTCCAGCTCTGCTGTTTACCTGGACACACCCCTCCATTCACTCCTGCACTGTCTGTTTACCTGGACACACCCTCCATTCATGCCAGGTCTGTCTGTTTACCTGGACACACCCCTCCATTCACTCCTGCACTGTCTGTTTACCTGGACACACCCCTCCATTCACTCCTGCACTGTCTGTTTACCTGGACACACCCCTCCATTCACTCCAGCTCTGTCTGTTTACCTGGACACACCCCTCCATTCACTCCAGCTCTGTCTGTTTACGTGGACACACCCCTCCATTCAGTCCAGCTCTGCCTGTTTACCTGGACACACCCCTCCATTCACTCCAGCTCTGCCTGTTTACCTGGACACACCCCTCCATTCACTCCAGCTCTGTCTGTTTACCTGGACACACACCCTCCATTCACTCCAGATCTATCTGTTTACCTGGACACACCCCTCCATTCACTCTAGCTCGGTCTGTTTACCTGGACACACCCCTCCATTCACTCCTGCTCTGTCTGTTTACCTGGACACACCCTCTCCATTCACTCCAGATGTGTCTGTTTACCTGGACACACCCTCTCCATTCACTCCAGATCTGTCTGTTTACCTGGACTTCAGCCCGCCCTGTATTGCCTATTTAAACCTAGCCTGGGCACCCATTGGTTGCCCTTTCATGTTGTCTCTATGCTGTTTGAGTCTTCACCTTGTTCCTGAGTATCCTGGGCCTCTGCTGTGTTCCTGAGACCTGTGTTCTACTTGTTCCAGTGTTTCCAGTTGAAGAGTTCCTGCCTTCGTCTGATCCGGTTGAGCCTTCGCTTCCTGCTGCCAGTCTCCGCCATCGTTCCTGATTCCGGTTGACCGTCTGCCTGCTGGTTCCTGCTTCCATCTGCTGGTTTCTGTCCAGTCGTCTTTAGTCATCTGACGTTCCTGAGTCGCCTTGGCGACATTACTAACTTGCAGGTTATTCAGTACGCGGGTACTGGTTGCTTGACAGCCATCCGGCTGTCTTAGTATTGGAAGCGTTCCACGTACAGGGTACTTGTTCGCTCCTCAAGCCATCCAGAAGTCTCAGTATTGAAAGCGTTCCACGTACAGGGTACTGGTTCACTCCTGAAGCCATCCGGCAGTCTCAGTATTGTTACGTTCCACGTACAGGGTACTGGTTCACTCCTCAAGCCACCCGGATGTCTCAGTATTGAAAGCGTTCCACGTACAGGGTACTGGTTCACTCCTCAAGCCACCCGGCTGTCTCAGTATTGTTGTGTTCCACATACAGGGTACTGGTTCGCTTCTTAAGCTATCCGGCTGTCTCAGTATCGTTAGCGTTCCAAGTACAGGGTACTGGTTCGCTCCATGCACACCTGGTTGCTACTATAGTGGTATGGCGTTCCATCTGTGAGAGCACTGGTGAGCTACACATCCTTCACTATCTCTGCTGTGGGCAGCCTACTTACTGACTTAGCCTCATTACCATCATAGTGACTGTTGTTCCACCTTCCACTCACTTAGGCGAGTGGTTGCCATTATCTCCTGTCTTTGGGCTGCCTTGCCCGGTATTGGAAATGCTGGTAGAACCTGTCCTATTCCTAGGGGTTGCCTTACCCGGTATTGGCAAGGCCGGTAGAGCCGGTGTTATCTCCTGTCAATTGGCTGCCTTGCCCGGTATATGGTAAGGCCGGTAGAACCTGTCCTGTTTCCTTGGGTTGCCTTACCCGGTATTGGCAAGGCCGGTAGAGCCAGTCTTAACCTCCTGTCTAGGGGCTGCCTTGCCCGGTATCTTGGCAAGGCCGGTAGAGCCTCACCTCACGAGTGCCAATCCTTTGGTTGCCTTGCCTGGTATATTGGCAGGGCTGGTAGAGCCAATATTGCTCTTATTTGTATTGTATTCCTGTCTAATAAAGATATGTGTGTACGTGTATGATACCCTACGGGGCTGCATTAACTTTTCAATAAAGTTGTGTTTTTACCTAACTCTGCGTCTGAGAGTCATAACAAACCGTGACACTCGCCTGTTTACCTGGACACACATCCTCCATTCACTCCAACTCTGTCTGTTTACCTGGACACACATCCTCCATTCACTCCAGCTCTGTCTGTTTACCTGGACACACATCCTCCATTCACTCCAACTCTGTCTGTTTACCTGGACACACCACCTCTGTTCACTCCAGCTCTGCCTGTTTACCCGTATACACTCCCTCCATTCACTCCAGCTCTGTCTGTTTACCCGTATACACTCCCTCCATTCACTCCAGCTCTGCTATTGCCTGTCTTCAAGTCTATTTCCCGAGCACGCCTCTGATGCCTATATCAAACAGCCGCATAGACACCTCAGTGCACATGTATATTGTTTTACTGACCAGTGTTCCAAGGCTAAGATTCCTGTTACCTGTGTATGACCTTGGCTTTGTATTCTGATCATGCTTGGTTGTAGCCTGGCCTTACCTCTGCTTCACTCCAGACCTGATTTTGTTTGCTGATTTGGATCCTGCAGCCTTTTCTGTTTGTTTGTGAGCTCCTAGTCCTGTATTTCACCTGTGTGAGATGAGCTCCGTGCAGGTGACACCACTCTCTAGCTTCGCACTCTAGCACTGCCCTCAAGCAGCTGTCAGCAGCAGCCTTGAGAGTATAGTTTTGTCTGCCAACCCGTAGCCACCCATCATCCAGCTTTCATCTGCATGTGTCACGGGGTGACTAGACAAATAAATACTCTGACAGGTACAGGTAAAATAAAGTCTTTATTAAGATACAGGCAATAATAATGCAAAACACTTCCCCAACCTCTCCAGGTCAGGCGTGAGGACAGTGCACGGTCCACTACCAGGATAGCACTGAACGTAGTGAGAACCCACATCCAAGTGAATGAGAATCAGGATGGTAAGCAAAATGACACAAGCAGCAACTGGTAAGCAGGTGCTCAGACAGAGAGCAAGGATAATGTCAAGTACCCCAGAATGCTAGGCTACTCGGAATGTCCTAGAATGCTAGGACAGACAGGTGACCGGAATGGGCAGAAGCCGCTAACCTACCAGCACTCACACCCGGGTGTAATCAGACCCAGAACCTGCATGGAGTTCACCAGGCCCATATGGAGTAGTCAGATAAGCAGGCCAAGGTAATACACAATAAGGGTAGTCAGACAGAGCCAGGGTAGCACGTAGCGGGTAGTCAGCCAGGCCAAGGGTCATACACGGAGCAGGCAGTCAGACAGAGCCGGATCAAGCACGAACTAGGTAGTCAGACAAGGCCAGAGGTTCAGACACGTGATCGGGTAGTCAGACGGAGCCGCGGGTCATACACAAATCAAAAAGGCAGCCAGGAATGGATCACAACAGAGAACAATAACGCTCAGGTACACTACGAAAGGGCAATGAGGTTATGACAGAACGCAGCTTATAAGGCCTGCTGAAAAGGAGGAGTTACGTTCGCTACAGTGAACACGGCCTATAAGAATATAGAGTGTGCGTAGTGATGCACGAGCAACCAGGAAGTCAGCACCCAGAATGCTGTCACCAGCCATGCACGGAACAGTCAGGTAACCAAGACCCGAATCATGGGCACCGTGATAGTGATTTGAACCTTATATTCCCTGCTAGTTAGTGACTATTACTTGTTGTTTCTGCATCGGTTCTGCCAAGTAAACTCCTTTGCCCTGCTGGTCCACCTCCCGTTAGCCAGCGTGACAGATTATACTGGTACCATGGCTGCAGAACCCACAGAACGTGCTAGGCTTCTGCACAACAAGGAGCATGACGTGGATAGGATAATTTACAAATGTAGAAATTAGATGAGAAGTTGGATTCTATGACTGGACTTCTGCACACTCTGCAGCATGAGGACATTTCCACTTCAGCTGCTCCAACTGCACAGTAACTCCCTGGAAAGTCTCCTAAAATCCCCTTGTCTGAACACTTCAATGGAAGCCCCAAGGTGTTCAGAGGATTTCTAAATCAGTGTGAACTGTACATTAGAAATCAGCAGCAAGAATAATATTTATTAATACCTTTATTAAGGGCAAGCACTATCTTGGGTCTATCTTAGATCGTGCCTTTCCCTTCCTAGAAAATTTGGATACTTTCATAGCAGCCCTGTGATCTGGATTTAACACCCCTGGCCAGTAAGGTGCTACAGAAGCTGCTATTCTGGACCCTCAACAAGGCATGAAGTCCTTGGCTCAGTATGTCATCAAGTTCCGCACACTGGCATATGACAATGACTGGGGAGAAAACACTCTAAGGGCAGAATTCAAAAAGTTACTGTGAGAAATTAAAAGATTAGTTAACCATTCGTGACCTCCCTGGATTCCTGGAGGATCTTATCGCACTTTGTACTACTCTGGATAATAACATCACACAGGTATGTCAAGAACAAGTGAGAGACCATTCATACGAAAACAAAAAATGGAAAGTCCAGTTGCCAGACACTTCTTGGAGATTCATGGGGTCAGACAAATAGACTACAAGCCATAGGTATGTGCCATGTTTCAAGGAATATCAGAAGAGGAGATTATGGTAAAAATCTGTTACAGTGTGAGAGCAGGTGGATATCAGATTAGGAACGGTTGCCCCTCATGCGGTATGTAACTTCTGGTGGAGGACTATTTAAACATTTGCCTGCATTGTAATTGTAACTGCCACGATGACGGCCTCATATTAATGGTGAAACGCGTTGGCATTGTAGTGACATGCGAAGCACCATCTGGGTGATGGAAAAGAGCACATTTGTGGTTATGAATCAAACTTGAAATCGAGGATGGAGAATAAGCTGGAGGAAGGACTGACTGGATAAAGGTCTGAAGATTACTAACACAACTTGTGAGTGGCTTTTGAATGTCTGGATATGGCGTTTTGAGATTTGGATCTACGTTGTGGAAAACCACGAGTGGTGAGATGTATCTACTGATGTATGATGATATATGTGACCGTATGAATACTCAGGATGCCTGACTCAGTTGCTGATTAAAGTGACCTATAGTAAACCTCCGCTATTCCACTCGGGCATGACTTTAACGCTATGTATGCATACTAGTTATTGCTTCTAACTTTCTAATACCAACATCTGCTCCTTTATGCTACTACAAGAATTAACCCAGTGACTGCTGCTTTTTTGTGCTTGGCTACGTTAACCACATTAGTGACTTGTATGCTTCTTGACTTATTCGCACGTGCAGAGTATATTTTGCCTTATGTATTATCAGTGTACCACTGGTTCCGCGTGGATAGAGAATTATTGTTCTTAGAATATTCACATGTACTGTATCTGTATTGGGTAGCTAGGCTTAGTCTTCTGGGCCTGTGCTTGATGCGTGTGGATGTGTACAAGCGATGGTCATTGATATATTTAATGCGCGTCATTTTGTGCACCTTCACATCATTTGGATGCTTGGTGTGTCTTATGGGTAGGATTTGTTTTTAATGCAAAGTTGCTTTTTTAGTGACTAGATGTCATACTGGGGAGTTTTTTGGGGGGATTTGTTTACCATATACTGTGCCTGTCTGACTTTTAACTAATAAATTGGATTTATACTTTGTAACTTTTTTCACTTGCCTTTTTGATTATATGAATTGAATTATGGGTCTGGGTGCCAGTACAAGATCTACTGTTCCCTTACTTTTTTCCCTATTCCTTCTGTTCATATATTATTATTAGTGATTTTTGATTCTGTATCTGTTCGGCCTAGTTACCACCTGTCCTTTTAACCAGCATGATACTGGTGGAGATTCTGAAATGGTGGAAAACTATCGGCCAATTAGCCTTATGAATCTTGATGTTGAAATAGTTGCAATGATCTTAGCCATGCAATTGGTCATGTATTACATGGTTTAATTCACAAAGATCAATGTGGTTTTGTCCCTGGATGCTATACCAGTGATAGCATTAGACGGTTTTTAATATATTCGTTTTTTAATAAGACTAAGTCACAGGATTTCATGCTGTTAGCTTTAGATATTAAAGCCGTTGACACAATTAATTCGGAGTATATGAATGCTGTCCTACGAACACTTGAAATGTATGGTTATATACCCAAGTTTCTAAGTGCAATTCATTCATATTTAGTAAGTTTTTTGAGGACTATGGGCTCAGAAAGTGGTACCATTTATAATCCGACTGGGAACTAAACAGGGATGCCCACTGCCTCCTTTGATTCTTTGCCCTAAGTTTAGAACCATTTGCTTTAGCCATTGGGAATTTAATTTAATGGGAGCGGTACTGACAAAATCAATTTATCTACAGAGCTTTTATTTTTTGTTTCTAAACCCACTAGTACTTTTGCTGACGTTATGGGATATGTTCAGGTTGTTTGGTGATATTTCTGTCCTAGAAGTGAATGAAAAAATCTTCCACCATGAACATTAGTTTGGACACAGGGACTGGATACAATGCGAATATAGGTCTAAATTGGGAGAAAATATTATTTCTTGTGTAGGCGTTAGAATCCCAAGAGTTTATGCACAGGCAAAGATTATTAATTATACACCTTTATTAATGAAATTTGATTCTTAGTTAATTGGTTGGGGACACCTACCCCTTTCATTTGTTGGCAGGATCAATGTTGTTAAAATGGAAATATTGATGAAAATATTATTTTATTTTACAATTGGGTGAACACATTTGGCAGAATTAGGAGAGATGTCCTGTATAGTAAGACCCAAGGTGGTATGTTAGTATCTAACCTTTATAAATATTATTTTGCTGCCAGATTTACCCAACTGTTATTTCTGACTTCGGAAAGCCCAGGCCCATACTATAGACCAAGATGGTCAGACCAGGAAGGTACCTATTTGTCTTCTTATCAATTTACTAATTATTTATGGGGCGATAATAATGAGAGGAGTTTGGTCACTTGGTCTATTCTTGATAGTCCATTTAATTCATTAATTCCATGGGACAGAGTTAAGGGGCCTCTAAAACTCCTCTAATTCAGAACTAAAATGTTCCTTATTTATGATTTAGCTTTATTTGGCTGTAAGGAGGAAGATTGGGATATTGTCTGGGAGGTCGTCAAACAAGACATCATCAATATACATATTTAAACTGGGAAACGTTTAGAGAATTGATGAAGTTAAATGAGGATAAAAATACATTTATGATAATGTATGTATCTTTATTTATATAATGCCACATATGTTCACGGAGCTTTACAGAAACAGTAACCACACAATACAAAACTACAGGACAGGGATAAGAGCATCAGGATAACGGAACATAGAAACATAGAATGTGACGGCAGATAAGAACCATTCGTCCCATCTAGTCGCCCATTTTCCTACTGTAAAATCCTCAAACCTTGTCTGGTCCTTGGTCTTTTCTTATGTTCAGGGCAGCCTTATGCCTATCCCATGCATGCTTTAATTCTGTCACTGTATTAACTTCTACCACTTCTGCTGGTAGGCTGTTCCACTTTTCTACCACTTCTGCTGGTAGTCTATTCCACTTATCTACTACCCTCTCAGTGAAGTAAAACTTTCTTACATTACATCTAAACCTGTGTCCCTCTAGTTTTAGACTATGGCCTCTTGTCCTAACATTTTTACTCCTGTGAAATGTACTTCCCTCCTGCACTTTGTTGAATCCCTTCATGTATGTGAATGTGTCTATCATATCCCCTCTCTCTCCTCTCCTCCAAGCTATACATGTTCAGATCCTTTAGTCTATCCAGATATTTCTTTTCCTGTAAACCAGTCACCATTTTAATAGTCCTTCTCTGAATTCTCTCTAGAATATCTATATCCTTCTGGAGATGGGGTCTCCAGTACTGTACACAATACTCTAGGTTTCCAGTACTGTACACAATACTCTAGAGTATCTATATCCTTGTGGAGATGGGGTCTCCAGTACTGTACACAATACTCTAGGTTTCCAGTACTGTACACAATACTCTACAGTATCTATATCCTTCTGGAGATGGGGTCTCCAGTACTGTACACAATACTCTAGAGTATCTATATCCTTGTGGAGATGGGGTCTCCAGTCCTGTACACAATACTCTGGGTCTCCAGTACTGTACACAATACTCTAGGTCTCTAGTACTGTATACAATACTCTAGGTCTCCTGTACTGTACACAATACTCTAGGTCTCTAGTACTGTACACAATACTCTAGGTCTCTAGTACTGTACACAATACTCTATAGTATCTATATCCTTCTGGAGATGGGGTCTCCGGTACTGTACACAATACTCTAGGTTTCCAGTACTGTACACAATACTCTACAGTATCTATATCCTTCTGGAGATGGGGTCTCCAGTACTGTACACAATACTCTAGAGTATCTATATCCTTGTGGAGATGGGGTCTCCAGTCCTGTACACAATACTCTGGGTCTCCAGTACTGTACACAATACTCTAGGTCTCTAGTACTGTACACAATACTCTATAGTATCTATATCCTTCTGGAGATGGGGTCTCCGGTACTGTACACAATACTCTAGGTTTCCAGTACTGTACACAATACTCTACAGTATCTATATCCTTCTGGAGATGGGGTCTCCAGTACTGTACACAATACTCTAGAGTATCTATATCCTTGTGGAGATGGGGTCTCCAGTCCTGTACACAATACTCTAGGTCTCCTGTACTGTACACAATACTCTGGGTCTCCAGTCCTGTACACAATACTCTGGGTCTCCAGTACTGTACACAATACTCTAGGTCTCCAGTACTGTACACAATACTCTATAGTATCTATATCCTTCTGGAGATGGGGTCTCCGGTATTGTACACAATACTCTGGGTCTCCAGTACTGTACACAATACTCTAGGTCTCCAGTACTGTACACAATACTCTAGGTCTCCAGTACTGTACACAATACTCTATAGTATCTATATCCTTCTGGAGATGGGTCTCCAGTACTGTACACAATACTCTGGGTCTCCAGTACTGTACACAATACTGTAGGTCTCCTGTACTGTACACAATACTCTAGGTCTCCAGTACTGTACACAATACTCTGGGTCTCCTGTACTATACACAATACTCTAGGTCTCCTGTACTGTACACAATACTCTAGGTCTCTAGTACTGTATACAATACTCTAGGTCTCCTGTACTGTACACAATACTCTAGGTCTCTAGTACTGTACACAATACTCTAGGTCTCTAGTACTGTACACAATACTCTATAGTATCTATATCCTTCTGGAGATGGGGTCTCCGGTACTGTACACAATACTCTAGGTTTCCAGTACTGTACACAATACTCTACAGTATCTATATCCTTCTGGAGATGGGGTCTCCAGTACTGTACACAATACTCTAGAGTATCTATATCCTTGTGGAGATGGGGTCTCCAGTCCTGTACACAATACTCTGGGTCTCCAGTACTGTACACAATACTCTAGGTCTCTAGTACTGTACACAATACTCTATAGTATCTATATCCTTCTGGAGATGGGGTCTCCGGTACTGTACACAATACTCTAGGTTTCCAGTACTGTACACAATACTCTACAGTATCTATATCCTTCTGGAGATGGGGTCTCCAGTACTGTACACAATACTCTAGAGTATCTATATCCTTGTGGAGATGGGGTCTCCAGTCCTGTACACAATACTCTAGGTCTCCTGTACTGTACACAATACTCTGGGTCTCCAGTCCTGTACACAATACTCTGGGTCTCCAGTACTGTACACAATACTCTAGGTCTCCAGTACTGTACACAATACTCTATAGTATCTATATCCTTCTGGAGATGGGGTCTCCGGTATTGTACACAATACTCTGGGTCTCCAGTACTGTACACAATACTCTAGGTCTCCAGTACTGTACACAATACTCTAGGTCTCCAGTACTGTACACAATACTCTATAGTATCTATATCCTTCTGGAGATGGGTCTCCAGTACTGTACACAATACTCTGGGTCTCCAGTACTGTACACAATACTGTAGGTCTCCTGTACTGTACACAATACTCTAGGTCTCCAGTACTGTACACAATACTCTGGGTCTCCTGTACTATACACAATACTCTAGGTGAGGTCTAACTAGAGATCTGTAGAGTGACACGACTACTTCCCTTTTTCTGCTACTAATGCCCCTAGCTATACAACCCAGCACCCTGCTTGCATTCCCCACTGCTTTGTTACGTTGCCTGACTATCTTTAAGTCATCAGAAATAATGACTCCTGAATCCTTTTCCTCTGTTGTCTCTGACAGGACAGTACCCATAATACTATGTTTTTCCTTTGGGCTTTTATGACCCAAGTGCCTTATTTTACATTTATCAACATTAAACTGAAACTGTCACACTCTTCTCCATTCTTCTAATTTACCTAAATCATTTATCATTTGGGTTATTCCCCCTGGAATGTCTACTCTGTTGCAGATCTTTGTATAATAACACACCTCCTGTGGGGCAGCTTTATTCTAATATACTGAAGGGTATATTTATTATAATATACCTCCTGTAGGGTATCTTTATTTTATTAATGTCCTGTAGTGTATCTATATTATAATACAGTCCTGTTTGGTATCTTTAGTATAATACAGTCCTGTAGTGTATCTTTATTATAATACAGTCCTGTAATGTATCTTTATTATAATAGTCCTGTAATGTATCTTTATTATAATACAGTCCTGTAATGTATCTTTATTATAATATAGTCCTGTAGTGTATCTTTATTATAATAGTCCTATAGTGTATCTTTATTATAATATAGTCCTGTAGGGTATCTTTATTATAATAGTCCTGTAATGTATCTTTATTATAATATAGTCCTGTAGTGTATCTTTATTATAATAGTCCTATAGTGTATCTTTATTATAATATAGTCCTGTAGTGTATCTTTATTATAATAGTACTGTAATGTATCTTTATTATAATACAGTCATGTAGTGTATCTTTATTATAATAGTCCTGTAATGTATCTTTATTATAATATAGTCCTGTAGTGTATCTTTATTATAATAGTCCTATAGTGTATCTTTATTATAATATAGTCCTGTAGTGTATCTTTATTATAATAGTCCTATAGTGTATCTTTATTATAATACAGTCATGTAGTGTATCTTTATTATAATAGTCCTATAGTGTATCTTTATTATAATACAGCCCTGCAGTGTATCTTTATTATAATATAGTCCTGTAGTGTATCTTTATTATAATACAGTCCTGTAGTGTATCTATATTATAGTAGTCCTGTAGTGTATCTATATTATAATACTGTCCTGTAGGGTATCTTTATTATAATACAGTCCTATAGTGTATCTTTATTATAATACAGTCCTGTAGTGTATCTATATTATAATACAGTCCTATAGTGTATCTATATTATAATACTGTCCTATAGTGTATCTATATTATAATACAGTCCTGTAGTGTATCTTTATTATAATAGTCCTATAGTGTATCTTTATTATAATATAGTCCTGTAGTGTATCTTTATTATAATAGTACTGTAATGTATCTTTATTATAATACAGTCATGTAGTGTATCTTTATTATAATAGTCCTGTAGTGTATCTTTATTATAATACAGTCCTGTAGTGTATCTTTATTATAATAGTACTGTAATGTATCTTTATTATAATACAGTCTTGTAGCGTATCTTTACAAAGCTCCGGGGCCAGATGGTATACACCCACGGGTACTTAAAGAGCTAAGCCAGGCCCTGGCCAGACCGTTATATTTGATTTTCTGGGATTCTTTTATTTCAGGTATGGTGCCCATGGATTAGAATAAAACAGATGTGGTGCCCATATTTAAAAGGAGATCAAAGTCACAGCCAGGAAATTACAGACCTGTAAGCTTGACATCTGTGGTAAAGAAGCTGTTTGAACGGTTGCTAAGGGAATATATTCAAGAATTCTGCTGGAACAGGAATATTATTAGCAGGAGTCAACATGGCTTTGTGAAAGACAGGTCTTGTCAAACGAACTTGATCGCATTTTATGAAAAAGTGAGTAATAATATAGATGCGGGAGCAGCGGTTGATGTGATCTATTTAGACTTTGCCAAGGCATTTGATACGGTTCCACAAAAGAGGTTACTGTACAAATTGAATGAAATAGGCCTAGGGGGAAATGTTTGTGTGTGGATTGGAAATTGGCTGAAAGATATAGTAGTAAATGGCAAGTTCTCCAGTTGGATAAACGTGATAAGTGGAGTACCTCAGGGATCTGTCCTGGGTCCTCTTCTTTTTAATTTGTTTATTAAGGACCTCCCAGAGGGCATAGGGAGCCATGTATCAGTGTTTGCCGATGACACAAAATTAAGTAAGGTAATAAAGTCTGAACTGGATGTGTCTTCATTACAAGAGGATTTGGACAAATTGAGTAACTGGGCAGGCAAATGAGATTCAATATAGACAAGTGTAAAGTTATGCATTTTGGGTATAATAATAAAAATGCAACATATAGTTTAAATGGTGTTTCTCTGGGGAAATCTACAAATGAAAAGGATTTGGGAGTAATGGCATGTAGTGCCAGCTGGCAGCTGCAAAGGCCAATAAGATATTGGGATGTATTAAAAGGGGTATTGACTCAAGGGAGGAAGATATAATTATGCCTCTTTACAGGTCCATGGTAAGACCCCACCTAGAATATGCTGTTCAATTCTGGGCGCCCTTTCTGAAAAAGGACTTTATAGAACTAGAGAAAGTGCAGAGGAGGGCTACAAAACTAGTAAGGGGAATGGAAAGTTTGAGTTATGAAGAAAGGCTAGAAAAGTTAAACTTGTACACACTAGAGAAACGGCGTCTTAGAGGAGATATGATAACACTATATAAATATGTTCAGGGCCCATACAAAGGGCTCTCTAAAGACCTGTTCATTAACAGAACAGTACACAGGACAAGAGGCCACCCGCTTAGACTTGAGGAAAGGAGATTTAATCTACAACAGCGGAAGGGGTTCTTTACTGTAAGGACAATAAAGGTATGGAATTCACTGCCTGAGGAGGTGGTGCTATCGAATACATTATATGCCTTTAAAAGGGTCCTGGATACTTATTTAAAAGAGCATAACATAGAGGGCTAAGTAAGTTAGTATTGGGATTAATATTTAGTTAGTGATGTTGATCCAAGGAGAAATCTGATTGCCATTTGGAATCAAGAAGGAATTCCCCCCCCCCCATTCAAGGCAGAATTTGAAATTGCTAATTGGGGGGGAGTTTGCCTTCTTTTGGATCAACGATTGTAAACAGGAATAGGAAAAGGGTTGAACTAGATGGATGCAAGTCTTTTTTTCAACCTAAATTACTATGTTACTATGTTTATTATAATAGTCCTGTAGTGTATCTACATTATAATACAGTCCTGTAGGGTATATTTATTATAATACAGCCCTGTAGTGTATCTATATACAGTCCTATAGTGTATCTTTATTATAATACAGTCATGTAGTGTATCTTTATTATAAGTCCTGTAGTGTATCTTTATTATAATACAGTCCTATAGTGTATCTTTATTATAATACAGTCCTGTAGTGTATCTATATACAGTCCTATAGTGTATCTTTATTATAATACAGTCCTATAGTGTATCTATATTATAATAGTCCTGTAGTGTATCTTTATTATAATATAGTGCTGTGGTGTATCTTTATTATAATACAGTCCTATAGTGTATCTTTATTATAATAGTCCTGTAGTGTATCTTTATTATAATACAGTCATGTAGTGTATCTTTATTATAAGTCCTGTAGTGTATCTTTATTATAATACAGTCCTATAGTGTATCTTTATTATAATACAGTCCTGTAGTGTATCTATATACAGTCCTATAGTGTATCTTTATTATAATACAGTCCTATAGTGTATCTATATTATAATAGTCCTGTAGTGTATCTTTATTATAATATAGTGCTGTGGTGTATCTTTATTATAATACAGTCCTATAGTGTATCTTTATTATAATAGTCCTGTAGTGTATCTTTATTATAATACAGTCCTGTAGTGTATCTATATACAGTCCTATAGTGTATCTTTATTATAATACAGTCCTATAGTGTATCTATATTATAATAGTCCTGTAGTGTATCTTTATTATAATATAGTGCTGTGGTGTATCTTTATTATAATACAGTCCTATAGTGTATCTATATTATAATAGTCCTGTAGTGTATCTTTATTATAATATAGTGCTGTGGTGTATCTTTATTATAATACAGTCCTATAGTGTATCTTTATTATAATACAGTCCTGTAGTGTATCTATATACAGTCCTATAGTGTATCTTTATTATAATACAGTCCTGTAGTGTATCTATATACAGTCCTATAGTGTATCTTTATTATAATACAGTCCTGTAGTGTATCTTTATTATGAGTTCTGTAGTGTATCTTTATTATAATACAGTCCTATAGCGTATCTTTATTATAATACAATCCTTTAGGGTATCTTTATTATAATACAGTCCTTTAGGGTATCTTTAGTGTAATACAGTCATGTAGTGTATCTTTATTATAATAGTCCTGTAGTGTATCTTTATTATAATATAGTCCTGTAGTGTATATTTATTATAATAGTCCTGTAGTGTATCTATATTATAATACTGTCCTGTAGTGTATCTTTATTATGATACAGTCCTGTAGTGTATCTATATTATAATAGTCCTGTAGGGTATCTTTATTATAATATTACTGTAATGTATCTTTATTATAATAGTCCTGTAGTGTATCTATATTATAATACAGTCCTGAATTGTATCTTTATTATAATACAGTCCTGCAGTGTATCTTTATTATAATATAGTCCTGTAGTGTATCTTTATTATGATACAGTCCTGTAGTGTATCTTTATTATAATACAGTCCTATAGTATATCTTTAGTGTAATACAGTCCTGTAGTGTATCTTTATTATAATACAGTCCTGTAGGGTATCTTTATTATAATACTAGCAATGTGGGACGGCATTGACCATCATGTTTTGACCGTTGTCAAATGTAGACACACTGATAAACACAGATATATGCAACACACATACAGTCACATACACACAGTGAGCGGCAGAAACATGCAAAAGACATGCACACACACAGACACACCGGAGATGTACACATCAACACACAAATATGTAACAGAGATGTACACACACACAACATATATGCGCAGAAACACATACGTGCATGAGTTGTGCACCCCTCTGGCACTCAAATGGTTAAGGTATAGAGGCATGTCAGAGTTAAATAGCAGTGGGAAGTGTATTTATACCTGGGAACTTTGACTTGTGGAGTCCCTGGAGGGGACTGATGTGGTGCTGATGTGGAGAGACAAATGGGGCAATGTGGGTTAAAAGTGAGCAGGGCTTAAACGTGAGTAGGGGTGGGGCTTAACATAAATGTTAAAAAGTGTTAGTAATAGGCTGGGGAAGGAGGAGAAGTGGGAGGGAAATGCAAGTTTACAGTGTGAGGGGTTTGAACACACTCCCTGAGGGGTAAAACTTGATACACAACCCTGTGGCAGTCAGTGGGTTAAGTGTGTACCTGATGGCTGTCTGTCCTCTGTGTTGTATGGCAAATGATGACAGTGAAGAAGTAATTCAGCAATGAGGACCTACCTTAACCCTCTGAGTGCCTTTTGTTCCCCTGGTGCTGCAGCACCCTTCAGTGGCTGTATTACAGGTCCTGCTGAGGCCACTAGGAGTCAGGGTGAGTGACTGTGTGTGTGTGTGTCAGCCATATTTGTTTCTGGCTTTGTGTGTGTGAGTGTGGCATGTGTGTGTGTGTGAGTGGGGCATGTGTGTGTGTGTGTGTGTGTGTTTGGTGTTGTGTGAGTGGGGCGTGTGTGTGTCTTTGGTGCTGTGTGAGTGGGGCATGTGTGTGTGTGTGTTTGGTGCTGTGTGAGTGGGGCATGTGTGTGTAATACATGGGAACTTTTACTTGTCGAGTCCCTGGCAATGTTGGTTAAAAGTGGGCTGTGCTTAATCGCGAGTAGGGTGTGGGGCTTAACATAAATGTGGAAAAAGTGTTATTAATAGCTGGGGAAGGAGGAGAAGTGGGAGGGAAATGCAAGTTTACAGCGTGAGGGGTTTGAACACACTCCCTGAGGGGTAAAACTTGAAACACAACCCTGTGGCAGTCAGTGGGTTAAGTGTGTATCTGATGGCTGTCTGTCCTGTGTCTTGCAATGAGGGCCTACCTTACCCTTTGAGTGCCATTTTGTTACCCTGGTGCTGCAGCTTCCTTTCAGTGGCTGTACTACAGGTCCTGCTGAGGCCACTGGGAGTCAGGGTGAGTGACTGTGTGTGTCAGCCATATTTCTTTCTGGCTTTGTGTGTGTGTTTGGTGCTGTGTGTGTGTGTGTGTGTGGTGCTGTGTGAGTGGGGCATGTGTGTGTTTGGTGCTGTGTGAGTGGGGCATGTGTGTTTGTCTGTGGTGTAGGAGCAAGTGGCATCCATTTTGTTTTTTTCTGACTTTGATAGTGGTGGGTGGGCTGCATAGTGGGGCAGGCCAACTCCCTGCATGATTGAATCACCCAATGGGAGCAGTAACTCCCCCTTTCTGCCTCCCCTGGGTGTGTTTTGGCAGGCACAAAGTCTTCTTTTATATATATAGATAATCCTGTAGAGTATCTTTATTATAACACACCTCCTGTGGGGTAGCTTTATTCTAATATAGTACTGCAAGGTATATTTATTATAATATACCTCCTGTAGGATATCTTTATTATAATACATTCCTGTAGTGTATTTATATTATAATACAGTCCTATAGTATATTTATATTATAATATAGTCCTGTAGTGTATCTTTATTATAATACTGTCCTGTAGTGGATATATATTATAATACAGTCCTATAGTGTATTTTTATTATAATATAGTCCTGTAGGGTATCTTTATTATAATATACCTCATGTAGAATATCTATATTATAATACAGTCCTGTGGGATATCTTTATTATAACACACCTCCTGTGGGGTAGCTTTATTCTGATATACTGCAGGGTATATTTATTATTATCCTGTAATTATCCTGTAGTGTATCTTTATTATATTACGGTCCTGTAATGTAACTATATTATAATACAGTCCTGTAGTGTATCTTTATTATATTAGTCTTTTAGTGTATATTTATTATAATACAGATCATACAGTGTATTTTTATTATACTATAGTCCTGTAGTGTATCTTTATTATAATACAGTCATGTAGTGTATATATAAAAGAAGACTTTGTGCCTGGCAAAACACACCCAGAGGCAGCAGAAAGGAGGAGTTACTGCTCCCATATAGTGATTCAATGGGGGTGTGATACACTGTCCTGTAGTGTATATTTATTATAATACAGTCCTGTAAGGTATTTTTATTATAATACACCTCATGTAGTGTATCTATATTATAATAGTCCTGTGAGGTATCTTTATTATAATACACCTCATGTAGGATATATTTATTATAATATGGTCACGTGAAGCGATGGATGGATACTCTCTAGAATTTAAAGGATTAAACCCCCATTTAAATCTGAATTTCCTTTTGTCCCAATGCTGCTGTGTTCTCAAATTACACCTTTTTAGCTGGAAAAATAAGCCCCAAAGAATCCACTTTAGACTGAGCTGGGGGGAACAAATCTGTATTTGTAGTCAGGACTTACAGCTGACTGATTGATAGTACAATATCTGTATACTTATGTGCCAACCCTGGGTACATTGAGTCCAAGGGACTTGTATGGGAACTACATGTTTTGAGGCTGCTGATGCGGCTTCTGTGTGCAAGGAGTGCCCTGAGTATGATGGTGCAAAGGTATTTGCTAAAGCTGGCAGTGGTTAGCATGCCTTCTGATGAGGGAAGTAATAGGCTATCTGCTGAATTGCTGTGAATTGTGATAGGCTAGTGATGGGTTGCTACTGGGCTCCATTGATCTGTTGTGGGGTGGAATGGAATGGCAGCGCCTTGGGTGGTTTGATCTGTTTTTGAATGAGGTAGCAATAGTATACAATGAGTGGGGTATACTGTCAGATTGTTTGTGGTCAGATACGTATCTGATCTGGATTTCGCTGTTGTAACGGGCCCTAGGCCGTTACTTGGGCCTCGAACGTTTGTTTCAAAGACTATGGCCCTATGGCCTCATTTGAACTTTGAGGAGGGCCTTTTTATTATCGTTATGTCAAAGGAGTACGCTTAACATATTGTCGAATGTCGAATGTTTATATATTGCCAAAGGTCGTATGTTTATGTGTTGTATAATATGTAATATGTACGAGGGATGCCCGAACACTGAAGCCGGTGGTTCCCCAGTTCCTTTGTTCGGGGCATCAATGCTGCCGCGAACGCGGGAACCGGAGGCAGTGAGTCAACGCCAGATTGGCCGACGTACGACTCACTGCGCACACTGATTGGCCAGGGTTGAAGCCACATATTTCAAACTAGTGTGTTCGTGCTTCAACCCCTGTCCTAGTCCCTAGATGTGTATTCTCCCTCATCCACCCTTTGTCTTTGTCTAGACATTAATCAATCATGTTGACCTTAACCTAGTCAGTATTGTGTTCAGTAGCTCATCTGCCATTGGCCCTTTTCCCTTACCTGCCATTGGTCCTTTTGTCACCCTCTACCATTGGTCCATTGTCTCCAGTCACCATTGGTCTGTTGTGCCCTGTGTCATATACCCATTGTGTCTGGTTGGTCCCTGGGCCAAACCTGTATTAGAATAGCTGGCCCGGCCCCATTCATTGTTCCTTTGTTCATGTGTGTATAAAAATGTGTGTTGGTTGACAATAAAGTGTTTGTGTTTTGGAGTAACCTGTCTCCGAGTTTACTTTCTGACTGGGGTGGTCTAAAGAGTCCTCTTTGACTCCCATCCCTCACTAGCAATCGAGCAATTCACTCCTCAAAGATCGAAGGCGGCAACGTCGACCGTGTCCGGCAGTGCCTGGCTCTCCGCCGCTCCAGCTCCACTCTCCGGTTCCAGATCCAATGGTTCAGCACCCTTGTACGTCGAGGAAGGGGTTCCTCCAAAAATAACTGACCTCGGTGTTCGACTTGCGGGTTCGACCTCTCGGGAGTACTACTGGACCGGGATATCCGACGTAGCTCGGCCAACCTGGAAGGCGAGATCCCAGGTACGACGGCCCAGCCCATACCGGTGGCTAGGGTTTCTGTTATAGCTGTAAACTCACGTGGCCTTAAGAACCCCAAAAAAGCCAGGTTGACTGCTGCAAGAAGGATTATGTTGGTGCATTTGTCAAAAGGCTTTTGTAGCAGAAAATTGTGCATTTGACTGAATATGGTGCCTGAATGGGCAGACATGTGCAGGGGGTGGGGTGGGATGGACGTTTAAATAGTCCTTTGAACATTTTTAATTTGTAATTGGAAAATATTGAAGGTTGGTGTGAGTGTTGAAGTGCCAAGTGGTGCTGAATGCCTGAGAGATAAGATTTGATTGTAATCGGGCCTAGATGTAAGTTGGAGTGACAGACTGTTGCGAAAGCTACGTAGTATGGTGTCTGTGGATGATGTAATGGGTGAGTTGAAATTGGTAGTGAAGTCTGAGAATAGCTGCCAAGCGTAGTCATTTGTTTTTTTCGTACTGTGTGCGAGTGCCGAGTGAATGATAGATGATGCTTGAGACGTGTTAGTCCAATATGAGGTCTTTGAAGTCTGGGGTGTGAGAATGAGACTGAAGGATGTAGGTGGAAGAAAGCCTGTAAATTAAAACGGGACAGCGCATCTGCTGCTGAGTTATCATGTCCTGGGATGTATCTGCTGAATATGATGACATTACCCTGAAGTGCTAGCCAAGTTCGTTTCCTGAGAAATCTCATGATGTGTGGAGAAGAGGATCTGCCTTTAGAAATGAGAAGTGGCTGTGTTATTTGTTGTGGATCGATTCCTTTGAAGGCTCTAGGAGGATCTCGGGTGAGGCAGTGGTGCTGGCACCGGCTGATGACGTCAGCAGCCGGCGTGTCATCAATGCAAAGCGGATCTGGAAGTCAGTCAGTCAGTCAGGCACGAGTCAACGCGCCAACAGGATCATACCTGCTGCCGCTCTGCATATAAGACAGTATTAAGCTGTCAAGAGCCCAAAGTCCTCTGGATACAAACTGGAGCAATAACCAGCAAAGGGACAATCTGTGTAAGATAACAATAAACTGGGCATGCGTGTTGCTGCCCCATTGACCCCATACCAGTCTGTGACTTTTCATTACTAGACAGGGGTGACCAGGAAAGGGACATAACATTATCGGTATAGAATGTTATGGCTTGGCCAGACCATAGCTGGCTCCATAGTGCAGCTGCCACCACTATGAAGTAGATTTCAAACAGAGTAGAGTTATGGAGGAATTCCAGAATTTCTAAGTCTTCGGGAGGCCAGGGTTCCGAGAACTATTAGTTATGAAAAATCACCGCAAAACCCTGTCCTGCCGTGGCATCGGTGTAAACTGCTAGCAAGGTGGGGGAGAGGGAGGGAGGAAACGTGGATTTGCCATTCCAAACTGGCATAAATCTGCCTCACATGGCTAGATCGAGTCTGGCTGCCTGGTCGAGGGGTATATTTTATCTGAATCTGAGGAACTGAAAAGGAGGGATATGAGGTGAGATGTGAATGGCCTGCCTTGTGGAATAATGCGTGAAGTGAACCTAAAGTGTCCTAAGATAGACTGAAGTTGTGTTCTAGAAATGGAAGGTGAATTTAATGTTTGTGAAATGAGGCTAATGATTCGGGCGAGTTTGTCTAATGGAAGGCTTGATTCCAGGTTGTGTGAGTCTAGGATGATGCCTAGGAATTCTATTGAGGTGGCAGGGCCCATGGTTTTCTCTGGGGCTTCTGGGAAAACTAGCTCTTGAAATCAGTCGTTTGGCGAGGCTGGAAGGCTCGCATGCTTGTGGTTCTATTAAAAGGAAATCATTTACAGTGTGTGGATAGAAACCAGCAGAGAAAAGTCGTATTGGCCCTTCCACTTGAACCCTTGAAGGTGCTATAGGGAAGGGTGTACCAGCATCAATTTAAATGCATCAGATACATCTGTTTTCGACATCCACCAGTCTGGGCCTGCCTGCTGAAAGAGGTGGATAACATCATCGACCTTGGTATAATGTAGTGAGAATTCTGTGATGGTATGAGAGAGTTGTAACTGGGCTGATTGCCTGAATTGGTGGTGGAGAGGTCAATGATTAGTCTTTTTTTTGTTGGAAAATGTCCTGGTGGCTATGCCTATAGGATTAATGCACCAGAAGGGAAAATGTGGGGATGGAAAAAGTGCCTAGTAGGAAACTTTTCTCATACTCTTTGGCCTAAAGTTCGGATAAGATGTCAGGTTCTTCCTGTGTCAATTTGAGGTTAAGACACTCCAGGGACACAGAAGGACAAGCGATGATACCTGTGTGGAATCTATGAACCCAGACATGATGTAGTCAGTTAGGTTCTGATCTGGGTAGCTGGAAATGAGAGGCTGGAGAACATTCAAGTTTATGGGACCTAGTCATTTATAAGGTTTACAAAGCTGTGGGCAGATGGTACGAGAGTGGGCCTTCCTGTAGAGAGTTCAAATGTGTAGCACGTGGCAGCTGCTGAAAAAACATCCCTTTGAATTAAAATTATTACACATGGGGGACTTACCCAGGTAGTAAATGGTTCTCCCCATCTTATCTCTTGAGGGGGGGCCGATTGGTTGAAAGAGGCCAGATTGGTTGATAAAGCAGTTGTGTACACTGCGAAACGCGTACCATTGTGCCTTTTAATGCCACTGTGCATATATTGTTTTTAATACATTTTTGGTCAGGATTAGTTCGGCTACTTGTTTTATTTTATTTTTTATATGTTTTTTGCATTTGGTATTATTATTTTTTGGTCCTGTTCTTGAACACCAATTAAACTGACTATATCAAAGGATCTCCAGGACATCAATCGAGCTGAAGAATATTATTGGAGAATCTCCAGGATATTTGTGGACAATTCATCTGAACCCAAGCAGTGACGGGTACCCTGCATGCTGTTTATGTTGGTTGCAGGCATGTGCTTGACAATCAACCATTAGTCAATGTGAGTTGATATAATATATTGCTAATTGTTGTTTTGAATGTCCTTGGGATAACACACTATTGGCGCCGCTCAGTGATCTTTTCTGTTTCTCTGCAGATACCAACGTGTCTGTGTCTGAGGACGAGTGTTGTGAAGAGCGCTGCAGCCTTTAGATACTGCTTGGGGGGTGATAATCATATCCCCAGCGCTTGTATTGCTGATTAACACATCAGTGGTGCACTCAGTCAGCCATTTTGTGAGTTGTTCTCTTATGGTGATGGTGGGTGTGGCCTGTTCACTGAAGGTTTTACACTAGAAGCGCCTCCTGTTTTTCTTTTTCCTTCTGCATTCACTATACACAGACGTTCACTATACACAGACATTTAGTATACACAGACGTTCACTATGCACAGACGTTCAGTATACACAGACATTCACTATACACAGACGTTCACTATACACAGACATTTAGTATACACAGACGTTCACTATGCACAGACGTTCAGTATACACAGACATTCACTATACACAGACGTTCACTATACACAGACATTTAGTATACACAGACGTTCACTATGCACAGACGTTCACTATGCACAGACGTTCACTATACACAGACGTTCAGTATACACAGACGTTCACTGTACACAATCATTCACTATACACAGACGTTCACTATACACAATCATTCACTATACACAATCATTCACTACACACAGGCATTCACTATACACAGATATTCACTATACACAATCATTCACTATACACAGACATTCACTATACACAGGCGTTCACTATCCACAGTCGTTCGCTATAGATAATCATTCACTATCCAGAGACGTTCACTATACACATTCGTTCACTATACACAGACATTCACAATACACAGATGATCACTATACACAGACATTCACTATACACAGACTTTCACAATACACAATCATTCACTTTAAAACATTCATTATACACAATCATTTATTATACACAGATATTGACTATACACAGATGTTCACTATACACAGATGTTCAGTATACACAGACGTTCACTATACACCGGTGTTCACTATACACAGATATTCACTATACACAGACATTCACTATACACAGACATTCACTATCCACAGTCGTTCTCTATAGATAATCATTCACTATCTACAGACGTTCACTATACACAATCGTTCACTATACGCAGACATTCACAATACACAGACGTTCACTATACACAGATATTCACTATACACAGTCATTCACTTTAAAACATTCACTATACACAATCATTTACTATACACAGATAGTCACTATACACAATCGTTCACAATACGCAGACGTTCACTATACACAGACATTCACTATACAGAGTCATTCACTTTAAAACATTCACTATACACAGGCGTTCACTATCCACAGTCGTTCGCTATAGATAATCATTCACTATCCACAGACGTTCACTATACACAATCGTTCACTATACACAGACATTCACTATACACAGACGTTCACTATACACAGACGTTCACTATACACAGACGTTCACTATACACAGACATTCACTATACACAATAATTCACTTTAAAACATTCATTATACACAATAATTTACTATACACAGATATTGACTATACACAGATAGTCACTATACACAGACAGTCACTATCCACAGATGTTCAGTATACACAGATGTTCACTATACACAATCATTCATTATACACAGACGTTCACTATACACCGGTGTTCACTATACACAGATGTTCACTATACACAGATGTTCACTATACACAGGCATTCACTATACACAGATATTCACTATACACAGACATTCACTATACACAGGCTTCACTATCCACAGTCGTTCTCTATAGATAATCATTCACTATCTACAGACGTTCACTATACACAATCGTTCACTATACGCAGACATTCACAATACACAGACGTTCACTATACACAGATATTCACTATACAGAGTCATTCACTTTAAAACATTCACTATACACAATCATTTAATATACACAGACGTTCACTATACACAGTCATTCACTTTAAAACATTCACTATATACAATCGTTCACTATACACAGACATTCACTATACACAGACGTTCACTATACACATTCATTCACTATACACAGACATTCACAATACACAGACGTTCATTATACACAGACGATCACTATACACAGACATTCACAATACACAGTCATTCACTTTAAAACATTCACTATACACAATCATTTACTATACACAGATATTGACTATACACAGATATTCACTATACACAGACGTTCACTATACACAGACGTTCGCTTTAGATAATCATTCACTATACACAATCATTCACTTTAAAACATTTACTATACACAGACGTTCACTATACACAGACGTTCACTATACACAGACGCTCGCTTTAGATAATCATTCACTATCCACAGACGTTCACAATACACAATCATTCACTTTAAAAAATTCACTATACACAGTCATTTACCATACACAGATATTCACTGTACACAGATATTCACAATACACAGATGTTCGCTTTAGATAATCATTCATTATCCACAGACGTTCACTATACACAATCATTCACTATACACAGACGTTCACTATACACAGTCATACATTCACTATACGCAGACATTCACTATACACAGTTAGACATTCACTATACACAGATGTTCACTATACACAGATTTTAACTATACACATTCATTCACTATACATAGACATTCGGTATACACAGTCATACATTCACTATACACAGTCATACATTCACTATACATAGACATCCACTATACACAGTCATACATTCACTATACACAGTGATTCACTATACATAGTTATACATTCACTATACATAGACGTTCACTATACATAGATATTCACTATACACAGTCATACATTCACTATACACAGTCATTCACTATACACAGTCATTCATTCACTATACACAGAAATTCGGTATACACAGTCATACATTCACTATACACAGACATTCAGTATACACAGTCATACATTCACTATACACAGACATTCGGTATACACAGTCATACATTCACTATACACAGACATTCACTATACACAGTCATACATTCACTATACACAATCATACATTCACTATACACAGTCATTCGGTATACACAGTCATACATTCACTATACACAGACATTCACTATACACAGACATTCACTTTACACAGTCATTCGGTATACACAGTCATACATTCACTATACACAGTCATTCACTATACACAGACATTCACTATACACAGACATTCGATATACACAGTCATACATTCACTATACACAGTCATTCACTATACACAGACATTCGGTATACACAGTCATACATTCACTATACACAGACATTCACTATACACAGACATTCGGTATACACAGTCATACATTCACTATACACAGACATTCAGTATACACAGTCATACATTCACTATACACAGACATTCACTATACACAGACATTCGATATACACAGTCATACATTCACTATACACAGACATTCGGTATACACAGTCATACATTCACTATACACAGACATTCACTATACACAGACATTTGGTATACACAGTCATACATTCACTATACACAGATATTCAGTATACACAGTCATACATTCACTATACACAGATATTCAGTATACACAGTCATACATTCACTATACACAGACATTCACTATACACAGACGTTCACTATACACAGACGTTCACTATACAGAGTCATTCACTTTAAAACATTCACTATACACAATCATTTACTATACACAGATAGTCACTATACACAGACGTTCACAATACACAGATGATCACTATACACAGACATTCACTATACACAGACATTCACAATACACAGTCATTCACTTTAAAACATTCACTATACACAATCATTTACTATACACAGATATTGACTATACACAGATAGTCACTATATGCAGACATTCACTATACACAGACGTTCGCTTTAGATAATCATTCACTATCCACAGACGTTCACTATACACAATCGTTCACTATACACAGACATTCACAATACACAATCATTCACTTTAAAACATTCACTATACAGAATCATTTACTATACACAGATATTGACTATACACAGATAGTCACTATATGCAGACATTCACTATACACAGACGTTCACAATACACAGACGTTCACTTTAGATAATCATTCACTATCCACAGACGTTCACAATACACAATCATTCACTTTAAAAAATTCACTATACACAATCACAATCATTTACTATACACTGACATTCACTATACACAATCACTATACACATTCATTCACTATACACATTCATTCACTATACACAGACATTCACTATACACAGACGTTCACTATACACAGACGTTCACTATACAGAGTAATTCACTTTAAAACATTCACTATACACAATCATTTACTATACACAGATAGTCACTATACACAGACATTCACTATACACAGACATTCACTATACACAGACGTTCACAATACACAGACGATCACTATACACAGACATTCACTATACACAGTCATTGACTTTAAAACATTCACTATACACAGATATTGACTATACACAGATATTGACTATACACAGATAGTCACTATATGCAGACATTCACTATACACAGACGTTCACTATACACAGACGTTCGCTTTAGATAATCATTCATTATCCACAGACGTTCACTATACACAATCGTTCACTATACACAGACATTCACAATACACAATCATTCACTTTAAAACATTCACTATACAGAATCATTTACTATACACAGACGTTCACAATACACAGACGTTCACTTTAGATAATCATTCACTATCCACAGACGTTCACAATACACAATCATTCACTTTAAAAAATTCACTATACACAATCACAATCATTTACTATACACTGACATTCACTATACACAATCGTTCACTATACAGACATTCACAATACACAATCATTCACATTAAAACATTCACTATACAGAATCATTTACTATACAGACGTTCACAATACACAGACGTTCGCTTTAGATAATCATTCACTATCCACAGACGTTCACTATACACAATCATTCACTATACACAGACGTTCACTATACACAGTCATACATTCACTATACACAGACGTTCACTATACACAGTCATACATTCACTATACACAGACATTCACTATACACAGTTAGACATTCACTATACACAGATGTTCACTATACACAGATTTTAACTATACACATTCATTCACTATACATAGACATTCGGTATACACAGTCATACATTCACTATACACAGTCATTCACTATACACAGTCATACATTCACTATATACAGTCATTCACTATACACAGTCATACATTCACTATACATAGACATCCACTATACATAGATATTCACTATACACAGTCATACATTCACTATACACAGACATTCACTATACACAGTCATACATTCACTATACATAGACATTCCCTATACACAGTCATACATTCACTATACATAGACGTTCACTATACATAGATATTCACTATACACAGTCATACATTCACTATACACAGACATTCGGTATACACAGTCATACATTCACTATACACAGACATTCCCTATACACAGTCATACATTCACTATACACAATCATACATTCACTATACACAGTCATTCGGTATACACAGTCATACATTCACTATACACAGACATTCACTATACACAGTCATTCGGTGTATAGTCATACATTCACTATACACAGTCATTCACTATACACAGACATTCGGTATACACAGGCATACATTCACTATACACAGACATTCACTATACACAGTCATTCACTATACATATGCAATAGAAGTAACCACTTGTCAGAAGTGTAAGATACAGTACGTGGGTAAAACCACGAGGGGTTTGAAGGTGAGGATTAGAGAACATGTGTCGTCTATTAGAAATAAAGACATGACTAAACCAGCGGCGCGTCATTTTATGGGATGTAATGATGCTGATTTGGATAAGTTCTCTTTTCAGGGTATTGAAGAGTTATTATCCCTGAGAGAGGGGGAGACATTGATGCCCTTTTGGGTCACTGTGAGGTAAAGTGGATTTTTCAATTACAGACAAGAGTACCAGCGGGTCTGAATTCGGAGCACGATGTCTCTCTTTTTATTATTTGTTCTGGGGGTGGAGACTGCACAAAGAAAGAGCAGGTAGCCAGATGGGTTACAGTTAGACATAGCAAGGGGGGTGGACAGAGAAATAGGGAGGACACTCCTGTGTTTACTAATCCTAACAGATTTGCTACATTAAGTAATGATGTTGGGGATGCTGACACAGGAAGGTCTTTGCTGGAGAGGACTGTTCTCTCTAACAGCCGAGTGAACAGCCCCTCTAGCACGGATGGGATCCAGGACTCAGGCAGACCTAGACAGATGGTGGTGGTAGGGGATTCTATTATTAGGAAGACAGACAGGGTAATCTGTCGCCAAGATCGCCACAATCGTACAGTTTGCTGTCTCCCGGGAGCTCGGGTTCGACATGTGGCTGATCGGGTTGATAGATTGTTGGGAGGGGCTGGGCATGACCCGGCTGTCATGGTACATGTTGGTACTAATGACAAAGTCAGTGGAAAATGGAGGTCCGTTAAGAATGATTTCAGGGACCTAGGATATAAGCTTAAGCAGAGGACCTCTAAGGTAGTATTTTCTGAAAGTCTACCTGTGCCACGCGCTACATTAGAAAGGCAACGGGAGATTAGGGAGTTAAATGCGTGGATAAAGACTTGGTGTAAGCAGGAGGGGTTTGGGTTCCTAGAGCACTGGTCAGTCTTTTCCCTTGGGAGCAATCTTTATAGTAGTGATGGATTGCACCTTAGTGGAAGGGGGGCCACGGTGCTGGGTGATAGGATGGTTAGAAGGCTGGAGGAGACTTTAAACTAGAAAGGGGGGGGGAGGGAGCTGCAACACAGGCTGGGGAAGATAGTATAATTGAGGGAATGGGATCAGAGAAGGGTCATGGGGGTGGAGAGGGGGAATGGGCTAGTTCAGCTAATAGGGAGTTGCCATTGTTACAGCCTGATAAAAGACAAATACATCTGAAAAAGAATGAAATCTTTAAGAATGGCAAAAAGATAAAATGTATGCATGCAAATGCTCGCAGTCTGGCTGGTAAGATGGGGGAACTAGAAATGATTGCAGTACATGAGCAGTATGATCTGATTGGAGTGTCTGAAACCTGGTTAGATGATACGTATGACTTGGCAGTCAATCTAGAGGGTTATTCACTTTTTAGGAGGGACAGGGTTAATAAAAGGGGAGGAGGGGTATGCCTATATGTAAAGCAGGCCTTAAAACCTAGTTTAAGGGAAGATATAAATGAAGGGTCCAATGAAAAGGTAGAGGCCTTGTGGGTTGAAATACACACTGGGGGCACACATAATAAAAAGATATTGGTGGGGGTTTGCTACAAGCCACCTAATGTTGGGGAGTTGGAGGAAGCCCAGCTTTTACTGCAAATGGAAAAGGCTGCTAGGTCAGCAAAGGTAATTATAATGGGAGATTTCAACTACCCTGAAATTGACTGGAGCAATATGACTTCAGGCACAACAAAGGGAAATATTTTTCTAAGTATGATAAATGATAATTTTATGTCCCAACTAGTAGAGGAGCCAACTAGAAAAGAGGCCTTGCTTGACCTAGTGCTCTCAAACGATTCTGACATTGTAAACAGTGTGCAGGTAAGGGAACATTTGGGCAGCAGTGACCATGATATTGTGGATTAATAATGTGGTTAGCAGGGAAATGAGAAATAAAAAGCAGGCTTTTAAGGTGTTTAAGTCAAATGGGTCAGATGCATCATTTAAAAAATATAAAGAATGTAATAAAATCTGCAAACAAGCAATTAAGCTAGCTAAAATAGAAAATGAGCGAAACATTGCAAACGAGAGCAAGAAAAACCCTAAACAATTCTACAAGTATATTAACAACAAAAAAGTTAAGGTTGATATTGGTCCTCTTAGGACTGAAACAGGTGAATTGATTAGTGAGGATAAAGCTATGGCTGAGACCCTAAATACGTTCTTTGCTTCAGTATATACAAAGGAAGCAGAAATGACAAGCTATGGGCAAACAGACAAAACCATGGAATTTCCTCCAACATCTACATGGCTTACTGAGGACAAGGTCCAAAAGAGACTGGAAAGGGTTATAGTGAATAAAGCGCCTGGACCGGACGGTGTACACCCAAGGGTACTTAAGGAACTTAGTTCAGTAATAGCAAAACCATTATACTTAATATTTATTGATTCGCTTTCATCAGGCATAGTGCCCTGTGATTGGAGGAAAGCTGATGTAGTTCCATTGTTTAAAAAGGGAGCAAGATCCAAACCAGGAAATTATAGACCTGTGAGCTTGACTTCCATAGTGGGTAAGATACTAGAAGGGTTATTAACTGATAGTATTCAGAACTATGTGAAGACAAACAATATCATTAGTAGGAATCAGCATGGTTTCATGAAGAACAGATCATGTCAGACTAATTTACTTGCATTTTATGAAAGAGTGAGTAGTAATTTGGACAGGGGAATTGCTGTTGATGTAGTATACTTGGATTTTGCAAAAGCCTTTGACACAGTGCCTCACAACAGGTTACTGCATAAATTAAAAGGCTTCGGTTTGGGTGGTGGTATCTGTACATGGATTGAGAACTGGTTAAATGATAGATGGCAGAGAGTTGTTGTAAATGGAACTTTTTCAAATTGGTCTAGGGTTATAAGTGGGGTACCGCAGGGTTCAGTCCTGGGCCCAATGCTTTTTAATTTGTTTATTAATGATCTAGAAGTGGGAATTGAAAGTAGCATCTCAATCTTTGCTGATGACACTAAGCTATGTAAGGAAATACATACAGAGCTCGATGTTTTTTCCCTACAGAAGGATTTAGATAAACTAAGTGAATGGGCAGAAAAGTGGCAGATGTCATTTAATGTAGATAAATGTAAGGTTATGCATTTGGGTTGTAGAAACAAACTTGCTACATATACTCTAAATGGGAAACAACTTGGGAAATCCTCATTAGAGAAAGATTTAGGTGTACTGATAGACAATAGTCTTCACAGCAGTGTGCAGAGTCACTCAGCTGCTGCAAGAGCAAATAGAGTACTAGCCTGCATAAAAAGAGGTGTAGAAGCAAGGGATGCTAATATTATCCTACCTCTGTATAAATCCTTGGTTAGGACTCATCTAGAATATGGAGTACAATTTTGGGCGCCTGTTCTAAAAAAAGACATTACTGAACTGGAAAAGGTGCAGAGACGTGCAACAAAACTGATAAATGGATTGGAGGATCTGAGTTACAAAGAGAGACTAGCCAAACTGGGTTTGTTTACATTAGAAAAGAGACGTCTAAGGGGTGATATGATTACCATTTACAAATACATTCAAGGCCAATACAAAGAACTATCCAATGAATTATTTATGCAAAGAGCTGAGCTAAGAACAAGAGGTCATCCATTAAGACTTGAGGAAAGGCGCTTTCGACTAAAACACAGGCAGGGATTCTTTACAGTAAGGGCGGTAAGGCTATGGAATTCTTTGCCTCGGGATGCTGTGCTTGCAGATAATGTAACTGCATTCAAAAAAGCAATGGATGCCTATCTAGCACAGAACAATATTGACAGTTATGACAGATGGCTTCAAAGCAAATAGGATATTGAGCCGGGGAACTATTTGACACACTCACACACACACACACACCTACATTGGAAATTGCTCCAGAGGGCTTTTTTGTTGCCGTCCTCTGGATCAACAGGGGTGTTATTGGCATGGGCTGGACTTGATGGACGCATGTCTTTTTTCAGCCTTATCTACTATGTTACTATGTATTAAATGTTAAAGTGTTAGTAATGTCTAAAAAAACTTTTTTGCATTTAGAAGAGCTTAAAAAGCTGATCTAAATGCAAAAAAACGTATCTCTCAAACCACTATGATTTAAGAGATACGGGCGTTTAAAGATCGCTGTCTCCTACTGACAACTGTAAAGCTGTCAGCAGGAGATCTGTGTCGGTCGACACGGTGGCACTTGGGCAGAGCCGTGATCTCGTTACTTACACGGAATCCCTTCATTGGAATGGTCTAAACCGTGTGATTGAACACTAGGTACACATTGTAGACCATTCCAATGAAGGGATTCCGTGTAAGTAACGAGAACTCGGCTCTGCCCAAGTGCCACCGTGTCGACCGACACAAATCTCCTGCTGACAGCTTTACAGTTGTCAGTAGGAAACAGCGATCTTTAAACGCCTGTATCTCTTAAATCATAGTGGTTTGAGAGATACGTTTTTTTTGCATTTAGATCAGCTTTTTAAGCTCTTCTAAATGCAAAAAAGTTTTTTTTAATAACACTTTAAGTATGCAATTGTATATTTTAACGTGATTTGGTTAGGATTTTTGTTTAACACACATGGTTATTTACTTTTATGTATGTATATTGGTTTAAAGTAGGGAACGGGTTAATAGGATAAGTTCCATTCATTTGGAATATGCCAATTGAGGATGAATGATTTAGGTTTCACGAAACGCGTTAGGCGAATCGTGTATATGTTTTGTCCTTCTGATGTACCGATGTTTTTAATATAAAGAATAGTGTTGAGCGAGCATGCTCGGCCGATGCTCGGATCGGCTCGAGCATCGCTCTGCTCGGCACATGGCGGTACTCGTACGAGTACCGCCATGTGCTCGCCCGCCATGTTCGGGTGGCAGGGATCTGTGCCGGAGGAGGCACAGATCTTGCAGACGCTCCGCTGGACCACCAGGGACTGGAGGTAGGGGGCATTGCGGAGATGAAGGGGGACATTGCGGAGATGAAGGGGGACATATGAAGGGGGACATTGCGGAGATGAAGGGGGACATATGAAGGGGGACATTGCGGAGATGAAGGGGGACATATGAAGGGGGACATTGCGGAGATGAAGGGGGACATATGAAGGGGGACATTGCGGAAATGAAGGGGGACATATGAAGGGGGACATTGCGGAGATGAAGGGGGACATATGAAGGGGGACATTGCGGAGATGAAGGGGGACATATGAAGGGGGCATTGCGGAGATGAAGGGGGACATATGAAGGGGGACATTGCGGAGATGAAAGGGGACATATGAAGGGGGACATTGCGGAGATGAAGGGGGACATTGTGGAGATGAAGGGGGGCATTGACCATGCACCCTCCCCTCATCAGAGCAGGGGGTGCCTGGTGTAATGCTCGAGTCCTCCCATTTAATGCAATGGGGTTCGGGTGCTCGGCCGAGCACTCGAGCCTCAGGGGGTGCTCGGTCAGAGCACCCGAACACCCGAGCATCGGGGTGCTCGCTCAACACTAATAAAAAAGCAATAAAAAACAGTTTTTAATTGGTGGATGATCTGGTCTCTGATGCTGAGGCGTTCCCGCTGAGCGCTCTTGTACTGTGCCTTCTAGTTTGCTGGATCTCGCTGAGATTGACAAGACCAGCTCCGGGACGCCAAACCAAAAGAAATGGGGTGAGTGTTTGGATACATAATATTCTTTGTTTGAGACACATGAACAGCCTTGAATTAGCTGCCGATCATTTTGGTTACCTTGGACTGTACAGACATGATCCAGACACACGGACCTGTTGCCTGTTAGAAAGTAGGTTTGTATACTGAGAGAGCGGACACGTCCTTTACCTGGGCAGGAGAAGTCTGTGGACTTGGTTTCGCTGTTCACCTGGTTTGTCACAGTACAGCTGATATCTCCGGAGGCGGGACGGGAAACTGATATCTGACTCCCATTTCTTGAGGATGTCCAATATCCCTGCAGGACTTTATCATTCAGACTCCAGGAGTAGATCGGATTTGTTCCATTATGTACCCAGCAGGAGATCAGGGCACTGCCATCAGGCTGACAGGAGATGTTGAGATCAGGGACAGGGACAGGTACTATGGGAAAGAGGCAGAACACGTTATTGTACTAGAGGCAGAGAACGTTATTGTACTACAGACAGAGAACGTTATTGTACAAGACAGAGAACGTTATTGTACTACAGACAGAGAACGTTATTGTACAAGACAGAGCACGTTATTGTACTAGAGACAGAGAACGTTATTGTACTAGAGGCAGAGAATGTTATTGTACAAGACAGAGAACGTTATTGTACTACAGACAGAGCACGTTATTGTACTACAGACAGAGCACGTTATTGTACTAGAGGCAGAGAACGTTATTGTACTACAGACAGAGAACGTTATTGTACTAGACAGAGAACGTTATTGTACTACAGACAGAGAACGTTATTGTACTAGACAGAGAACGTTATTGTACTACAGACAGAGAACGTTATTGTACTACAGACAGAGAACGTTATTGTACTACAGACAGAGAACATTATTGTACTAGACAGAGAACGTTATTGTACTACAGACAGAGAACCTTATTGTACTAGAGGCAGAGAACGTTATTGTACTACAGACAGAGAACGTTATTGTACAAGACAGAAAACGTTATTGTACTACAGACAGAGAACGTTATTGTACTACAGGCATAGAACGTTATTGTACTACAGACAGAGAACGTTATTGTACAAGACAGAGAACATTATTGTACTACAGACAGAGCACGTTATTGTACTACAGACAGAGCACGTTATTGTACTAGAGGCAGAGAACGTTATTGTACTACAGACAGAGAACGTTATTGTACTAGACAGAGAACGTTATTGTACTACAGACAGAGAACGTTATTGTACTACAGACAGAGAACGTTATTGTACTAGACAGAGAACGTTATTGTACTACAGACAGAGAACGTTATTGTACAAGACAGAGAACATTATTGTACTAGACAGAGAACGTTATTGTACTACAGACAGAGAACGTTATTGTACTAGAGGCAGAGAACGTTATTGTACTACAGACAGAGAACGTTATTGTACTACAGACAGAGAACGTTATTGTACTACAGACAGAGAACGTTATTGTACTAGACAGAGAACGTTATTGTACTAGACAGAGAACGTTATTGTACTACAGACAGAGAACGTTATTGTACTACAGACAGAGAACGTTATTGTACTAGACAGAGAACGTTATTGTACTACAGACAGAGAACGTTATTGTACAAGACAGAGAACGTTATTGTACTACAGAGAACATTATTGTACTAGACAGAGAACGTTATTGTACTACAGACAGAGAACGTTATTGTACTAGAGGCAGAGAACGTTATTGTACTACAGACAGAGAACGTTATTGTACAAGACAGAGAATGTTATTGTACTACAGACAGAGAATGTTATTGTACTACAGACAGAGAACGTTATTGTACTAGAGGCAGAGAACGTTATTGTACTAGAGGCAGAGAACGTTATTGTACTACAGACAGAGAACGTTATTGTACTACAGACAGAGAATGTTATTGTACTACAGACAGAGAACGTTATTGTACTAGAGACAGAGAACGTTATTGTACTAGAGACAGAGAACGTTATTGTACTAGAGGCAGAGAACGTTATTGTACTAGAGGCAGAGAACGTTATTGTACTACAGACAGAGAACGTTATTGTACTAGACAGAGAACGTTATTGTACTAGAGGCAGAGAACGTTATTGTACTACAGACAGAGAACGTTATTGTACTACAGACAGAGAACGTTATTGTACTAGACAGAGAACGTTATTGTACTACAGACAGAGAACGTTATTGTACTACAGACAGAGAACGTTATTGTACTAGACAGAGAACGTTATTGTACTACAGACAGAGAACGTTATTGTACTACAGACAGAGAATGTTATTGTACTACAGACAGAGAACGTTATTGTACTAGAGACAGAGAACGTTATTGTACTAGAGGCAGAGAACGTTATTGTACTAGAGGCAGAGAACGTTATTGTACTACAGACAGAGAACGTTATTGTACTAGACAGAGAACGTTATTGTACTAGAGGCAGAGAACGTTATTGTACTACAGACAGAGAACGTTATTGTACTACAGACAGAGAACGTTATTGTACTACAGACAGAGAACGTTATTGTACTAGACAGAGAACGTTATTGTACTACAGACAGAGAACGTTATTGTACTACAGACAGAGAACGTTATTGTACTAGACAGAGAACGTTATTGTACTAGAGGCAGAGAACGTTATTGTACTACAGACAGAGAACGTTATTGTACTACAGACAGAGAACGTTATTGTACTAGACAGAGAACGTTATTGTACTAGACAGAGAACGTTATTGTACTACAGACAGAGAACGTTATTGTACTACAGACAGAGAACGTTATTGTACTACAGACAGAGAACGTTATTGTACTACAGACAGAGAACGTTATTGTACTACAGACAGAGAACGTTATTGTACTAGAGGCAGAGAATGTTTTTGTACTAGAGGCAGAGAACATTATTGTACTAGACAGAGAACGTTCTTGTACTACAGACAGAGAAGTTATTGTACTACAGACAGAGAACGTTATTGTACTAGAGGCAGAGAACGTTATTGTACTACAGACAGAGAACATTATTGTACTAGACAGAGAACGTTATTGTACTACAGACAGAGAACGTTATTGTACTAGACAGAGAACGTTATTGTACTACAGACAGAGAACGTTATTGTACTAGACAGAGAACGTTATTGTACTAGAGGCAGAGACCGTTATTGTACTAGACAGAGAACGTTATTGTACTAGAGGCAGAGAACGTTATTGTACTAGACAGAGAACGTTATTGTACTAGACAGAGAACGTTATTGTACTAGAGACAGAGAATGTTATTGTACTAGACAGAGAACTCAGAAGAACAATGCACTGATGTGACACAAGCTGATAAGAGAGATGGGAGATCTGGGGTGGGCAAAAATATACCAATTGTTAGAGTCAGTAAACGTGTGAAAGGATATAAAATACCCTACGGATTTATCCAACCAGTCAATAGGGGGCACACCAAAGCCTTGTATAAAAGTACTTTTAAACAACATCACATAACATCTGGGGGGAAGATGCACTAAAGAGAGAGAATGGAGCCAATGCCATTAGATTCCTCCAACTTTAGAGATGTTATTGTATAGACTGTGCAGAATAACATAGGAACTGGAGAAGTGATATCACTGGAGAAGTCATCTTTATCACCTCTTTATCACTTCTTAGTGTATAACCCCCCAGATGTACATCAGGTGAACACGATGGAAATCATGTTCTTTACAATTTATACACAAATATATGGATGTAAATCAGTGGGGTTTCCTACACAGTCATCCTTCCCCATGATGATTGGAGCAGCAGTCTGTCTTGGGGATGTCAGATACACGCTGGGATATATTATAATACGTACAATTATGTGAAATGTAGGAATGTCAGATACACGCTGGGATATATTATAATACGTACATTTATGTGAAACGTGGGGATGTCAGATACATGCTGGGATATATTATAATACATACAATTATGTGAAATGTAGGAATGTCAGATACACGCTGGGATATATTATAATACATACATTTATGTGAAACGTGGGAATGTCAGATACACGCTGGGATATATTATAATACGTACATTTATGTGAAACGTGGGGATGTCAGATACACGCTGGGATATATTATAATACGTACATTTATGTGAAACGTGGGGATGTCAGATACACGCTGGGATATATTATAATACATACATTTATGTGAAACGTGGGATGTCAGATACACGCTGGGATATATTATAATACATACATTTATGTGAAACGTGGGATGTCAGATACACGCTGGGATATATTATAATACATACATTTATGTGAAACGTGGGATGTCAGATACACGCACACATCTACACAACACACATCTACACAACACACATCTACACAACTCACATCTACACAACACACAACACACACTTACACAATTTGTCTACATAACACACATCTACACAACACATCTACACATCTCGCATCTACAAAACTCACATCTACACAATTTGTCAACACAACTCACATCTACACAACTCACATCTACACAATTTGTCTACAACACACATCTAAACAGCACATGCACAACACTTCTACAGGACACGTCTACAAAACAAGTGTGCACAACTCATATACACAATACGTTTAAACAACACATCTACACAACTCACACCTACACAATTTGCCTACACAACACACAGGGTCTCAGCAGGAGGTACAAGACAAAATGAGTTCCAGTACATATTCGGGCACAAAGGCCAACGGCTACGACTGTTGGACTCGTGGTGTACATTTTGGCTCGACCAACCCGTGTCGACAGTTACGTTTGAAATCAGTCCTAGTCAACGAAATCGACCAATATGAGGATATCCGTAAGATGGGGACCGGAGCATCGCGACCCCCTGGAGAGGTTGGAAACCGGCCCTCACCTCAGGCCACTTACCCCCCACGTAGGGGACCCTTTCTGGCTGCAGCAGGGCCAGCCCCACCAAGGGCCGGTACCTCCGGACCTTTATGCCATAATTACCATCAACAAGGACACATCAAGTACATTTGTCCCAAGGGGCGGGGAGGCCAAGGTAGACCCCAGGAACCCAGGGGCACCAACCCTAGATACCCATCCACACCTCACTTTTCCCCAGGGCCACAGCTGGGATGCCCGGCCCCCTGACCTACTCACTGTGTGGCCCAGGAAGGCTTCTGGGGCCAAGTCGCTGACCCCGGAAATAACGGTTGGCTTACGCCCTTGGTAGTGGAGTCTTTCTCCGGGGAGCATTGCGAGTGGGGAGCCTATCAGGAAGTTGTCATGACGCAAGAAGTCCAGGAGGACAACCGGCACAAGCACTTACAGACGGAACTTATCAACAGGAATCCGGCCACTGGGTTCCAGGACACTGGTGCTACTATTTCCCTAGTTCAGCCTTCCTGCGTATCTCCCTCTCACTGGTCCAATCAGGTTGTGGAGGTCCGTGTGGCTGGGGGTAAGGTGTATTAATTACCTATGGCTCAGGTACACCTCAATTGGGGAACTGGACGCGGAGATCGCCTTGTGGGAGTTATGCCTGGGTTGCACGCTGACGTGTTGCTGGGAAATGATTTGGGAAACCTACAGAGCCACTATGCCCCCCCGGAAACCCCTGAGGATTGTCAAGTGGTCATGAGATCTGCCACCCAACAGCAGATGGTAAGCCCCGTACCTACTAACCCTTCCACCCCTACCAACCCCCCCATTGCCTGGTTACCCCCGGTAGAATTCCACACCGTCCTCTTAGAGGACCCCACCCTGGCAGGTTACAGATGCAGGGCAGACACAGGGGAGATAGGACCAGAGGGGGAGCAGCTTCTGTGGGAGGATGAGTTACTCTATAGCCGCACCCAGACCCATAGCCAGCACACCGCCCCTGTCACCTACAAGCAGTTACTAGTACCCCTACAGCACTGGAACACCCTTTTGTTCCTATCTCATGACATTCCCATAGCCGGCCATCCAGGTGATGCGGTGCACTGAGCAGTGCCTCACTAAGACCTTCTTTTGGCCAGGGTTATCTTGGGATGTGAGCACCTTTTGTCGCACCTGTGACATCTGTCAGTGGCGAGGCAAGAAGGGTGACCACCCACCAGTCCCCTTACAATCTTTACCCTTAATCGGGGAATCATTCCAACAGGTAGCTATTGATATCATAGGGCCCATAGCCAAACCCAGCCACACTGGTAAGAAGTTTATTCTTATCATTGTGGATTTCGCTACCAGGTGGCGCTATCCACCATCACAGCGGAAAGTGTTGCGGATGCCCTCCTTAAAGTATTCACCCGGGTAGGGTTTCCCTCAAAAGTGTTGTCAGATCAGGGTACCCAGTTCACCTCGGAGCTTCTCCATCAGGTGTTGGAGCTGTGTGGGGTAAAACCCATACACACCACCACTTACCACCCCCAGACCAACGGCCTCTGTGAATGGTTCAATGGAACCCTGTTACGATTTTATTGAACACTCAGACAATTTGGTTAAGATAAAACAATGAAGCTTTATTAAACAACTTAATAAAGAACAGAGATGCCCTTCTCGGGTCCAGACTTCAAACAGAGGATAGTAATATAAAATCTGACACAGGTCAGGGCATAAACAGTTAACAAAATATGCAATAATGACTGGAACAAAACCTCAGCAGTACAGGTCAGGAGAGGCCCTAAGAGGAACTGATACTGCAGGGCAGACACCCCACTAGATAGGAAAGAGAATAGGCTCTACCGACCTTACCTATAACCGGGTAAGGCAACCCAAGTAATGGTACCAAAGCTCTACCGGCCTTACCTATAACCGTGTAAGGCAGCCCAAGTAATGGTACCAACGAGTATACTGACGAAGTGCCCGGAGGCACGCAGAGTGGGCACAGTCTGCACGGGGCGCAACAGGTGTAGATATAGGCAGACTGCTCAAAATAGCGTAACCGGTGGTAGCGGGTAAATGCGGACTGACAGGTGGTAGAACCGCTAGTGACCGGGGAGCACAGGCTGTATAGTATGCAAACGGATACTGCAAGGAGGCACAGGCTGAGAGGTAGCGCAACCGGAAGCAGCGGGTAAGAGCAGACTGACAAGTGGTAGCATCGCTAGTGACCGGAGAGCACAGGTTGTATGGCATGCAAACTGAGACTGCAATGAGGCATGGCTGAAAGGTAGCGCAACCGAAGGCAACTGCTAAGCACTGACTGGCAAGCGACCGTTAAGGCAAAGGCAATGGGCATAAGACAGGGACAACAGGAGCACTAGCGACAAGCAGATGCTAGGCGAGTAGCCAAAGCCTGGAACGGTACCCAGAGAGCGGAAGTCAGCCAAAGCCAGAATCGGTGTACAGAGAGCGGTAGTCAGTCAGAGCCTAGATCAGTACACAAAGAGCGGTAGTCAGCCAAGCCTGGGTCGGTACACAGAGTGCGGTAGTCAGCCAACGCCTGGATCGGTACACAGAGAGTGGTAGTCAGCCAAAGCCTGGATCGGTACACAGAGAGCGGAGTCAGCCAAATCGGTAACGCATCTTATTCAGGCAAGCCGGGTCCAAACAATACGGGCAGTGAAGACAGGAGCAAGGTCAGACGAATCCGGATCATACACGGAACAGGAATACAGCAACAAACGTCAGGTCAGGAACACCACGAAAGGGCACCAGCATAGTGACAGGAGGGCGTATATAAAGGCAAGCCCTGGGAGGGGTTAACAGCCCAGAACCAATAAGAAGCAGCCAAAGCAAACCCGGAAGTAGGAATATCGCTCAGGCAGAATCACGGGCACCGTGATAAACCCTGGAACAGATGCTCCGGGCCTTCACGGAGTCACACAAAGACTGGGAGCGTTACCTGCCCCACCTACTGTTTGCCTACTGGGAGGTACCCCAGGAGTCCACGGGTTACTCTCCCTTTGAGCTGTTGTTCGGGAGACGAGTCCAGGGGCCACTGGACATCCTCCGGGAATATTGGGAGGGTAAGTGTGACTCTGAGGAAACCCCAGTGGTTACCTATGTGCTGGAACTCCGGAAAAAGACTCCAACATGGAGTTGCAGGGTTACCGGGCGGATGTCGGCATCTCATAGTACGACAACGGGACCTCCAGGCGTCGACCCGATTGGTCAACTAGGACTGATTTCAAACGTAACTGTCGACATGGGCTGGTCGAGCCAAGATGAACCGTCGTGCACCACGAGTCCAACAGTCGTAGCCGTTGGCCTTTGTTCACTAATGTGTATTGGAACTCATTTAGTCTTGTACCTCCCGCTGAGACCCCTTTGTGCCCTAACCCAATCAGGGCTAGTCACGTAACCTCCTCCATTAGATTCTAGGCCTGCCCTATTCACAGTAAGGTATGGAAACGAACCAGTCAGGTTGCACCCTGTATTGTCGCTCCCCTGCCCATTGGTCCCTAGGTTAAGCCAGCCCCAGTCCCCTGGGTCCTTCCGGGTCCATTGTTGTTTTGTTACCATCATGTATAAAAAGGTGTGAGTCTGTCCAATAAAGTGTGTTCAGTTGGAGTAAGCAGTCTCCTGTGTCGTGCTTGCCGGATGGTATCAAGAGTCCGCTATGACTCCCATCCCTGTGAGGCAGGTAGAGCAGTTCACCTCATGTTGCAGCTAACCTTCGACCATGACCGGAGCTTGTATGACCCTCGGCGGCCGGAGTCGACCGGGATTGGAAGGTTCGATAGCCCTGCCGTTCGGCTGCCTCGACACGGAGTCGAGCCCCGGAGACGTCGACCTCGAAGAGCCTGCCGGCCAATGGTCCGGTGTTCGACCGAGGGATTCTACTGTGTTACAGTATCAGGCAGCGGCTGCTGAGCTGATCACAGGCTTACCCGACAGCTCAGCCGCAGCACTCATTCGGCGGCTCCAGCCACAACACCTCTCCGTCTGTCTCTCTCTTCAGCCGGCCAGATTGTCTGTTGGCAGCTCTGCCGCATAGATGTGCTAGGGTTCCGGTCTCTTCCTGCTCCCCACGCAGCATTTGGCGAGCGTCCAGGCTGGGACATGTGTCCCATTTAAAGAGACAGTGCATGTTTTTCAGCTCCTCCTCTTCCTGGACCACTGCGTACATAAGCTTCCTGGACACCATTCTCAGTCTCTCTTTCGTGGTGTCCTGTGCAGTTGGCTTGCGTTTTGTGTATGACTCTGACTACCCGTTCTGGAGCCAACCTTTGGTTTGTCTCACTACCCGCTCTGTGTATGACCCTGGCTATCCCAGCACCTATCTGGTGTTGACCTGCGGCTCTGTTGTACGTATTGCTCCGTGTATATTCCTACTTGTCTGACTACCCACCTTGGAGCTACCTGGGGTTGTCCACTGCGCACCCAACATACCAACGCTCCAGTGGAAAGCTTGTTGATGACTCTTGGTGGATCTGGCAGACATCTCCATGTGTCTGTTCATATTTGCGGTGTTTAGGTGTGGACTTGTACGCAGTAGCCGTACTCAGTACCGTGTCTGTACAGGTGTGGCCCTTTACACAGTAGCCTTACTCAGTACCTTGCCTATACAGGTGCGGACCTGTAGCGCAGTAACCTTCTCAGGTACCTTGTCTGTGTAGGTGTGGACCTGCAGTAGTTCCTCAGGTGCGGACTTGAGGCGGCTTATCTCTAGCCTACCTTCTGGAGCTCAGTTCGGCACCACCACAGCAGTACTATCCTTCCTGAAGTCCTTTGTATTTGTTTTTTGCTGTTGCCGTTCATTCTGTACGTGTATATCTGAATAAAGATTGTGTTATCTACAGTACTGGTCCAGTTCTCGTTCTTGAGTCCTTGACAGTACGAAAGGGCCAAGTCTACAGACAGTACTGGTAACCCTTGTACCCAAGCCCTCCTAGTCAGGATGGAGATGCAAGAGGAACACATAGATCAGATCACTTACACAAAAAACTAAAGCGCAATGTTGCCGATGTGTGTTGAATATGAAAAACTCACCACTAAAATATCCATTATAGATTATAGTGGATTCAGCTTACAGACATAAGTAATATAGTCACTACAATGAATCTTAGCGAGTCCACAATCTATGCATTTGTCACAACTGAATATATTAAATACTTTGGTGATTTACATAAATACTATCACAGACTCTTTCATCAACGTTTCCGTTTGTCTTTAATCCTCCAAATTTTCACGTCTGTTTAATCCTCCCACTCACTGTCCCTCCGTATCCCATGGACCTTTCTCTCCCGTACTACAAGATGAACAATCACTAAAACATCCACAGACCCCTATATTTATCCCCTGCAAAGCCCAATGCGTTTCGTGTCTACTACACCTCCTCAGGGGCTATCCTTATCTTGTAGTACTGGACTTTGCCGAATTCATAGTGCATTGGCCAAGCGCTGTTTCGATTTTTGCATAAGATCCATTTTTGCAGGAGTGTTTTACTATTATACTTCTAGACCCTAATTTTTAATATAAGTATGTTTTATATGTTTGATTTATGATGAATAAATTTGACAACTAAGTGTGAATATGGAAGGTAGTCAATTTTTCTTTGAGATCAAATGCTTGTAAACAGGGATACTAATTAAGGATTGGGTGAGAACGTGCAACCTGACCTGAATTAACCTGAAATAAAGAATTGACTTTTCCTTTAATATTAACGGAAGAATGGGAATTGCCACTTATAGAATGTAAAATAAAGGAAAGCGCACTATATGATAATAGTGGAACCTTGTTGGAAGACTTCATCTCTCTGTGTGAGTAGATATTTTCTCCTTATCGTTTCCCTATAATTCTGTGATTTAATACTCGATCTATCCATTCTCACTTTGGAGGATTGTGGGAAATCGACATCTGTGACCTCAATTGGTGTAATAAAGAAAATCCGAGGCCTGTTACAGAACGGGGAGCACTCTCTTTGGTTGATGAGACTGCGCTGGATACAGTGATTTTAATCAGTAAGTGGAGATTTTGTTTAAGAAGGTAATTACTAGACCACATTACTGACGGAGTTTTTGTATACAATTCTTGTATATTACCACATCGGAGAGAAAGGTCCACGTGATACGGAGGGACAGTGAGTGGGAGGATTAAACAGATGTGAAAACTTGGAGGATTAAAGACAAATGGGAACGTTGATGAAAGAGCCTGTGATAGTATTTATGTAAATCATCAAAGTATTTAATATATTCAATTATGACAAGTGCATAGATTGTGGACTCGCTAAGATTCATTGTAGTGACTATAGATCAGATCACAATGGCCTTGCAAACCTTGTAAAACCGAACTGCTCACCTTGACTGCCCTGTAGGACTACCGGGCACCTGTAGCACCAGCTAACCCTGATGCAGGCATGATCAGGGGCCTTTCTGGGCACGCTCCTTTGCCTCAGCACTATGTCGGGGACCCAGCATTGTGCCATGGGTTCATAAATCAATTGGGCATATTTATGGAGATGTTACCTCAGGCGTTTCCCAATGATCGCGGTCGAGTCTGTGTTTTGATTTCACTACTTTCGGGCAAGGCTTTGGCGTGGGCCAACCCATTGTGGGAGACAAACAAACTCATTATTTATGACTTTCTGGTGTTTGTGGACTCTTTCCGTAAAGTCTTTGACATCCCCGGTAGTAAGGTCTCTGCCTCCAAACACCTCATGACAATACGCCAAGGGTCCTGAACTGTAGCAGAGTACGCGATTGAATTCCGTACTTTGGCAGTGGAGGTTGGTTGGAACAACAAGGCTTTAGTAGCAGCATTCTCACAAGGTCTTTGTGATACAGTCAAGGATGAGATTGCTGCTCGTGACATACCTAAAGATTTGGATGAGTTAATCTCCTTTACTATACTGATCGATTCCAGAATCAGGGAGAGACCATCTTTCAGGGAGCGCCTGCGTAGGCCTCCATCTCGTTTGGCTCCCAGCTTTACTTACCCACCCATTCCTCCCTCGCCTACACACCTCCTGTCCTTGTCTCTGGGGGCAGCGAGCCCATGCAGTTGGGGGCAACTCGCCTTTCTGGGGAGGAGAGAGCCTTCCGATGGAGGGAGGGTCTTTGCTTGTATTGTGGCAAATCCGGCCATCTGTTGAAATCTTGCCCTGTGCGTCCGGGAAACGCCCACACCTAAGATCCTGTCGGGGACAGATCTTGGGTGGCATATCCCAGTCCCCGGAGGTGGTAAAGGGTAAACCTAATCTCGAGGTTATCCTGTCTTGGGGCAATTCCTCTACTGTTGCTGCTGTGTTGCTCGATACAGGGGTGGCAGGATTCTTTACGGACACAGACTTCGCTGAAAGACATGCTATTCCTCTGCAGTCTCAGTTTTCACCTTTGGCTATTGAAGCCATTGATGGGAGGTCCCTTCAACCCTCCCATATCACTCAAGAGACACTTCCTTTAACTCTGAGTGTGGGAGCCCTGCACTCAGAAAACCGGCAATTCCAAATTATTCAATCACCACACTACGCTATTGTCCTGGGGTTCCCATGGCTGCAGACGCACAACCCCAGGATAGACTGGCAAACTTGTGACATAATATCATGGGCTCCTAGTTGCACGAGTTCGTGTCTCGCACGACCCATAAAACTAATGTGTGCATCCTCCTCAGTCCTGCCTGAGGAGTACAGGGCCTTCCGTGACGTATTTGATAAGGTCCAATCCGGTGCGTTGCCTCTCCATAGGGCTTACAATTGTGAGATCAACCTAATCCCTGGAACTACTCCTCCTAGGGGTCGTGTTTATCCACTTTCGGTGGAGGAGAGGAGGGTCATGGAGGAGTATGTAGCCAATGCACTTTCCAGAGGAATAATCCATAAATCCACATCACAGACGGGCGCTGGGTTCTTTTTTGTTAAAAAGAAGGATGGGGAACTGCGCCTCTGTATTGACTATCGTGGTCTGAATACGTTGGTAACTAAGAACGCCTACCCTATACCCCTGATAACTGAACTGTTTGACAGACTAAAGGGTTCTGAGGTGTTTACCAAACTTGACTTAAGGGCTGCGTATAACTTTGTTTGCATCAAAAGTGGTGATGAATGGAAGACGGCCTTTAATACCCGAAGTGGCCACTGTGAGTATTTAGTGATGCTCTTCATGTTGTGCAATGCTCCTGCAGTCTTCCAGGAGCTGATCAATGACGTCCTGAGGGACTTGCTGCAAAACTCGGTGGTGGTATATCTGGATGATATACTCGTCCATTCACCCTCTATGGAGGCACATGTCGCAGATGTGTCTAGAGAATGGCCTTTACTATAAACTTGAGAAGTGTGAGTTTCATAAGTCTCAGGTCACCTTCTTGGGTTATGTGCTATCAGCCTCAGGGTTCGCGATGGACCCTCAAAAACTATCCTCCATTGTACACTGACCTCGCCCAGTGGGGTTGAAGGCACTCCCACGCATTTTGGGCTTTGCTAAGTACTATCACAGGTTCATTAAAAACTTCTCCTAGATAGTAAAACCACTTACTGACCTCATGTGTAAAGGGGCGGATGCGTCCAAGTGGTTTCCCAGTGCGGTTGGGGCATTCGAGACACTGAAGTCTGCCTTTGCCAAGGCACTGATATTAGTACATCCCAACCCCACCCTGCCCTTTTCGCTGGAGGTTGACGCGTCTGAGACAGGAGTAGGCACCCTCCTGTCGCAGGGCTCGGCTCCTGGGGAGGTGTTGCTTCCATGTGGTTACTTTTCTAAGAAATTATCTAAAACGGAAAAGATGTACGAGATTAGTGATAGAGAATTGCTTGCTATCATATTGGCATTAAAAGAATGGCATTACCTGCTCGAAGGAACCAGTGCCCCGATCCTGATCCTCACGGGTAACAAATATTTAACATACTTGTCTGAGGCTAAAAGACTGTCTGCCCGCCAAGCCAGGTGGGCACTGTTCCTGTCTAGGTTCAACTTCGTTGTTTCATATCTTCCTGGCTCCAAAAACATTCGAGCGGATGCTTAATCTCACCAACATTGTCCTGACTTTAAGGATGACTCTCCTCCCACTCTGATCATTCCAGCAGATCGTATTTTGGCACATATTCGGACTAGTATTATGTCTCCATTGGGAGAGCAGACCTTAGCTGCCCAGGTTTCGGCTCCTGCTGAGAAACCCAGGGGGAGGTGTTTTGGACTATTGGAGACATACCACACTTCCAAAACCGCTGGCCACAGTGGGTGTGATCAATTGATATGGTCTATTTCTGGATTATTCTGGTGGCAGAGTTTTAGGAAGGACTGCACCGCCTTCGTGGCAGCTTGCCAGACTTGCGCCCAAAGTAAATCTCCTCGTAGCTTACCGGTGGGTCTCCTTCAACCTATTCCGAATGGTTAGTGCCTGTGGTCCCATCTGTCCATAGACTTTATGGTCGATCTTCTGGCATCCTTGGGTCACACAGTGATCCATATGATAATAGACAGAATTTCAAAAATGGCTCATTTTGTACCTTTGAAAGGGTTGCCGTCGGCCCGACAGTTGGCCGAGATATTTGCTAAAGAAGTTTTCTGTTTACATGGCATTCCGAAAGTGATTGTCTCCGACAGAGGGAGTCAGTTTGTGTCCCGTTTCTGGAGATGTTTTTGTGCACAATTGGGGATCCAGCTTGCCTTTTCTTCAGCATACCACACTCAATCTAATGGTGCAGCCAAAAGGTCTAACCAGGCCCTCGAACAATTCCTCCTCTGCTACATAATTAACCTCCATGACAATTGGGCTACTTTGTTACCCTGGGCGGAGTTTGCCAGGAATTGTGCCGTCAACTCCTCATCTCAGTGTTCTCAGTTTATGATAAATTATGGGTTTCAGCCCTCCGCTCTTCCTGAGACCTTCGAGGCACAACCTATTCTGGCTCTGGATGAGCACTTACGGGCGCACCGTTCCTCATGGGTGCAAGTACAGAATACCCTACGTGGGTCTATGCAATGGCATAAACGGAAGGCTGATCGTCGGCGATTACCTGCACCCACCTTTTAGATTGGAGATAGAGTATGGCTGTCATCCCTGTATCTTAATCTCCAGGTCCCATGTAGAAAACTAGCCCCTCTTTTTGTTGGTCCCTTTCGAGTCATTCGGAAAATCAACCCTGTGGCATACGCCCTGCAGCTTCCAGCTACAATGCGTATCCATAAAGTTTTTCATGTATCGTTACTCAAACCATTTACCTGTAACCTGTATACTTCCGCCACTGTTCCCCCAGCCCACATTAGGGAGGCAGATTAAGACGAAGTACAACACGCTCTTGGGTCTCTTCTGAAGATGTGCATGCTCCCATTCTGGTTCGTAGATTTAATTCCCGCTTTCCTGACAGACCTCACCCCGATCCAAGGAGGAGGCGGCCTTGGAGGGGGGGTACTGTTACAGTATCAGGCGGCGGCTGCCGAGCCGATCGCAGCCCTACCTGACAGCTCAGCCGCAACTCTCATTCGGTGTCTCCAGCCGCAAGACCTGTCCATCCGTCTCTCTCTTCAGCCGGCCACATTGTCTGTTGGCGGCTCTGCCGCATAGATGTGCTGTGGTTCCGGTCTCTTCATGCTCCCCACACAGCATTTGGCGCGTGTCCAGACTGGGAAGTGCATCCCAATTAAAGAGACAGTGCATGTTTTACGGCTCCTCCTCTTCCTGGGCCACTAGGTACATAAGCTTCCTGGACACTGTGGTGTTCAGCCCCTCAAGATTTGGGTCTCATCCAGAGCAATGCGGCAGGCACTAAGACCCAGGAATGCAGCCCTTCCTTCCCGGATGCCATACAACCGGAAGTGCAATGACGTCACGTCCGGCGACACCCGACCAGGCGCGCCGGCGCAGACAACTGGGAGAGAACAAAGGAACTTGCAGAGAGACCAGACTCGTCCCACACAGCTCCCAGCACAACCCTCCAGCTCCAGGCCTTAACCTGTAGCATTAATAAACGGAGGTCGCGATTTGCGCCTCCAAAAACAACCTACCGGTGTCATCATTGGATTATACAGTAGACACCACAGTGGCGACGAGGATGCCCACCAGATTTTCAGGCAAGACCCTGTAAGTGAACCATCTTCATTACTTTGTGGGAAGCAGACCGGAAGGTTTATAAACCAACTTGTTGGACAAAAAGGGTTAACTCATGGAGCCTGTAGCGTGTATGCCACAAATGGTTATAGATTTCTATCTACACCTCCTGAGAGATTCAGACATATACTGAGGGTCTTTAGGTCCAATTAATAACCACTGAGGACATATACTAATGTGCTGCTTTCTGGCCTAAGAAAATTATTGCTGTGTTATCCGTACTCAGAGGAATAACACTGGGCTATATGTGCTTTCTTATGTGCTAACAAGATTGATACTGGCCTATATGTGCTAAGAAGGTTACTACTGGGCTATATGTATTAAGAAGATTACTACTGACCTATATGTGCTTGCATACACGCTAAGAAGTTTACTACTGTGCTTATGTGCTAAGAAAAATACTGCTGGGCTGTTGTGCTTGATAATGTGCCACCTCTTACTGTACATTCCTGCTGTGCTATCTGTGCTTGCTTATCTGCCACCTCTTACTGTGCTGTATCCAAGTTACTGTAGTCTTTCTAACCAAAACCCACTCAGGAACAAAACAACAGCATTAGCCTTCACCACTCAACCGCCATGGCATATATTGGCACACTACAGGAATTCAAGGAAGGTGAGGAAACATGGAAGGCGTACATACAGGTTGTTCAACAATTCTTTAATACGAACGACATCCCAGTCTCTAAACAAGCTGGGGCATTCCTCACAGTCGTAGGCCGCAAGCCCTACGCCATTCTGAAGAATCTATTGGCCCCAGATGATCTATCTACTAAGTCCTTCTCAGAGTTAGTTGCTGCACTGACACAATACTACCAGCCGCAACCCCTGGAGATAGCAGAGCGCTTCCGCCTATACTCCCGCAGACAAGCCCCACAGGAAGCAATCCAGTCCTAAATGATACAGCTTCGCCAACTAGCTTCGACTTGCAACTTTGGCACGCACCTATCACAAGCAGTGAGGGATCAATTTGTATTTGGATTGTCAAACAAGTCCATCCAAAAAAGGTTGTTGTCAGAGAGGGACCTGACGGATCGATCCGCCCTGGACATCGCCATGGCCATGGAGATGGCCGAGAAGGACTCACTTCAACTCCAGTCCCATAAGTCTGCCAACACTGGGGGGTTTGCAGAATCGCAAGAAGTATTCAAGGTCGCAAGGATGGAGAAACCAAGACCCAAAGAGATGAACCCTTTACGGTGTTGTTTTCGATGTTGCGCGGGATCACATGATGCATCTGCGTGCCGTTTCAAGGACGACATCTGCTACAACTGCTCAAAATGGGGCCATTTACAGAAGGTTTGCTGAGGTGCCCGTGGTTGAAGGCCCACAAACCGTACCTCCAGACGCCCAGCCTACTTTACCGAATACACCAACCCCCAGAGGACCAGGATGAACCTCTAGACACGGATGGATGGCTCACGCACCAGAGTGTGTTCAGTCTCCAAACCCCAGCAGACAGGATGCAAGTCCAAATGCGGATCAACGGACAACCCCAACTCATGGATCTGGATACAGGATCGGCAGTATCAGTGGTCACCAGAAGGCAAGCACAGGCAGAGGGGTTGGCGCTACAACTGTATCCAACAGCAGTCACGCTGAAAACATACAGTGCTCATACAATGAAACCACGAGGATCTGCCAAGGTGACAGTCAGTTATAAAAATAAAGACTTCAAAACAACATTGTACATAGTGGCAGAAGGGGGCCCACCATTATTCGGCAAAGACTGGATTAGATTGATGGGAATGCCAGACCTACAGTACCACAACGTTAATGCCCTCACTGATGAACAGACCAGTGAGACAAAGAAATGGATTTCAGACCTGCAACCACAGTTCCCAGATGTCTTCTCTCCTGAACTAGGGACAGTAAAAGAGGTACAAGGACACTTACAACTCTGCCCAGGGGCTATCCCAAATTTCTTTAAAGCCCACTCAGTCCCATTTGTGATCCACGCCAAGGTGGAAACCGAACTACAGAAATTGGAAGCCCAAGGGGTCATATCCAAAGTTTCCCACAATGACTGGGCCTCGCCTATTGTACCTGTCCTCAAGAAAACAGGCGAAATCCAACTGTGCAGAGATTTCAGGATGGCTCTCAACAGCCAATTAGAAGTAGACCAGTACCCGTTGCAGGGGGGACCTCTTTCTCGAAGATAGATTTACGACAGGCATACCTACAGCTCGAGATGCATCCAGACAGTCGACACCTTTTGACAATCAACACGCACAAAGGTCTATATCAGTACAACCGGATGGTTTTCTGAGTCGCATCGGCCCCAGCGATATGGCAAAGGACTATGGATACCATATTGGCAGGCATTTCACACACAAAATGTCTGCTAGATGACATGTGGATTACAGGAACCACAGAAGAGGAACACAAAGCCAATATCTTACAGGTTTTACAACGACTGCAGGAGCACAGACTTCGAGTGAATCTAGAAAAGTGTGAATTCCTCAAACCATCCCTGACATTCTGTGGGCATGTCATAGACAGGCATGGGCTGCATACTTCAGCGGACAAAGTACAAGCGCTAGTGCAGGCGCCCACCCCAAAGGACATCATGCAGCTCCGTTCCTACCTAGGCCTGCTGAACTACTAGCACCGGTTTATGCCCAACCTGGCACAAGCGCTACATCCCTGCACAGGCTACTGGAAGTCAAAACACCATGGTGTTGGACATAAGACTGTCAACGAGCCTTTGACGCAACCAAAGACCTAATCCTTCGTTCAAAAGTCCTGGTCCATTATGATCTGCAGAAACTCGTCACACTAGCATGTGATAAATCACCATATGGCTTAGGAGCAGTATTGTCCCACATCATTCCAGACGGTACTGAGCAACCAGTCGTGTTTGCATCAAGATCCCTGACCCCAGCAGAAAAGAATTACTCACAGATAGATAAGGAAGCCTTAGCGATTATCTGGGCCCTGCAAAAGTTCACACTATACCTCTATGGGCGCCAGTTCACATTGATCACGGACCATAAACCATTGCTGACAATTTTTTCTCCAGGGAAAGGAATCTCTGCCACAAAGGCAGCTAGGTTACAACGGTATGCCCTATATCTAGGGGCATTGATTACAGCTAAGTGTACTGTCCACATGAGCAGCATTCCATTAACACCACGAGCGACCCCCAGCACCACAAATACCTTTACCTCCGACACACATCAAGTTTGTTTCACAAACACCTACACCTCAGATCAAATGGCAGAGGCCACAGCACAGGACCCAACCCTATCAAAGATCTTACAATATGTCCAGGAAGGTTGGCCTGAACGACTACCATCGCCATTACTGCCATACGAAAGACGGAAGCTGGAATTGACATCCCCAGATGGATGCCTCCTATGGGGTTCATGCCTGGTAGTACCAGCCTCACGACAACAAACCATCCTGAACATACTACATGAAGGTCACCAAGGGGTGGTTCGGATGAAGCAACGAGCATGCACAGCAGTCTGGTGGCCATCTTTAGATGCGGATGTAGCCTCCTGGGTGGGCTAATGCCCAGTATGCGCTCAAACCCAAAGGGCTTTCCCACCTGCACCCATCCAGATGTGGAATTGGCCAACCACGCCATGGGAGAGAATACACATAGACTTTACAGGCCCAATAAGAGGAGTTACTTATTTAGTCCTTGTAGACGCACACTCCAAATGGCCATGAAAACAACCACAACCACAACAACCATTGCTATATTGAAGCAAATATTCGCCACCTTTGGATTTCCAAAACACGTGGTCACGGACAATGGCCCACAGTTCATGGCACAACAGTTTCAGACTTACCTGACAACCATCGGAGAGAAACACACACGAACTGCTCCATACCACCCAGCCACAAATGGACAAGCAGAACAGTTTGTACAAACGTTCAAGGCAGCACTGACAGCATCCACAGAGGAAGGGGAGACACGAATGGACCTATCCACATTCCTCATGGCATATCGCACATCCCCTCAGGCCACCACAGGTGTGGCCCAAGACCTACTCATGTTTGGTCGGCGAATTAGAACTAAACTAGAAACCCTGAAGCCAGATGTAGCAGCAATAGTACAGCGCCAACAGAACCGAACACGAACAGACGCCCCGCTTCGCCAGTACCCTATAAGAACAAATGTTTGGGGCCGCTGTTATACGGGAACCAAGGAATGGATCCTAGGAGAAGTGGTCAAAGTCCTAAGCTCCAGATCGTACCTCATTCGCAAGGAGACAGGTGAACACTGGAGGCGCTATGTGGACCAAATCCGTCCCACAAGTCAGCTCCAATGGACCAGGCGACCACCACCACCCAAACCAGATGACAAAGATGGCAATTTCCATTTTACACCCCAACCCACAGTCAGACAAAGCCCACAGGGCTCGGACCACCCGAGGGTGCCAGCCCAGCCAGTGGCAGAATCTCCAGCTACAGTACCCTCCCCAAGGCCGGTGAGAGACCGTCGACCCCCAATTCGATGGGAATACCCAGAGGCTCTAAGAAGCTGGAGAAAATCCTGAAGGGGCAAGCCAAAGATCTTCTCCTCCCCCAATCCATTCTCTCTCTCTCTCTCTCTCTCTCTCTCTAGTGTTTGTGTGTCTGTGTTCTCTCATTTCAGAAGGAGAGAAGATGTGATGTTCAGCCCCTCAAGATTCGGGTCTCATCCAGAGCAATGCGACAGGCACTAAGACCCAGGAATGCAGCCCTGCCGTCCCGGATACCATACAACCGGAAGTGCAGTGACATCACGTCCAGCGACACCCGACCAGGCGCGCCGGCGCAGACAACTGGGAAAGAACAAAGGAACCTGCAGAGAGACCGGACTCGTCCCACACAGCCCCCAGCACAAACCTCCAGCCCCAGGCCTTAACCTGTACCATTAATAAACGGAGGTCGCGGTTTGCACCTCCAAAGACAACCTACCTGTGTCATCATTGGATTATACAGTAGACACCACAGACACCATTCTCAGTCGCGCTTTCATGGTGTCCTGTGCAGTTGGCTTGCATTTTGTGTATGACTCAGTTCATCTGACTACCCGTTCTGGTGCCAACCTTTGGTTTGTCTGACTACCTGCTCTGTGTATGACCCCGGCTTGGCTGACATTCCCTCTGGGGTGGACCTGCGGCTCTAGTAAACTAACTATGTACGTGTATGACCTTTGGCCTGGCTGACTATCCGTTCTGGTGTTGGCCTGTGGCTCTGTCCGACTACCCGCTCTGTGTATGACTCTGGCTATCCCAGCACCTATCTGGTGTTGACCTGCGGCTCTGTTGTACTTATTGCTCCGTGTATATTCCTACTTGTCTGACTACCCACCTTGAGCTACCTGGGGTTGTCCACTGCTCACCCAACATACCAATGCTCCAGTGGATAGCTTGTTGATGACTCCTGGTGGCTCTGGCAGACGTCCCCTTGTCTCTGTTCATATTTGTGGTGTTCAGGTGTGGACCTGAACACAGTAGCCTTACTCAGTACCTTTTCTGTACAGGTGTGGCCCTTTACACAGTAGCCTTACTCAGTACCTTGCCTATGCAGGTGTGGACCTGTAGCACAGTAGCCTTCTCAGGTACCTTGTCTGTGCAGGTGCGGACCTGCAGTAGTTCCTCAGGTGCGGACTTGAGGCGGGTTATCTCTAGCCTACCTTCTGGAGCTCAGTTCGACACCACCACAGCAGTGCTATCCTTCCTGAAGTCTTCTGTATTGTGTTGTGTTCTTGCTGTTGCCGTTCATTCTGTACATTGTATATCCTAATAAAGATTGTTACCTACAGTACTGGTCCAGTTCTCGTTCTTCAGTCCGTGACAGACTGGTGGTAACCGACCTCGAAGGAGCAGACTCGGATACGACGGCCCAGGACTTCCCAGCATCTTGGGTTCCCATTATACATGGCACTTTGCTGTGCCGCAAACATCTACTTAGGGTGCCCCATGTTTTCTGTGAAGATTTTGACAAAAATTTGAATGTTGAGTTTCAAATGTATATTTATGAAAAATGTTAATGCACAAAATGTTTTTGTTATTCTGATTGTCAGATCTAATAATAACTATGTATTTATTATTCATTTGTACCCTTCATAATGCCCTTGACAAGAGACACAAAATATTAGGGGTGCCCCTAAGAATCTAGAATGCATGATAGGGGTTTCCTGAACAAAAAGATTGAGAACCACTGCTATACACAGTACGACAAATGCAATAAGCCATATGCTATACACCATATGCTATACGTCAAATGCCATATACTATACACAAAATGCTTTATGCCAAGTGTTATACACAATATGCCAAACGCTATTGTCACGCTCCCTCAGGCTACTCCTCCTTCCACCACCGCGATTGGCTGCTTGGCCTTTATCCACCTGGGCCAGCCTCATAGTCTTGCTCGATTTTCACGCCAAGATCCTGAGAGATTCTTGTCAGCTTTCCTGAGTTTGCGATTACCGTGTTCCGACTTCTGCCTTTTTACCCGACTACGCTTCCAGTCTTCAGATTTGGCTTTGACTTCCTGAATCTTAACTCGGCTTCCTCTAGATCATGACTCTGATTGTTCCCCTGGTACCTCGCTTCTGGTTCGGCTTTGATTCTGGCTTTCCTGACCATGCTTCATTCCGCGCTTCCATGCAACGAGCGTCCCTGCAGCTGCTTCTCGACTAGGCTTCTACTGCCTCTGAGATCTTCGCCTGGACTCTTCCTTCTTGTGAGTCCTGCTTCCTCTCGACTATCCGACCTCTCGTTTGTCTCAACTCCACACCTCAGGCTCCCCGATTGAGTCGGGTTCTATTACCGGTTCCTCCTGTGACTGCCCCGGCCAGTCGAGGGTGTGGATGGTCAAATTCTCCCTACCTCTTGTCTGTCCAACCAGTCGATGGTGTCGTGCTTGGCATCCTGTCGACATCTCCAAACATCCAAATGGTTGAGGGTAGTGGAATCAACAACCTCCTGTGTCTCCGACTCTCAGCTTGCTCGACAACTCTTCTGAAGTTGACAGCCTCCTGTGTCTCCGACTACCCGCCTGCTCAACAACTCTTCTGGAGTCGACAAGCACTTGGGTCTCCACCTAAACAGACTATTCGACTATTCTCCTGGAGTTGTAAGTTCCTGGTGTCGCAGATCAACCAGTCGAGTGTCCGGATCTCCATAAGAAGTCTGTGACTCTCCCATTGCCTTCCTCTCTCAGACGCTGACAGCTATACGCCAAACACTATATGCAATATGCCAAACGCTATACTCAATACCACAGTTGCTATACACCAAACGCAATACACCCAACACTATGCACAATACGTCAAACAATATATACCAAAGGGTATAAGCTATACACAATACGCTATATGCCAAATGCAATACTACAAACGCAATACACAAAGTTCTATACACCAAAATAATATGCCAAACAATATACGCAATGCGCAGAACAATACACGCCAAATTCTATACTGTGAAAATAAAAGAAGGCTCTTCTGGTGCAATATGGTTTGCAATAGGGTATTATCACTGACCCTTCACCACTTTTAGATTTTATCCTGAAGATGAGTGGTCAGTCGAACACATACGTGTTTACTGACATCTACTCATAGGGGATTTGCTTAATACACTGCCCCCACTGCGGTCTAGATCCCTGAACAACCCATTATTATATACTGTGGATATCTGGATAACAGGCACTATCGGGCACCCTCTTGTTTGTTCTTTACCAAATGCTATACGTAATATGCCGAAAGCTCTGTGCCAGACGCTATACTCTACGCCAAAAGCTATAAGCAAAACTCTGTTCGCCAAACGCTTTACACAATTCTCCATTAGTTATACACAAAACACTATACACAATACTCCATTAGTTATACACAAAGCGCTATACACAGTTCTCCATTAGTTATACACAAAACACTATACACAATATTCCATTAGTTATATACAAAGCGCTATACACAGTTCTCCATTAGTTATACACAAAACACTATACACAATACTCCATTAGTTATACACAATACACACAATACTATTAGGCAATAACCAGTGGCGTAACAATAGGGGTCGCACCTGCGACCAGGCCCATCACTCCCACCCGCCCCCTGCGACCCCCTCGCCACGCGCCTGCAGCACAGCTGATCTCCCGGCGGCCAGCGCTCTAGTAATGCAGAGCGCTGGGAGATGACATAATCTCCCAGCGCTCTGCATTACTAAAAACCGCGCGGGAGCTTGACTCACCACTAAACCACCAGGGACTCGAGGTAGGAGGAGGGGGGCATCAGTAGGGGCATTGTGGAGAATGAGGGGCACTGTGGAAGGGGCATTGGGGAGAATTAGGGGCACTGTGGAAGGGGCATTGGGGAGAATGAGGGGCATTGTGATGGGTTCATTGTGGAGAATGAGGGGCATTGTGATGGGGGCATTGTGGAGAATGAGGGGCAATATGGAGATGGGGGCATTGTGGAAGGGGCAATATGGAGAAAGAGGGGCAATGTGGAAGGGGCATTGTGGAGAATGAGGGGCATTGTGATGGGGGCATTGTTGAAGGGGCAATATGGAGAAAGAGGGGTATTGTGGAGATGAAGGGGCACTGTGGAGAATGAGGGGCATTGTGGAAGGGGCAATGTGGAGGTGGCCAATGTAGTTGAGAGGGTCTGGGGCCAATGTGGTCGGAGGGGCCCATGGCAATTCTTACACCAGGGCCCGGTGGCTTCTAGTTACGCCTCTGGCAATGAGCTATACGCAATGCGTTATACACAATACACATAATACTATCAGGCAATGAGCTATACGCAATGCGTTATACACAATACACATAATACTATCAGGCAATGAGCTATACGCAATGCGTTATACACAATACACACAATACTATCAGGCAATAAGCTATACGCAATGCGTTATACACAATACACACAATACTATCAGGCAATAAGCTGTACGCAATGCGTTATACACAATACACACAATACTATCAGGCAATGAGCTATACGCAATGCGTTATACACAATACACATAATACTATCAGGCAATGAGCTATACGCAATGCGTTATACACAATACACACAATACTATCAGGCAATAAGCTATACGCAATGCGTTATACACAATACACATAATACTATCAGGCAATGAGCTATACGCAATGCGTTATACACAATACACACAATACTATCAGGCAATAAGCTATACGCAATGCGTTATACACAATACACACAATACTATCAGGCAATAAGCTATACGCAATGCGTTATACACAATACACATAATACTATCAGGCAATGAGCTATACGCAATGCGTTATACACAATACACATAATACTATCAGGCAATGAGCTATACGCAATGCGTTATACACAATACACACAATACTATCAGGCAATAAGCTATACGCAATGCGTTATACACAATACACACAATACTATCAGGCAATGAGCTATACGCAATGCGTTATACACAATACACACAATACTATCAGGCAATAAGCTATACGCAATGCGTTATACACAATACACATAATACTATCAGGCAATGAGCTATACGCAATGCGTTATACACAATACACATAATACTATCAGGCAATGAGCTATACGCAATGCGTTATACACAATACACATAATACTATCAGGCAATGAGCTATACGCAATGCGTTATACACAATACACACAATACTATCAGGCAATGAGCTATACGCAATGCGTTATACACAATACACACAATACTATCAGGCAATGAGCTATACGCAGTGCGTTATACACAATACACACAATACTATCAGGCAATTAGCTATACGCAGTGCGTTATACACAAAACACACAATACTATCAGGCAATGAGCTATACGCAGTGCGTTATACACAATACACACAATACTATCAGGCAATGAGCTATACGCAGTGCGTTATACACAATACACACAATACTATCAGGCAATGAGCTATACGCAGTGCGTTATACACAATACACACAATACTATCAGGCAATGAGCTATACGCAATGCGTTATACACAATACACACAATACTATCAGGCAATGAGCTATACGCAGTGCGTTATACACAATACACACAATACTATCAGGCAATGAGCTATACGCAATGCGTTATACACAATACACACAATACTATCAGGCAATGAGCTATACGCAGTGCGTTATACACAATACACACAATACTATCAGGCAATGAGCTATACGCAATGCGTTATACACAATACATACAATACTATCAGGCAATTAGCTATACGCAGTGCGTTATACACAAAACGCACAATACTATCAGGCAATGAGCTATACGCAGTGCGTTATACACAATACACACAATACTATCAGGCAATGAGCTGTACGCAATGCGTTATACACAATACACACAATACTATCAGGCAATGAGCTGTACGCAATGCGTTATACACTATACACACAATACTATCAGGCAATGAGCTATACGCAATGCGTTATACACAATACACACAATACTATCAGGCAATGAGCTATACGCAGTGCGTTATACACAATACACACAATACTATCAGGCAATGAGCTATACGCAATGCGTTATACACAATACACACAATACTATCAGGCAATGAGCTATACGCAGTGCGTTATACACAATACACACAATACTATCAGGCAATGAGCTATACGCAATGCGTTATGCACAATACATACAATACTATCAGGCAATGGGCTATACGCAATGCATTATACACAATACACACAATACTATCAGGCAATGAGCTGTACGCAATGCGTTATACACTATACACACAATACTATCAGGCAATGAGCTGTACGCAATGCGTTATACACAATACATACAATACTATCAGGCAATAAGCTGTACGCAATGCGTTATACACAATACACACAATACTATCAGGCAATGAGCTGTACGCAATGCGTTATACACTATACACACAATACTATCAGGCAATGAGCTATACGCAATGCGTTATACACAATACACACAATACTATCAGGCAATGAGCTGTACGCAATGCGTTATACACAATACACACAATACTATCAGGCAATGAGCTATACGCAATGCGTTATACACAATACACACAATACTATCAGGCAATGAGCTGTACGCAATGCGTTATACACAATACACACAATACTATCAGGCAATGAGCTATACGCAATGCGTTATACACAATACACACAATACTATCAGGCAATGAGCTATACGCAATGCGTTATACACAATACACACAATACTATCAGGCAATGAGCTATACACAATGCGTTATACACAATACACACAATACTATCAGGCAATGAGCTATACGCAATGCGTTATACACAATACACACAATACTATCAGGCAATGAGCTATACGCAATGCGTTATACACAATACACACAATACTATCAGGCAATGAGCTATACGCAATGCGTTATACACAATACACACAATACTATCAGGCAATGAGCAATAAGCAATGCGTTATACACAATACACAATACTATCAGGCAATGAGCTGTACGCAATGCGTTATACACAATACACACAATACTATCAGGCAATGAGCTATACGCAATGCATTATACACAATACACACAATACTATCAGGCAATGAGCTATACGCAATGCATTATACACAATACACACAAAACACATAAGCTCACACATTCTCACTCACACACCTTCACACATGCATTCACTCTAGCATGATGTTGCTCAAACACACTCACACACACGTGCACACACACACACGTGCACACACACACACGTGCGCACACACACACGTGCACACACACACATGCACACACACACACACACGGATGGTGTAATGCGTTAAACACCTTTTTGGACCTGAAAAGACTAAGCACTTAAACTATAACAATACAGTCATTAAAGCGCTCATTATTAACTGCACGGGAACGCCGTACCAATATTGTTATTATTGATACAATATGTGTATGTGGTAGAAATAGTGTGTATGATAGTGTATGTAATGGAATGGGTATGTATATGTGTTAGATTGTGTATGTACAGAATGGGCGTGTGTGAAACAACAAATTTAAAAGAAGTGCTAATGTTAAAGGAGAATTATTATATAGCTTTATTTTCTCTCTGGCACACAGATGGAGGCACAGGGACACAGATGGAGGCACAGGGACACAGCTGGTGGCACAGGGACACAGATGGAGGCACAGGGACACAGCTGGTGGCACAGGGACACAGATGGAGGCACAGGGACACAGCTGGTGGCACAGGGAAACAGATGGAGGCACAGGGACACAGATGGAGGCACAGGGACACAGCTGGTGGCACAGGGACACAGATGGAGGCACAGGGACACAGATGAAGGCTTGGAGGAGCAATGCCAAAGATGGAGGCATGGAGACGAGGCACTCACACACAGATGGTGGCACAGAGATGGAGGCACTAGACATAGACAGAGGTACAGACACAGAGATGGAGGCACTAGACATAGACAGAGGTACAGACACAGAGATGTAGGAACTAGACATAGACAGAGGTACAGACACAGAGATGTAGGAACTAGACATAGACAGAAGTACAGACACAGAGATGTAGGAACTAGACATAGACAGAGGTACAGACACAGAGATGGAAGCACTAGACATAGACAGAGGTACAGACACACAGATGGAGGCACTAGACATAGACAGAGGTACAGACACCGAGATGGAGGCACTAGACACAGACAGAGGTACAGACACAGAGATGGAGGCACTAGACATAGACAGAGGTACAGTCACAGAGATGGAGGCACTAGACATAGACAGAGGTACAGACACAGAGATGGAGGCACTAGACACAGACAGAGGTACAGACACAGAGATGGAGGCACTAGACATAGACAGAGGTACAGACACAGAGATGGAGGCACTAGACACAGACAGAGGTACAGACACAGATATGGAGGAACTAGACATAGACAGAGGTACAGACACAGAGATGGAGGCACTAGACACAGACAGAGGTACAGACACAGAGATGGAGGCACTAGACATAGACAGAGGTACAGTCACAGAGATGGAGGCACTAGACATAGACAGAGGTACAGACACAGAGATGGAGGCACTAGACACAGACAGAGGTACAGACACAGAGATGGAGGCACTAGACACAGACAGAGGTACAGACACAGAGATGGAGGCACTAGACACAGACAGAGGTACAGACACAGAGATGGAGGCACTAGACACAGACAGAGGTACAGACACAGAGATGGAGGCACTAGACATAGACAGAGGTACAGACACAGAGATGGAGGCACTAGACATAGACAGAGGTACAGACACTGAGATGGAGGCACTAGACACAGACAGAGGTACAGACACAGAGATGGAGGCACTAGACACAGACAGAGGTACAGACACAGAGATGGAGGCACTAGACACAGACAGAGGTACAGACACAGAGATGGAGGCACTAGACATAGACAGAGGTACAGACACAGAGATGGAGGCACTAGATATAGACAGAGGTACAGACACAGAGATGGAGGCACTAGACACAGACAGAGGTACAGGCACAGAGATGGAGGCACTAGACACAGACAGAGGTACAGACACAGAGATGGAGGCACTAGACATAGACAGAGGTACAGACACAGAGATGGAGGCACTAGACACAGACAGAGGTACAGACACAGAGATGGAGGCACTAGACACAGACAGAGGTACAGACACAGAGATGGAGGCACTAGACATAGACAGAGGTACAGACACAGAGATGGAGGCACTAGACATAGACAGAGGTACAGACACAGAGATGAGACAGACTGACAGACACTGGTACTTCTGTTTGGATCTCATCACACTAAGAGCAGTGACTGCTAGTAGGACCCGCTGACTCGTCCATCACTCACCTGTGCAGAACACCTGGAGTAGGAGACTGCGTTCCTCACTGAGTGGGTTCTTCACTGAGCAATTAGCAGTTACTGGGACCGGTGTGATCCCCAATATCTTACTCCCATTCAAAATCCACCTGCTGGATGTGGAATTGTCCAGAAGTTCTCCATTTACTGTCCAGGAGTAGGAGTGATTGGATCCTCTCTGTAAATCACAAGTGATCTCAGCTCGGCTGTCCAGGAGACATGAGAAGGTCACATTAGGGACGGACACCTTAACTGTGGAGAGAAAACTGGTCAATAAGTATATAAGACTAATCATAACAGGAGACAGGGTCATGGATCAGATCCATTTAGAATTACACCAGATTCTAGAGATTCTAACAGTCAGGACAGATTAGTTGTTTGCTTTTATAAAAAGGGAATATTGTTATATATATATATACTAGTTGAACAGCCCGTTACATGGGCCACAGAGCCTCTGGCAGCCGGTCGCGGTGCAGTCACACGCGGTGGAGACTGCCCGCGCCTCGGCTGATACAGAGCTGGACGCTCCTTCGGAGGTGGGCAGACTCTACTGCTCATGACTGCCGCACGCACAGCAGTGTCTACTGCGCATGTCAGGCGTTACACACAACTTGGCGAATTATTATATAGGATATATATATATATATATATATATATATATTGTGACAGAGTCCAGGACCATGTATACATCAGCCATAGGCTACAACAAGCAGTTCATCCCAGCGATTACAGGGTTAAATTTTGTTTTTTGCCTCTGCTAGCACACTCGCTCCTGGCTAATTAGCTCAGCCCTATATAGTAAGTCTGAAAGAGCAGGGTGTGGTCAGACCACACTGGGATAGTGTGTTTGGGGTCAGACTGCACTGGGATAGTGTGTTTGGGGTCAGACCACACTGGGATAGTGTGTTTGGGGTCAGACTGCACTGGGATAGTGTGTTTGGGGTCAGACTACACTGGGATAGTGTGTTTGGGGTCAGACTGCACTGGGATAGTGTGTTTGGGGTCAGGCTGCACTGGGGTAGTGTGTTTGGGGTCAGGCTGCACTGGGATAGTGTGTTTGGGGTCAGATAGCACTGGGATAGTGTGTTTGGGGTCAGTCTGCACTGGGATAGTGTGTTTGGGGTCAGACTGCACTGGGATAGTGTGTTTGGGGTCAGACTACACTGGGATAGTGTGTTTGGGGTCAGGCTGCACTGGGATAGTGTGTTTGGGGTCAGACTGCACTGGGATAGTGTGTTTGGGGTCAGACTACACTGGGATAGTGTGTTTGGGGTCAGACTGCACTGGGATAGTGTGTTTGGGGTCAGGCTGCACTGGGGTAGTGTGTTTGGGGTCAGGCTGCACTGGGATAGTGTGTTTGGGGTCAGATAGCACTGGGATAGTGTGTTTGGGGTCAGTCTGCACTGGGATAGTGTGTTTGGGGTCAGACTGCACTGGGATAGTGTGTTTGGGGTCAGACTGCACTGGGATAGTGCGTTTGGGGTCAGTCTGCACTGGGATAGTGTGTTTGGGGTCAGACTGCACTGGGATAGTGCGTTTGGGGTCAGACTGCACTGGGATAGTGTGTTTGGGGTCACACTGCACTGGGATAGTGTGTTTGGGGTCAGACTGCATTGGGATAGTGTGTTTGGGGTCAGGCTGCACTGGGGTAGTGTGTTTGGGGTCAGGCTGCACTGGGATAGTGTGTTTGGGGTCAGATAGCACTGGGATAGTGTGTTTGGGGTCAGTCTGCACTGGGGTAGTGTGTTTGGGGTCAGGCTGCACTGGGATAGTGTGTTTGGGGTCAGATAGCACTGGGATAGTGTGTTTGGGGTCAGACTGCATTGGGATAGTGTTTGGGATCAGACTGCACTGGGATAGTGTGCTTGGGGTCAGACTGCACTGGGATAGTGTGTTTCGGGTCAGACTGCAGTGGGATAGTGTGTTTGGGACCAGACCGCACTGGGATAGTGTGTTTGGGGTCAGACCGCACTGGGATAGTGTGTTTGGGGTCAGACCGCACTGGGATAGTGCGTTTGGGGTCAGACTGCACTGGGATAGTGCGTTTGGGGTCAGACTGCACTGGGATAGTGTGTTTGGGGTCAGACTGCACTGGGATAGTGTGTTTCGGGTCAGACTGCACTGGGATAGTGTGTTTGGGGTCAGACTGCACTGGGATAGTGCGTTTGGGGTCAGTCTGCACTGGGATAGTGTGTTTGGGGTCAGACTGCACTGGGATTGTGCGTTTGGGGTCAGACTGCACTGGGATACTGTGTTTGGGGTCAGACTGCACTGGGATAGTGTGTTTGGGGTCAGACTGCATTGGGATAGTGTGTTTGGTGTCAGGCTGCACTGGGATAGTGTGTTTGGGGTCAGGCTGCACTGGGATAGTGTGTTTGGGGTCAGACTGCACTGGGATAGTGTGTTTGGGGTCAGACTGCACTGGGATAGTGTGTTTGGGGTCAGACTGCACTGGGATAGTGTGTTTGGGGTCAGATAGCACTGGGATAGTGTGTTTGGGGTCAGGTTGCACTGGGATAGTGTGTTTGGGCTCAGACTGCACTGGGATAGTGTGTTTGGGCTCAGACTGCACTGGGATAGTGTGTTTGGGGTCAGACTGCACTGGGATAATGTGTTTGGGGTCAGACTGCACTGGGATAGTGTGTTTGGGATCAGACTGCACTGGGATAGTGTGTTTGGGGTCAGACTGCACTGGGATAGTGTGTTTGGGGTCAGACTGCACTGGGATAGTGTGTTTGGGGTCAGACCACACTGGGATAGTGTGTTTGGGGTCAGACCTCACTGGGATAGTGTGTTTGGGGTCAGACCGCACTGGGATAGTGTGTTTGGGGTCAGGCTGCACTGGGATAGTGTGTTTGGGGTCAGACCGCACTGGGATAGTGTGTTTGGGGTCAGACTACACTGGGATAGTGTGTTTGGGGTCAGACTGCATTGGGATAGTGTGTTTGGGGTCAGATAGCACTGGGATAGTGTGTTTGGGGTCAGATAGTACTGGGATAGTGTGTTTGGGGTCAGACTGCACTGGGATAGTGTGTTTGGTGTCAGACTGCACTGGGATAGTGTGTTTGGGGTCAGGCAGCACTGGGATAGTGTGTTTGGGGTCAGACAGCACTGGGATAGTGTGTTTGGGGTCAGGCTGCATTGGGATAGTGTGTTTGGGGTCAGACTGCACTGGGATAGTGTGTTTGGGGTCAGACTGTACTGGGATAGTGTGTTTGGGGTCAGGCAGCACTGGGATAGTTTGTTTGGGGTCAGACTGCATTGGGATAGCGTGTTTGGGGTCAGACTGCACTGGGATAGTGTGTTTGGGGTCAGGCAGCACTGGGATAGTGTGTTTGGGGTCAGATAGCACTGGGATAGTGTGTTTGGGGTCAGACTGCACTGGGATAGTGTGTTTGGGGGTCAGACTGCACTGGGATAGTGTGTTTGGGCTCAGACTGCACTGGGATAGTGTGTTTGGGGGTCAGACTGCACTGGGATAGTGTGTTTGGGGTCAGACTGCACTGGGATAGTGTGTTTGGGGTCAGACTGCACTGGGATAGTGTGTTTGGGGGTCAGACTGCACTGGGATAGTGTGTTTGGGGTCAGGTTGCACTGGGATAGTGTGTTTGGGGGTCAGACTGCACTGGGATAGTGTGTTTGGGGTCAGGTTGCACTGGGATAGTGTGTTTGGGGGTCAGACTGCACTGGGATAGTGTGTTTGGGGTCAGACTGCACTGGGATAGTGTGTTTGGGGTCAGACTGCACTGGGACAGTGTGTTTGGGGTCAGACTGCACTGGGATAGTGTGTTTGGGGGTCAGACTGCACTGGGATAGTGTGTTTGAGGTCAGACTGCATTGGGATAGTGTGTTTGGGGTCAGACTGCACTGGGATAGTGTGTTTGGGGTCAGACTGCACTGGGATAGTGTGTTTGGGGTCAGATGCACTGGGATAGTGTGTTTGGGCTCAGACTGCTCTGGGATAGTGTGTTGGGATAGTGTGTTTGGTGTCAGGCTGAACTGGGATAGTGTGTTTGGGGTCAGACTGCACTGCGTCAGACACTTTGTCCTGGGGGAGCATATGAGAACGTATAAAAAAATGGCAGATTTATATGACGTTTAATGCCCTCTTACATACATTATTGATGACATAAAAATTGATTATATGTAAGATGTTAAGTAGAGTAAGAGTGCCCTCTAGAGTTTTGAGAGCGTCATGACTGGGGTATCCACATTCCGTGAATAATTAGGGATATATTAATATCCAATCAGGGCATACTGGTGATGTCACGGTATAATGAGATGGATCTTTGTCCAATCATTAGAAAGACGTGGGGATTACTGATAAGGCAAAAATTGCCAATATAATGCCAAAATGCTCTTAGTTCAGGGCCTCGACTTCCTGAAAAAGAAAACTCTAGGTTCCTGGGCTCTCTTGGCTGATGATCAAATTCCTGACAATACCTGAGAACTTCAAGAATCCACACTGATTGACCAGGTAATTATATTTTATTTATTCTAATTCTGCCTAATTTCAAAATAAGTATATTTCCTCGATATTTGAGGAAAATTATATATATATATTTGCCCATAGAAGCCTGGCCAGTTTTATGGAAAATATTATAATCTGCTATATTTAGCATAGTCATTAAGAAATTACGCAGAATTAATTAATTTATTGTTATAAATTACCAGAGAGATCATAAAATAGAGATAGCAGTGAGATATATTTATCCTTGTGTTTATTGGTTAATATAATTTTGGTATGTCTAGAATATTGTGTTTCTGGTAAAATTATAATAGCTAATATTTAATCAAGGAAATTCTTGGAATTCATTTATTAACTCTCTAACTGCTGTTTGTCTATTTATTTGTGGTGTGCATTCTAAAGTTATTTGTATATGTGCTAGGCTAATATTTTGTAAATTGGAGGTATTCACTCTAATAGACAAAATAACTTCTGGGTGTGGTACCTATTTTAAACAAGTGGATTAACCCTTGGAGTGCCTATAGGTTTTAGATATGTTGCTATAGTTACAATTATGATATATGTTGCATGAAGTTGGTTACTTAATGGACATGTGTTATGGGATTAATTTTAGGTAGATTATTTGTATAATCTTTGATTGACTATATTAATTGCAATTTATATATTTTATTCAGAGGTATTCAATATTGAATTCAGTATATAATTAAATTATAGTGATTCAAATCTGGGATTCTATTCCAGTTATTCCCTAAATTTGATTATTATTGATATATGATACAAGGAATTGTTAGAGGAATTATTTAATTCATCTCACAATACCCCTTACATCATAATTGGCATAGTCTATACAGTTTCTGGGGCAGAGGTATTAAGAGACACTGCGGCCAACTGTATTATATTAATTGTAAGAATCAATTAACCTGTTCTATGATACTGAATGCAATTATTGTTATTATACCTCTGAATATACCTATGTGTGGTTAACCCTTGCACCGCTGGTAATCCTTATGGTAATAAGTGTGGTTTGATTTTCTATGTACCTATTATAATTGCTAATCAGTTACATATTTCATTGTTACTGATACTTGTTATATATTTAGTATATTGTATTTTAATAAAATATATATTTTTGCACAAATATGAAGGATTCATTCTTGTGATCAATTCGTTACTGTGAAGTAGCGTGTCAATACATATTAAAGATAAAGTTCTCGAATTATTTTATTGTCAATTGCCTATTTAAGTGAAGAAATCCAACCTGAGTGGTTCTCTGTTTTAACCCTTTGGATACCTTCATATAAATAGTCCGACAACTGGGATAGTGTGTTTGGGCTCAGGCTGCACTGGGATAGTGTGTTTGGGGTCAGACTGGACATTTTTCTCTGGTTATGCACTAAAAATAGTTTGTATATGCTTTATGTGAATGAGGAAATGGACTGTATTACTGCTCTGTGGTAGACTGAGGGCAGTGAGGGGTTAATTATTCCAATGTATATTGTAGTCCCTCAAGGCACTGACTATGTGTACTGTAGCAGACCTCCTGCTGGATGTTAACTTAGCCATTGTGAACTGCAGTCAGAACCCCTGCCGTGTGGTAATCAGTTCAAGCCCTCAAGTCTTTGTTCAATCAAACCCTTTTGTATCTGAAATGTAATCATGTCTGAGTTATTGTATCTGTTAAGACCATCTGTTGCTGGCCTTTGTCTGATATGTTATGATTTAATCATGTTCCCTATTGTATCAGGTTCCCCATGTGATCCAATGCACTGTACTGTGTATAAATATCTCTGGTCTTTGCCAATAAAGTGAGTTATGTTTTGGAGTGAACCAGAGTCCTGGAGTCTTGTATTTCTTATGGTCTAAAGTGTCCACTCTGATACCCATCTGCGCCAAGTATCCTGAATCGTCAACCGCCTGCTGCCAGCTTCCTGAGACCCAACTTCATATGCTGTCAGGCGGCAACGTGGACTCTGCCCTGCTTCTTACAAGTTCCAGTAGAACCTTCAATTCGAGCACCGGAGTGTTTGAATGGCTTGGCAACCGCTACCCTTGGTTCCTGCGACACTTTCCCTGTTCTTCGCAGCCTGGGAGTAGAAGTTTCATTCTCTACTGCCTGTGTTTCCCTGCTCCAGCGATCCTGCGACTGTTTCAGAGACCGTCCATACTTCAACCAGTGCATCTGACAGCGCTTATCTGGCGTCAAGAAGGAGAGACCCGGGAACGACGGCGGAAGGCGACGCGGTCCCTTCTCAGCTTCCGTTACAGTGTGTTTTGACTCAGACTTCACTGGGACAGTGTGTTTGGGGTCAGACTGCACTGGGACATTGTGTTTGGGCTCAGACTGTACTGGGATAGTGTGTTTGGGGTCAGACTGCACTGGGATAGTGTGTTTGGGGTCAGACTGCACTGGGATAGTGTGTTTGGGGTCAGGCTGCACTGGGATAGTGTGTTTGGGTCAGGCTGCACTGGGATAGTGTGTTTGGGGTCAGACTGCACTGGGATAGTGTGTTTGGGGTCAGACTGCACTGGGATAGTGTGTTTGAAATCAGACTGCACTGGGATAGTGTGTTTGGGCTCAGATTGCACTGGGATAGTGTGTTTGGGGTCAGGTTGCACTGGGATAGTGTGTTTGGGGTCAGACTGCACTGGGATAGTGTGTTTGGGCTCAGACTGCACTGGGATAGTGTGTTTGGGTCAGGTTGCACTGGGATAGTGTGTTTGGGGTCAGGCTGCACTGGGATAGTGTGTTTGGGGTCAGGCTGCACTGGGATAGTGTGTTTGGGGTCAGACTGCACTGGGATAGTGTGTTTGGGGTCAGACTGCACTGGGATAGTGTGTTAGACCTGCAAGCTGTCTGTCTGCCTCTGAAACCAAGGAATGGTGAGCAAGCTTCTGAACTGAAAAGATTGCATGTCTACTGATTTTACTTTTTGTACTGGAACCCAGAGTAGCTGGTCAGTAACTGGTAGTGAGGGAACTACTGTGAGTTAGCCTCCTGAAATGAGTAGGCCTGTTTGTTTCTGTACTTTTTATTTGGTGTCAAAAACCTGTTTGATTTAAAGGGGAAGCATACCTTAAAATTGGAAAGAGACTTTTCTTTTATTGTTGCTGTTTACAATAAACTGAATTGAAGTTACAACCTCCTGGCTGTTCTGACCATGTTTGAAGGGACCTTACCACAACTGGTGTCAGAAGTGGGATGCTTGTTGTACTGGCTCCGCTTTCACAAAAACCTTAAAGGTACAGAACTCACAGAAAATGGAGAATGTTGTAAAGGCCCTACTGCAAGCTACTGCTGTGCAACAAGAGAGCTACAAGCATGTTGCAGCCTCAACAGCAACCCAACAAGAGACCAACAGGCTCCTGGCCTTGCAAATTGGAGCTCTGACTGAGGCACAGAAAGCAGGTCATGCTCTGCTTAAAGATATCCTGGAATGCTTTTCTATGCAGGGAGTGCCTGCACGAACAGGAGGTGACCGCAAGGCAAGCAGTTGCGTGCAGAAAATGACTGCAGACGATGATGTGGAGACCTATCTGCTGGCGTTTGAATGAACAGCCAACCATGAAGCCTGGCCTCCACAACAGTGGGCAGGAATTATTGCTCCTTTTCTCCTAGGAGAAGCACAAAAAGTGTATTATGGCCTAGAAGAGGAAGCCGCTGCAGACTACCCACGACTAAAAGCTGAAATTTTGGCCCGGATAGGTGTGACTGCGACTGTGAGAGCCCAGCGCTTCTATAAATAGCGGTTTAACGATGGACAGGCTCCAGATCCTAGATGTTTCACCTAGTTAATCTGGCCCAGAAATGGCTCAAACCAGAGAAACAAAGTCCTGCCCAGATTGTAGAAACCCTGGTGCTTGACAGATATTTGAGAGAGCTTCCCAGTGGCTCTCGTGAATGGGTCAGTCAAGGTAACCCCATGAATTATGATAGCATGGTGGCTCAGGTGGAAAGGTACTTGTCTGCAAAGGACTTCATCTAAGTTGCTTGGGATGAACCAGAGATCAAAGATCCGAAGGAGCGAACCTGAAGCTGAGTTCAGATCCAGAGCACATCTGCACAAAATAGACTCCGAGAACCACACTCCTATGAGAGATGACCGCTTGGTTGGAAACCCCATAACCTGCTTTGAGTGTGGTAGAAAAGGACATGTCAGGGCCAACATATCAGTCCACAAAACCCCATGAGTTTTGTGGACTGATATGTTTGGCAGGCATAGTGGAAGGTTCACATACCTTCACAGTATCAGTCCAGATGAACAACCAGGATATACAGGCACTAGTTGACTCTGGTAGCGCCTTAACTCTGGTAGCAGGGGGCTTAGCCAAGCCTACTCACATACAAAAGCATAAAACATGGGAGAACTGTACGTTATCCTGCTGCCAATTATAACGGTAACTCAGGAAGCCGGGAAGTCCTGAGCCGTCTTTTCCGAATTCTCTGCTCTCGAGATCGGCTAGCACCCATCGAACACCCCGGTTGTACGGAGACCTGCGTGGTCGACACACCGTTCCTCCGTCACAGACAGCAACCTACTAGACAGAATCGAGTACGTTGAATGGTAGCTGGCACGGTCACCGAATCCTCCTTGAGCACCGCCGGCCGAAGGTTCGAAGAGATCGAAGGCGAGATCCACAGGAACAAATAGTGAATAGCTCTATAATGCCTTGTAGGATGGGGATCAGAGTGGACCCTTTAAACCATCCAGGCAAGCACGACACACGGAGACTGCTTGCTTCCAAGCGAACACACTTTATTGAACTCAACAGCATCTTTTATACACACACAGAATAATAGAACAATGCAACTGGGAGGGGCGATGGACGTAAGAGCTGGGCTTGGGTGTGAACCAATGGGCAGGGGAGCTACAAAACAAGGTCAAACCCACTGGTCCGTTTCCCCCAACCTAGGATCTCAGGGTGGGCCTACCCCGCCCCAGGGTGGCCAGACGTGATTAGATTTAGCTAGTCAGGAATCCCAGCGGGGGTATTGGTTTAATGAGTCCTAATGCACATTTTGGTGGAAGACGATAGCTGAGTCCCAAAACCCCCTTTCCCACCATTGCAAGGGTACTGGCTCGAAAACCGGCCAATCCGTGGGCTGTTTATTCGAAGTGTCAACAAATCCCGTTGGTGGTTCTTCGATGGCTCGACAACCCTATGAATGTTCCCTCCATCCCGAGATTCATTCGTCAAACATCCAGGCATAATACCTCGTAGTAGAAATGTTCGAGATATGACCAGTCCTCAGTTCGAATGTTCGGAAATCATATTAGTCCACCATGGGTCGAGTACTCACAGGGAAAATAACCTCCTGTTCAGTCCCACTGCTCAGCTCGCCCTGTTGAGCCATTAGTAACGGCCTATGGCCCGTTACATCAACATAGAGTTGTTTTTGCAGGGTAGACTGGTTAAAATCTCAGCAGTAGTTGTACCGCAGTTACCCCATTTCCTAGTCATAGAAATGAACTTTCCTGGCTTCCACACCCTTTTACAGGCCCAAATGGTGTTAAAACAGGGTGAACCTGAGGGCAAACAAGAAGGCAGTGGTATCTATGAAATTTTTCCCTTTACCCACCCCGACTTGTATGTTGATAACCCAAAAAGAGGTAAAACCAGACAGGAGCGTAGGGGGAACGGGTTAAAGTTTAATAATGCCAGCGTTGTTTAATGAGCGTAGAAAACGTACTAGTAAAGGTGTGGCCACGCAATATGATGCAGACGATATAGTGGGTGAACAAAGGGAATCTGGGCAGAGTCTTAGTCTGAGTATAGGGCAGTGTCTTAGTCTGAGTGTAGGGCAGAGTCTTAGTCTGAGTATAGGGCAGAGTCTTAGTCTGAGTGTAGGGCAGAGTCTTAGTGTGAGTGTAGGGCAGTGTCTTAGTCTGAGTGTAGGGCAGAGTCTTAGTGTGAGTATAGGGCAGAGTCTTAGTGTGAGTATAGGGCAGAGTCTTAGTCTGAGTGTAGGGCAGAGTCTTAGCGCGAGTATAGGGCAGAGTCTTAGTGCGAGTATAAGGCAGAGTCTTAGTCTGAGTGTAGGGCAGAGTCTTAGTGTGAGTATAGGGCAGGTTCTTAGTGTGAGTATAGGGCAGAGTCTTAGTGCGAGTATAGGGCAGAGTCTTAGTGCGAGTATAGGGCAGAGTCTTAGTGTGAGTATAGGGCAGAGTCTTAGTGCGAGTATAGGGCAGAGTATTAGTGTGAGTATAGGGCAGAGTCTTAGTCTGAGTGTAGGGCAGAGTCTTAGTGCGAGTATAGGGCAGAGTCTTAGCGCGAGTATAGGGCAGAGTCTTAGTCTGAGTGTAGGGCAGAGTCTTAGTCTGAGTGTAGGGCAGAGTCTTAGTCTGAGTGTAGGGCAGAGTCTTAGTGCGAGTATAGGGCAGAGTCTTAGTGTGAGTATAGGGCAGAGTCTTAGTCTGAGTATAGGGCAGTGTCTTAGTCTGAGTGTAGGGCAGAGTCTTAGTGTGAGTATAGGGCAGAGTCTTAGTGCGAGTATAGGGCAGAGTCTTAGTGTGAGTGTAGGGCAGAGTCTTAGTGCGAGTATAGGGCAGAGTCTTAGTGCGAGTATAGGGCAGAGTTTTAGTGCGAGTATAGGGCAGAGTCTTAGTCTGAGTGTAGGGCAGAGTCTTAGTGCGAGTATAGGGCAGAGTCTTAGTGTGAGTATAGGGCAGAGTCTTAGTCTGAGTATAGGGCAGAGTCTTAGTGCGAGTATAGGGCAGAGTCTTAGCGCGAGTATAGGGCAGAGTCTTAGTCTGAGTGTAGGGCAGAGTCTTAGTCTGAGTATAGGGCAGTGTCTTAGTCTGAGTGTAGGGCAGAGTCTTAGTGCGAGTATAGGGCAGAGTCTTAGTCTGAGTATAGGGCAGAGTCTTAGTCTGAGTATAGGGCAGAGTCTTAGTCTGAGTATAGGGCAGAGTCTTAGTGTGAGTATAGGGCAGAGTCTTAGTCTGAGTATAGGGCAGAGTCTTAGTGCGAGTATAGGGCAGAGTCTTAGCGCGAGTATAGGGCAGAGTCTTAGCGCGAGTATAGGGCAGAGTCTTAGTGTGAGTATAGGCCAGAGTCTTAGTGCGAGTATAGGGCAGAGTCTTAGTCTGAGTGTAGGGCAGAGTCTTAGTGTGAGTATAGGGCAGTCTTAGTGTGAGTATAGGGCAGAGTCTTAGTGCGAGTATAGGGCAGAGTCTTAGTCTGAGTGTAGGGCAGAGTCTTAGTGTGAGTATAGGGCAGTCTTAGCGCGAGTATAGGGCAGAGTTTTAGTGTGAGTGTAGGGCAGAGTCTTAGTCTGAGTGTAGGGCAGAGTCTTAGTGCGAGTATAGGGCAGAGTCTTAGCGCGAGTATAGGGCAGAGTCTTAGTGCGAGTATAGGGCAGAGTCTTAGTCTGAGTATAGGGCAGGGTCTTAGTGCGAGTATAGGGCAGAGTCTTAGCGCGAGTATAGGGCAGAGTCTTAGTCTGAGTGTAGGGCAGAGTCTTAGTCTGAGTATAGGGCAGTGTCTTAGTCTGAGTGTAGGGCAGAGTCTTAGTGTGAGTATAGGGCAGTCTTAGTGCGAGTGTAGGGCAGAGTCTTAGTGCGAGTATAGGGCAGAGTCTTAGTGTGAGTATAGGGCAGAGTCTTAGTCTGAGTGTAGGGCAGAGTCTTAGTGCGAGTATAGGGCAGAGTCTTAGTGCGAGTATAGGGCAGAGTTTTAGTGCGAGTATAGGGCAGAGTCTTAGTGCGAGTATAGGGCAGAGTCTTAGTCTGAGTGTAGGGCAGAGTCTTAGTGCGAGTATAGGGCAGAGTCTTAGTGCGAGTATAGGGCAGAGTCTTAGTCTGAGTGTAGGGCAGAGTCTTAGTGCGAGTATAGGGCAGAGTCTTAGTGTGAGTATAGGGCAGAGTCTTAGTCTGAGTATAGGGCAGAGTCTTAGTGCGAGTATAGGGCAGAGTCTTAGCGCGAGTATAGGGCAGAGTCTTAGTCTGAGTGTAGGGCAGAGTCTTAGTCTGAGTATAGGGCAGTGTCTTAGTCTGAGTGTAGGGCAGAGTCTTAGTGCGAGTATAGGGCAGAGTCTTAGTCTGAGTATAGGGCAGAGTCTTAGTCTGAGTATAGGGCAGAGTCTTAGTCTGAGTATAGGGCAGAGTCTTAGTGTGAGTATAGGGCAGAGTCTTAGTCTGAGTATAGGGCAGAGTCTTAGTGCGAGTATAGGGCAGAGTCTTAGCGCGAGTATAGGGCAGAGTCTTAGCGCGAGTATAGGGCAGAGTCTTAGTGTGAGTATAGGCCAGAGTCTTAGTGCGAGTATAGGGCAGAGTCTTAGTCTGAGTGTAGGGCAGAGTCTTAGTGTGAGTATAGGGCAGTCTTAGTGTGAGTATAGGGCAGAGTCTTAGTGCGAGTATAGGGCAGAGTCTTAGTGCGAGTATAGGGCAGAGTCTTAGTCTGAGTGTAGGGCAGAGTCTTAGTGTGAGTATAGGGCAGTCTTAGCGCGAGTATAGGGCAGAGTTTTAGTGTGAGTATAGGGCAGAGTCTTAGTGCGAGTATAGGGCAGAGTCTTAGTGTGAGTATAGGGCAGAGTCTTAGTCTGAGTGTAGGGCAGAGTCTTAGTGCGAGTATAGGGCAGAGTCTTAGCGCGAGTATAGGGCAGAGTCTTAGTGCGAGTATAGGGCAGAGTCTTAGTCTGAGTATAGGGCAGGGTCTTAGCGCGAGTATAGGGCAGAGTCTTAGTCTGAGTATAGGGCAGAGTCTTAGCGCGAGTATAGGGCAGAGTCTTAGTCTGAGTATAGGGCAGAGTCTTAGTGTGAGTATAGGGCAGAGTCTTAGTCTGAGTGTAGGGCAGAGTCTTAGTGTGAGTATAGGGCAGAGTCTTAGTGTGAGTATAGGGCAGAGTCTTAGTCTGAGTGTAGGGCAGAGTCTTAGCGTGAGTATAGGGCAGAGTCTTAGTGTGAGTATAGGACAGAGTCTTAGTCTGAGTATAGGGCAGAGTCTTAGTGCGAGTATAGGACAGAGTCTTAGTGCGAGTATAGGGCAGAGTCTTAGTGCGAGTATAGGGCAGAGTCTTAGCGCGAGTATAGGGCAGAGTCTTAGTCTGAGTATAGGGCAGAGTCTTAGTGTGAGTGTAGGGCAGAGTCTTAGTGTGAGTATAGGGCAGAGTTTTAGTGTGAGTGTAGGGCAGAGTCTTAGTGCGAGTATAGGGCAGAGTCTTAGTGCGAGTATAGGGCAGAGTCTTAGTGTGAGTATAGGGCAGAGTCTTAGTGCGAGTGCAGGGCAGAGTCTTAGTCTGAGTATAGGGCAGAGTCTTAGTCTGAGTATAGGGCAGAGTCTTAGTGCGAGTATAGGGCAGAGTCTTAGCGCGAGTATAGGGCAGAGTCTTAGTCTGAGTATAGGGCAGAGTCTTAGTGTGAGTGTAGGGCAGAGTCTTAGTGTGAGTATAGGGCAGAGTCTTAGTGCGAGTATAGGGCAGAGTCTTAGTGCGAGTATAGGGCAGAGTCTTAGTCTGAGTATAGGGCAGAGTCTTAGTGCGAGTATAGGGCAGAGTCTTAGTGCGAGTATAGGGCAGAGTCTTAGCGCGAGTATAGGGCAGAGTCTTAGTGCGAGTATAGGGCAGAGTCTTAGTGCGAGTATAGGGCAGAGTCTTAGTGCGAGTATAGGGCAGAGTCTTAGCGCGAGTATAGGGCAGAGTCTTAGTCTGAGTATAGGGCAGAGTCTTAGTGCGAGTATAGGGCAGAGTCTTAGTCTGAGTATAGGGCAGAGTCTTAGTCTGAGTATAGGGCAGGGTCTTAGCGCGAGTATAGGGCAGAGTCTTAGTCTGAGTATAGGGCAGAGTCTTAGTCTGAGTATAGGACAGAGTCTTAGTCTGAGTATAGGACAGAGTCTTAGTGTGAGTATAGGGCAGAGTCTTAGTGTGAGTGTAGGGCAGAGTCTTAGTGCGAGTATAGGGCAGAGTCTTAGCGCGAGTATAGGGCAGAGTCTTAGTGTGAGTATAGGGCAGGGTCTTAGCGCGAGTATAGGGCAGAGTCTTAGTCTGAGTATAGGGCAGAGTCTTAGTGCGAGTATAGGGCAGAGTCTTAGTCTGAGTATAGGGCAGAGTCTTAGTGCGAGTATAGGGCAGAGTCTTAGTGCGAGTGTAGGGCAGAGTCTTAGTCTGAGTATAGGGCAGAGTCTTAGTGTGAGTGTAGGGCAGAGTCTTAGTCTGAGTATAGGGCAGAGTCTTAGTCTGAGTATAGGGCAGAGTCTTAGTGCGAGTATAGGGCAGAGTCTTAGTGCGAGTGTAGGGCAGAGTCTTAGTCTGAGTATAGGGCAGAGTCTTAGTGTGAGTGTAGGGCAGAGTCTTAGTCTGAGTATAGGGCAGAGTCTTAGTGCAAGTGTAGGGCAGAGTCTTAGTGCGAGTATAGGACAGAGTCTTAGTGTGAGTATAGGGCAGAGTCTTAGTGCGAGTATAGGGCAGAGTCTTAGTGTGAGTATAGGGCAGAGTCTTAGTGTGAGTATAGGACAGAGTCTTAGTGTGAGTATAGGACAGAGTCTTAGTGCGAGTATAGGGCAGAGTCTTAGTGTGAGTATAGGGCAGAGTCTTAGTGCGAGTGTAGGGCAGAGTCTTAGTCTGAGTATAGGGCAGAGTCTTAGTGTGAGTGTAGGGCAGAGTCTTAGTCTGAGTATAGGGCAGAGTCTTAGTGCGAGTGTAGGGCAGAGTCTTAGTGCGAGTATAGGGCAGAGTCTTAGTGCGAGTATAGGACAGAGTCTTAGTGTGAGTATAGGGCAGAGTCTTAGTGCGAGTATAGGACAGAGTCTTAGTGCGAGTATAGGGCAGAGTCTTAGTGCGAGTATAGGGCAGAGTCTTAGTGCGAGTATAGGGCAGAGTCTTAGTGCGAGTATAGGGCAGAGTCTTAGTGCGAGTATAGGGCAGAGTCTTAGTGCGAGTATAGGGCAGAGTCTTAGTGCGAGTATAGGACAGAGTCTTAGTGCGAGTATAGGACAGAGTCTTAGTGCGAGTATAGGACAGAGTCTTAGTGTGAGTATAGGGCAGAGTCTTAGTGCGAGTATAGGGCAGAGTCTTAGTGCGAGTATAGGGCAGAGTCTTAGTGTGAGTGTAGGACAGAGTCTTAGTGCGAGTGTAGGGCAGAGTCTTAGTCTGAGTATAGGGCAGAGTCTTAGTGTGAGTATAGGGCAGAGTCTTAGTGCGAGTATAGGACAGAGTCTTAGTGTGAGTATAGGGCAGAGTCTTAGTGTGAGTGTAGGGCAGAGTCTTAGTCTGAGTATAGGGCAGAGTCTTAGTGCGAGTGTAGGGCAGAGTCTTAGTCTGAGTATAGGGCAGAGTCTTAGTGTGAGTGTAGGACAGAGTCTTAGTGCGAGTGTAGGGCAGAGTCTTAGTCTGAGTATAGGGCAGAGTCTTAGTGCGAGTATAGGGCAGAGTCTTAGTGCGAGTATAGGGCAGAGTCTTAGTGTGAGTGTAGGACAGAGTCTTAGTGCGAGTGTAGGGCAGAGTCTTAGTGTGAGTATAGGGCAGAGTCTTAGTGTGAGTGTAGGGCAGAGTCTTAGTCTGAGTATAGGGCAGAGTCTTAGTGCGAGTATAGGGCAGAGTCTTAGTGCGAGTATAGGGCAGAGTCTTAGTGTGAGTGTAGGACAGAGTCTTAGTGCGAGTGTAGGGCAGAGTCTTAGTCTGAGTATAGGGCAGAGTCTTAGTGTGAGTATAGGGCAGAGTCTTAGTGCGAGTATAGGACAGAGTCTTAGTGTGAGTATAGGGCAGAGTCTTAGTGTGAGTATAGGGCAGAGTCTTAGTCTGAGTATAGGGCAGAGTCTTAGTCTGAGTATAGGGCAGAGTCTTAGTGCGAGTGTAGGGCAGAGTCTTAGTGTGAGTATAGGGCAGTCTTAGTGCGAGTATAGGGCAGAGTCTTAGTGTGAGTATAGGGCAGAGTCTTAGTGCGAGTATAGGACAGAGTCTTAGTGTGAGTATAGGGCAGAGTCTTAGTGTGAGTGTAGGGCAGAGTCTTAGTGCGAGTATAGGGCAGAGTCTTAGTGTGAGTGTAGGGCAGAGTCTTAGTGCGAGTATAGGGCAGAGTCTTAGTGCGAGTATAGGGCAGAGTCTTAGTCTGAGTATAGGGCAGAGTCTTAGCGCGAATGTAGGGCAGAGTCTTAGTGTGAGTGTAGGGCAGAGTCTTAGTGCGAGTATATGGAAGAGTCTTAGTGTGAGTATAGGGCAGTCTTAGTCCGAGTGTAGGGCAGAGTCTTAGTGCGAGTATAGGGAAGAGTCTTAGTGTGAGTGTAGGGCAGTCTTAGTCCGAGTGTAGGGTAGAGTCTTAGTGTGAGTGTAGGGCAGAGTCTTAGTGTGAGTGTAGGGCAGAGTCTTAGTGTGAATATAGGGCAGAGTCTTAGTGTGAGTATAGGGCAGAGTCTTAGTGTGAGTGTAGGGCAGTCTTAGTCTGAGTGTAGGGCAGAGTCTTAGTGAGAGTGTAGGGCAGAGTCTTAGTGTGAGTGTAGGGCAGAGTCTTTGCGTGTAGGGCAGAGTCTTAGTGCGAGTGTAGGGCAGAGTCTTAGTGAGAGTGTAGGGCAGAGTCTTAGTGCGAGTGTAGGGCAGAGTCTTAGTGAGAGTGTAGGGCAGAGTCTTAGTGTGAGTATAGGGCAGAGTCTTAGTGAGAGTGTAGGGCAGAGTCTTTGAGTGTAGGGCAGAGTCTTAGTACGAGTATAGGGCAGAGTCTTAGTGCGAGTATAGGGCTATTTCTTGTGCTAGTTGGCATTACCACATGGCAGTTCTCAGCCTTCCATCTGTCCTCCTCACAGTGAAGTGGTTGTTAGACAGAATACTGTTTCAAGTTGCCAGTTCCCTGCTCACTTATCTTTGCGCTTCATATGAAAGCAATGTTTGCCTATATGCTACGTCCTGTTTGTCTGCTTATCTTTTTATAGATGTCTGCATTAATTTGCATACTAGTCTCCACTTCAGGATATCTCTATAGTATTCGAGTTCTAGTTTACTCCCTGCTGGTAGAGCTTTCTGAAATTCTCTGTAACATCACCTCATACATGTCTTTCCCTGAGTTATGAGGTAAGGGCTGAGTTTGATGGACTTGTGTCTTTTTCATCCTAATTTACTATGTTACTATGTCTCTGGTTCAGACATCCTGACATTCTAGATCAACTGGTTGGGGGGTCTAATTGTTTTAATGATCTAGAAGTGAGAATTGTAGTAGTGTTTCAATCTTCGCTGATGACACTAAGCTGTGTAAGGAAATATATAATGAAAAGGAGGGTTTTTCCTCTGTAGAAAGATTTGGATAAACTGAGTGAATCAGTGGAAAATTGGCAGATGAGATTTAATATACATAAACATATGTATAAACGTAGATTTGGATTGTGGAAACAAACATGCTACATATACACTAAATGGTGTTAGAGGGATTTGAGAGCACTGTTAGACAATAGACTAAACTAAAGAAAAAGGTCCTCCATATTCTAGATGAGGTCTTACCAAGGATTTATAAAGAAGCAAAATGATATTCCTATCCCGTGCATCTATACCCCTTTATACGCAGGCTACTACTCTATTTGCTCTATCAGTACTAGTAAATCTTCCTCTAATGAGGATTCCTCAAGTACTTTCCCAATCGGTGTATACTACCAATAGTTGCACGGCTTTGCCAGTGAGGTTGATAAAATAAATAACCCTTCCCCTCACAAAAAAAAGTCCCATGCAGTTGTATCAATGACTAAATAAACACAGCATGTGATACGTGTCTGGTAGTAATAGGGTTAAAAATTGCAAGTGGATGTACATGTAGGATTATTTTCCCCTGACATCCAGGTAAATCCAGAAAGGAGACAATGTTCTTAATGACTGGATTGTTGAATTTGTGTGTGTGTTTGTGAATTGTGTGGTGTATTGTTGTTCATGTATGTATTGTATGCGTTGTGTATGCATGCATGTGTGTACTACATGCATTTGTATTATCCATGTTTGGTGTGTTGCATGTATTGTGCATGTGTGTTGTACATGTATGTGTGAATTGTGTGTTGTGGTGTACTGTGTGTGTAGTTTGTGTTGTGCATGTGTGTACTGTTTGTGTGCGTTTTGTGTGTGTATTGTGGGCATGTGTGTTGTGCGTGTGTTTGTGTATATTGTCTGTGTGTTGTGTGCCTTGTGTTTGTGTTTTTTGTGGGTGGTGTGTATGTTGTGGATGTGTGTTGTGTGTGTATTGTCTGTTTGTGTTGTGCATGTCTATTGCATGTATGTATTGTGCATGTGTGTGTATTGTGCGTATGTATATTGTCTGTGTGTTGTCTTGTGCATATGTATTGCGCGCGTGTGTTGTGTGTATGTATTGTGTGTTTGTGTTATTTGTATTGTGTTGTCTGTGTACTGTGAGTGTGTTTTGCGTGTGTGTGTTGTATGTGTGTATTGTGTGTCTGCGTGTATTGCTTGTATGTATGTATGTGTATTGCTGTGTGCTGTGCATTTTTTTGTGCATGTGTGTTTTTTGTGCGTGTGTGTGTATTGTGGGCATATGTGTTGTGCATGTTTGTGTGTGTGCTGTGTGTGTGTTCTGCACGTCTGTTGTATATGTGTTGTGGTGTATTGTGGGTGTGTTTATTTTTTTGTGCGTGTGTGTATTGTGTGTGTGTTGTGTATTGTGGGCATGTGTATATTGTCTGTGTGTTGTGCCTTGTGGTGTGTGTGTCTGTTTTTTGTGTGAGGTGTGTGTGTGTTGTGGACGTGTGTGGTGTGTATTGTCTGTTTGTGTTGTTGCATGTATGTATTGCATGTATACGTGTGCGTGTGGTGTGTGTGTATTGTGTGTGTATATTGTGTGTGTTCTGCATATGTATTGCGTGTGTGTTGTGAGTGTGTATGTATTGTGCATGTTTGTGTTGTATGTATTGTATTGTGCGTGTATTGTGTGTGTGTTTTTGCACGTGTGTATTGTGTGTGTTGTGGTATATTGTGTGTTTCTCACGGTGCCCATGCTATGCGGATGACATTTTGACACAGGTTACTTCCTGATACCTTTCATTGGCTATGCTATATTACTCCTCCCAGTGACAGCCTTTAAATGCTGAGTGCTGTCACTTCTACACTGCCCTTTCATGGTGTTTCCGTTGCCTAGCGCTTGTTCCGTTATTTCGTATGGTATCAGTGTATGACCCCAGACTGCCTGACTACTGTTTTCGTTCTTTCTCTGTGTACTGACCCAGATTGGCTGACGTTCCTGCTCTGTGTACCGACTCGGATTGACTGACGTTCCTGCTCTGTGTACCGACCCGGCTTGGCTGAAGTTCCTGCCCCGTGTATCGACCCGGCTTTCGGACGTTCCTGCTCTTGCTGTGTGGCCCGAGTTGCTCTTCTCTCTCTCTCGGTCTGTACCAGACCTCCGGTTGCCTCGATTACCTCTTATCTGTGACCTGTTCACTCCATAGCGCCTTTCCTCTCTCAACCCTGTAGAGAGTTTCCGGTTGCACCACAGTACGCTTGGTCTGTTACTGCTTCACCTGAGGTTGGGTGGGCGCCTCATGCTGTCTATACCTCTAGCACTTGCCTCAGACCGGAGCGTTCTTTAACCCCTTGCAAGGCGGTGCTGTGCACTTGGGTCATTATCCATTGCAGTCTCAGTTTGGCATCATGTTGCACCAACCGGTGCTGTGCACTTGGGTCATTATCCATTGCTGTCTCAGTTTGGCATCACGTTGCACCAACCGGTGCTGTGCACTTGGGTCATTATCCATTGCTGTCTCAGTTTGGCGTTATGCTGCACCAACCGGTGCTGTGCACTTGGGTTATGAAGTATTGCAGTCCCAGTTTGGCTTTCACTAGACCGCTGGTTGCCGCCTTCCTCTGGTGCCCTGTAGCCAGTTGCATATCCTGGCTCAGCTTGCTCCTCTGTGGCTTAAAGTGTTAGTAATGTCCAAAAAAACGTGTTTTGCATTTAGAAGAGCTTAAAAAGCTGAGCTAAATGCAAAACAAACTTATCTCTCAAACCGCTATGGTTTAAGAGATACAGGCGTTTAAAGTTCGCTGTTTCCTACTGACAACTGTAAAGCTGTCAGCAGGAGATTTGTGTCGGTCGACACGGAGGCGCTTGAGAAGTGCCGAGATCTCGTTACTTACAACGAATCCCTTCATTGGAATGGTCTAAAACATGTTTTATTATATATATATATATATATATATATATATATATAGACACAATCAGCCTGGGCTTACCGGGACAGATGGCACACAGCGAACACATATGTAGCAAAATTTATTAACGCTTCATATCTATATGAAGCGTTAATAAATTTTGCTACATATGTGTTTGCTGTGTGCCATCTGTCCCGGTAAGCCCAGGCTGATTGTGTCTGTAAATTTTATATGGGATGTGCACCAGATTTTATGAGATTAAGCACTAAGTGTGTGCCACTGTCAATTTACTATTGTTCTATATATATATATATATATATATATATATACACCTGACTGCTGTATGATGGACACCTACCTAGGTAAGTGCTGCTGTTACACACAGTAATTATATAGATACGCCTGACTGCTGTGTGATGGACTCCTACCTAGGTAAGTGCTTCTGTTACACACAGTAATTATATAGATACACCTGACTGCTGTGTGATGGACTCCTACCTAGGTAAGTGCTTCTGTTACACACAGTAATAATATAGATACACCTGACTGCTGTGTGATGGACTCCTACCTAGGTAAGTGCTTCTGTTACACACAGTAATTATATAGATACACCTGACTGCTGTATGATGGACTCCTACCTAGGTAAGTGCTTCTGTTACACACAGTAATTATATAGATACACCTGACTGCTGTATGATGGACTCCTACCTAGGTAAGTGCTTCTGTTACACACAGTAATTATATAGATACACCCGACTGCTGTGTGATGGACTCCTACCTAGGTAAGTGCTTCTTTTACACACAGTAATTATATAGAGACGCCTGACTGCTGTGTGATGGACTCCTACCTAGGTAAGTGCTTCTGTTACACACAGTAATTATATAGATACGCCTGACTGCTGTGTGATGGACTCCTTCCTAGGTAAGTGCTTCTGTTACACACAGTAATTATATAGATACGCCTGACTGCTGTATGATGGACTCCTACCTAGGTAAGCGCTTCTGTCACACACAGTAATTATATAGATACACCTGACTGCTGTATGAGGGACTCCTACCTAGGTAAGTAGCATAAGGCACTTGACAAGATACAATGTAAACGGGAACAAGCGGTATATAGTAAACAAATGTAACAGATGTCCTCTTACTGGAAGTATTCTTGGTGTGAAAGCCTGTAAATGAGTCTCTGGGTAGATCACTCTGTCATCAAGTCCTCCTCTCGTCCTCCCGAAGCCTACTCCACTCATTCCCTGTTCTGCGATGTTCTCCCCCGAGGAATCGCAAGTGACCGCCAACAAACGGCGTCTCTCTCCACACACGTGGAGGATGCGCCCGCTGATTTGACCCTATTTGAACTCCCAATAGACCAATCACAGATCAAGAAGAACGTACTATTTAAAATAAGGATACATTAGTACGTTCTTCTTGATCTTTGATTGGTCTATTGGGAGTTCAAACAGGGTCAGATTAGCGGGAGCATCCTTCTATTCGCTCCAGATGAAGGAGCTGTATAGCGCAGAAACGCGTTGAGCAAGTTCCACGTACAGAGTTACTCCACGTGTGTGTAGAGAGACGCCGTTTGTTGGCGGTCACTTGCGATTCCTCGGGGGGGAACATCGCAGAACAGGGGAAGGAATGGAGTAGGCTTCGGAGGACGAAAGGAGGACTGGATGACGGAGTGATCTACCCAGAGACTCATTTACAGGCTTTAACACCAAGAATACTTCCAGTAAGCGGACATCTGTTACATTTGTCTATATATATAAAAGAAGACTTTGTGCCTGCCAAAACACACCCAGGGGAGGCATAAAGCAGGAGTTACTACTCCTATTGGGGATTCAATCATGCAGGGAGTTGGCCCGCCCCCACTATGCAGCCCGCCCACCACTATCAAAGTCAGAAAAAAAACAATATGGCCGCCACTTGCTTCTACACCACAGACAAACACACATGCCCCACTCACACACACACAGACCACCACACAAACATGCCCCACTCACACAGCACCACACACACACACACACACACATGCCCCACTCACACAGCACCAAACAGACATGCCCCCACTCACACACACAGCACCACACAAACACACACACATGCCCCACTTACACAGCACCAAACAGACATGCCCCCACTCACACACACAGCACCACATACACACACAAAGCCAGAAATACATATGGCTGACACACACACACACAGTCACTCACCCTGACTCCCAGAGGCCTCAGCAGGACCTGTAGTGCAGCACCAGAAGAACAAAATGGCACTCAAAGGGTTAAGGTAGGTCCTCATTGCTCAATTATTTCTTCACTGTCATCATTTGCCATGCAAGACACAGGACAGACAGCCATCAGATTCACACTTAACCCACTGACTGCCACAGGGTTGTGTATCAAGTTTTACCCCTCAGGGAGTGTGTTCAAATCCCTCACACTGTAAACTTGCATTTCTCTCCCACTTCTCCTCCTTCCCCAGCCTATTACTAACACTTTTCCATATTTATGTTAAGCCCCGCCCCTACTCGTGATTAAGCCCCGCCCCCTTTTAACCCAGATTGCCCCATTGCTCTCTCCACATCAGCACCACATGAGGGACTCCACAAGTAAAAGTTCACAGGTATTACACACTCATGCCCCACTCACACAGCACCAAACACCCATACACACACACACAGCCAGAAAGAAAGATGGCTGACACACAGTCACTCACCCTGACTCCCAGTGGCCTCAGCAGGACCTGTAGTAAAGCCACTGAACGGTGCTGCATCACCAGGGGAACAAAATGGCACTCAAAGGGTTAAGGTAGGCCCTCATTGCTGAATTACTTCTTCACTGTCACCATTTACCCATGCAAGACACAGGACAGACAGCCATCAGATTCACACTTAAACCCACTGATGCCACAGGGTTCTATATCAAGTTTTACCCCTCATGGAGTGTGTTAAAACCCCTCACACTGTAAACTTGCATTTCCCTCCCACTTCTCCTCCTTCCCCAGCCTATTACTAACACTTTTTCACATTTATGTTAAGCCCCGCCCCCTACTCGCGATTAAGCCCCACCCACTTTTAACCCAGATTGCCCCATTTGTCTCTCCACATCAGCACCACATCAGTCCCCTCTAGGGACTTCACAAGTCAGTGTTCCCAGGTATGAACACACTTCCCACTGCTATTTAACTCTGACATGCCTCTCTATACCTTAACCCTTTGAGTGCCAGAGGGGTACACAACTCATGAGCACGTGTTTCTGCTCATATATGTTGCGTGTCTGTGTGTGTGTGTGTACATCTCTGTTACATATGTGTGTCCATGTGTGCATCTCCAGTGTGTCCATGTGTTTTGCATGTCTCTGCCGCTCACTGTGTGTATGTGCATACCTCCCAACATTTCACAGGGCCAAAGAGGGACACGTTAGTTTTAGGTGATATTATTGGGGGTGTGGCTGGTGGGCAGGGCATTACTAAGAATTTTTAGGTTATTTCATGACCTATTACTGGCTATTTATGTAACTGAATAAATGATTTAGTTCAAGACCAAAGTATTTAATTTGCACAGACTAATGTATAAGCACATATACTGAAGTTTATTGCTTTATTGCTGTAGAGCAAAGTAATACACACCACACAGTCAGGGCTGGTGCAAGGATTTTTGCCACCCTAGGCAAAACCTAATTTTGCCACCCATTTCGCTCCGCCCCTTGTGTCCCACCCCTTTATACCCTGCCTACTTATACCCAACCTCTTTTCATGATTGTCCTCTCTCTGCCCCCTGAGCCACTCTGCCCCTGTTCTGGAGATGACTGTAAGAGATGCCCCCCACCAGCTCCAACTTGCCCCTTATCAGCTTCACTTTGGCCCACCAGTTCCACTTTGCCCCTATCAACTCCAACTTGCCCCCATCAGCTCCAACGTGCCCCCACCAGCTCCACTTTGCCCCCTCAGCTCCAACTTGCCCCCTCAGCTCCACTATGCCCCCTCAGCTCCAACTTGCCCCCCATCACATACCTGTATCTCCCACGCAGTCTTCTCTTCAGTAATGCAGAGGTCGGCGGGAGATCATGACTCCCAGCGCGCTCTGCATTACTAAAGATCCGACCAGATGAGGGAGCGCTGTAGCAACATAGACCTGACTGTGTTGTGGTTCCTGGCGTGGTGTGTGTGGGCGCACCTCTTCTCCGCTGCATGCCCCCGCCCCCAGTACGTGTGCGCCCTAGGCCGGCGCCTACCTCGCCTATAGGTGGAGCCGGCCCTGCACACAGTCTGACCTCCTAAAAAGAGGGACAACAGGGTGGGAAAGAGGGACAGAGGGATTTGGCCCTCCTAAAGAGGGACACTTGGGATGTATGGTATGTGTCTGCCTGTATGCTGCATATGTCTGTGTTTATCAGTGTGTCTGCATTTCAAACACGTGCGCCCAATGGTCATAACATGACGGGCAACGCCGTCCCATGTTGCTAGTTTACTATATACCGCTTGTTCCCGTTTACATTGTATCTTGTCAAGTGCCTTATGCTACGTCTTCTCTTGTAAGCAGCCACTCTATTAGTTCTATATCCCCACTATATATCTGTATATACCCCCTCTATCACCAGCCATTTATACATATTATCCCTTGTATTATATATTTTTTATATATATTCAGGGATTATACACTTAATATTTGCAGCTGTATTTATTTTCTGCACAGTATCTATATATCTAGGATTTTTATTGCTGTTCTTGATTTGTATATATATTATTTCGTTTATCCAGCTCCATCTTGGATTATTCACTTTATTTTTATTTCTACAGCTTTGTCTGTTCCATTTTGGAAGTTTAATAAATATTTTTTACATTTTTATTTACATCTATATTAACTATTTTGTTACTCTAACCCATTACACTTAGAGGAGATTTTTTTGCGCTGTCCACCCCTCCCCTTTCTCTGATTTTATGTTACATGTTCAACGGTGGACCTGAGAGTACTCCTGTCTTACATGAATTGATTATGAACAAGCAGCAAAGGAGAGAGAACTAATCGCCCATTACTGACATTAGATATAGGGAAAGATTGCACATTTCCTGTATGATATTTGTTTGGGGACTTAGTACCTATTTCTTACTAGTAATTCCAATATTGTTGAACCTTCTCCATCACTAGTTACCCTCTCCTATCCATATAGTGTGAACCTGACCTTGTGCGCTGTGTTCTAACTTTCCTTTTTTACACACAGTAATTATACAGATACGCCTGACTGCTGTATGATGGACTCCTACCTAGGTAAGTGCTTCTGTTACACACAGTAATTATATAGATATACCTGACTGCTGTGTGATGGACTCCTACCTAGGTAAGTGCTTCTGTTACACACAGTAATTATATAGATATACCTGACTGCTGTGTGATGGACTCCTACCTAGGTAAGTGCTTCTGTTACACACAGTGCAACTCCGCCACTCGGCGATCTGACACAAACGCCAGAAGGAAGGCCATCTTCCACGTCAAGAGACGTAAAGGAATAATAGCCAAAGACTCAAAGGGAGGACATTGGAGAACTCCCAAAACCAAAGTAAGGTCCCACTGAGGAGCCGGACTCCGAAAGGCAGGACTCACATGAGCAACGCCCTGGAAGAAAACTTTGACTTCAGGAATGACAGCAATGCGCTCCTGGAAAAAGACAGAGAGCTCCGAAGTCTGAACCTTAAGGGAACTCAGACTGAGTCCTTTATCCACACCATCCTGCAAAAAGGCCAGGCCAGTGGGAAGATGAAATTCATGAGACAGATCCTTGTCAGCACACCAAGACACAAATGTCGACCAGACACGGTGATAGATCTTGGAAGAAACAGGCTTACGGGCACTAAGCATAGTAGACACCACAGCAGAAGAAAAACCCTGTCTTCCTTAAAATCGAGGATTCAATCTCCAGGCCGTCAAATTGAGTCAACGAACATCTTAATTCCACAGGAAACCCTGCAGAAGAACATCTGGACGAGAGGGAAGCGGAAAGGGCTCCGCCACTGATAGGACCAGAAGCTCCGGATTCCAGGCCTGACGAGGCCAATTCGGAGCGATCAGGATTACTGGACAACGTTCCACTTTCAATTTCTGTAGCACCTGTATCAACATTGGAAGAGGAGAGAAAATGTAGGCCAGGGAGAATGTCCAGGGAATGGACATTGCGTCGGCAGCCAGAGCTAGAGAGTCTCTCCACTGAGAGCAGAACGCAGGAACCTTCCTGTCGTGTCTGGTTGCCATCAGATCCACTAGGGGTAACCCCCATCTCTGAGTTAGGAGTTGAAACACCTCCGGATGTAGTTCCCACTCTCCGCTGTTGACTGTGTGACGACTGAGGAAGTTCGCCATGACGTTGTCTACGCCTGGAATGTGCACTGCGGAAATGACAGGAACATGAACCTCTGTCTAGGACAGAATGGCCTTGACCTCTAACCAGGCGGCGAGACTTCTAGTCCCACCCTGTCTGTTGATGTAAGCCACTGCGGTGGCGTTGTCGGACACCACTCGGACTGGACATTCCTCCAGTTGAGACTCCCAGTGGCGAAGAGCATGAAATATTGCTCGAAGTTCCAGAACGTTGATGGGAAGAAGGGACTCCTCCACGGACCACTTCCCCTGAGCGCGGAAGCGACCCAGAACAGCTCCCCAGGCCAAGAGGCTGGCATCCGTCGTGACCTTGGTCCAGTAGGGAATCCAGAAGGAACTCCCCTTTAGGAGATTGGAAAGGTCCAACCACCACTCCAAGCTCAACTCGTCATGAGGAGGAAGTGACATCTATAGTTTCTGATGATCTGGTCGGTCCCTGCATGTCTGTATCACAAATCTCTGAAGTTCCCTGGTGTGTGCCATGGCAAATGGAACCGCCTCTATCATGGAAATGAACTTCCCCACCAGAGAAGACAACTTTGGAACCGGGATCCGATCGCAGGACAGGATCATTGAGACTCTTTGAGCAATTTGATGGGCTACCTCGTCCGGTAGAAACACCATGCACTTCTGAGTATCGAACAGAAGACCCAGGAAGGCCAATTGCTGGGATGGAACAAGGTCCGACTTGTCCAGGTTCACAATCCAACCGTGATGTGAAGGATTTGAATGCAGGTCTGGACCTGCTGATGAATAAGGTTTGCAGATGATGCTTTCAAAAGCAAGTCGTCCATGTATGGAGTCATTCTGATGCCGTTCCGATGGAGGATGGATATCAAGGCCCCCAGAAGCTGTTGGAAAACCTGGGGGGCTATTGTCAGACCAAATGGAAGAGCCGAGAACTGAAAATGACCTCTGGCGCAGGCAAACCTCAGATAATGCCTGCTCTACAGATGGATTGGGATGTGAAAATATGCATCTTGAAGGTCCAGAGAAGCAAGGAACTCTCCTGGGGACATGGCAGTGATCACAGTGCGCAGAGACTCCTGACGATAGTGAGTCTTCACTACAAAGGAATTGAGATATTTCAGATCCAAAATAGGGCGGCATCCGCCGTCCTTCTTGGTCACCACAAAGAGGGTTGAAGAAAATCCTGAACCCCTGTCTGAAAGAGGTACTGGCTCAAGGACATCCTTGTTCAGAAGAGCCTGAATAGTGTCTTCGAGCAGACGGCTGCTCTCGACTTCCTGAGGAGAACGAGAAAGATGAAAGCGAAAAGGTGGGAGGGAAAGGAAAGGGATCTTGTATAACTCTGACACCACCTGTAAACCCATGGGTCTGACACTGAATCCTCCCAAATCCCGCGGAAGAGGCGGAGACGACCACCCACATTGGGATGTGGACCCGGGTTCGGTGAGTCATGCCGAAGCAGTCTTAGAAGTCTTAGGCTTGGATGCGGCCTTGGGCTTCCATTGCCGCTTGGGCTTGGAGAAGGGACGCAGAGCTGATGGAACCGTCTGGTTCGTTGTACGTGTCTCAGTTGAAAGGAACGAAAGGACCGGTTACGCTTAACCGGCAACTTTTTCTTAAAGACCAAGGGCAGAATAGTACTCTTACCCCCTGTGACCTCGCTAATTAGTTCCTTAAGTTCAGATCCAAACAGGGAAGTACCCTGAAAAGGCAAAGAAAGCAAAACTTTCTTGGAAGCTGTGTCAGCAGACCAAATCTTAAGCCAAAGCGCACGCCTGGCCACCACGGACGTAGCGGAGGCCCTCACCATCATGCGGACGGCATCAAAGGCAGCAGCAGAAACATAATATTGAGCTTCAAATATATTAGCAAGAAGACGCAAATTCTCTGAAGTAGGCGCATCTTGACGGACCTCCGTAGTGAGCTGTTCAGTCCAGACTGCAATAGCCCGGTTAACCCATGCAACAGCAAAGGCTGGACGTATAGCAGTGCCAATAGAAGCGAAAATGGACTTGAGGGAAACTTGAAGTTTCTTGTCAGTCCAAACTTGCAGCGCAGAAGCTTCAGAAACAGGTAAAGCAGTAGATTTAGACAGTCTAGATATGGGTGCGTACACCTTAGGGGGATGAACCCATGTAGCCATTTCTGTTTCAGAAAAGGGATAAAGTTTAGCAAACTTTCTAGACACTGAAGAGGACTTGTCTGGATTTTTTCCATGCGTCAGAACCAAACAGTCAAGAGTTGGTTAGGAAGAAAATAAGTAAGGGGCTATGTAGGTACCTGAAAAACATCAGAGGGATCAGAGGGAACCTCCTGAACCAAGTGAATGTTGGTCAATACAGCTCAGATGAGGCCCTCAGCAGATAGTTCAGGATCACATTCAAAAGGGTCCCCAACAGACCTGGAAGACTCTATAACTGTACCATCCTCAACATCTGAATCTTGCAACAATTCTTTCTCAGAAGAATCTGACACATCAGGTGCCCCCTGCGGTTTGGGCAGGAAGGTTCTGATTGTAGAGGGGGTCTGCCATAATTGAAGAGCCCCCTGTACACGGGACGGAAAGAGTTGTAGAGTGGACCTAAGGTCCCTCGTCGCAGTCTTAAACTCTTGTACCCAAACTGGCTCAATAGCATGGCTGGAAGGCCCTGGGTTGCTGTCAGGACTTTCAGAACCTGCTGGGCATAAATGACCAGAGAACTCTCTAGGTAGCCCTGTGTGACAGGACGAGCAGTGCGCAATGAGGTATACTGAACCCCAGCTTCCTTAGTCATAGGTCTAGTCCCTAGCTCCAGCGGTATAGATATTCTCACATTGTCAAAATAACCAACTGTACAATAAATCACCCAACTGTAGTGTGTAAGATTGATATTTCACCCCAGAAACGCTAAATATAGACTGTTCTGGCAGGCAAAGGGTCAATCTGCAGAGTCCAAGCGCTGTGTAGGATACTCATTGAGAAAAGTGCCCAAAATGGCTGCCGCGACTGGAGCCAATCAGAAATTAGGCGAGAATCAAGCTCTCATGGGGAATGTAGTTTTTCCCAAAAAGTACCCCCAAAATAGTGCCCGAAGCCCCCCAACACATTTGAACTATAAACCGGATGATAGAGCAAGGGTAGAAAATTAAAATGAGCCCTCTCTGAAATTGCTGTGTGAAGCGGTTGCAGAGATAAGTCCCAAACAGTGTTGTCCTATAGAAAGTAAATGGAGCAATGGAGTCTATGCAGTAGAGCGTGCCTTAAAGGCGCAGTACACAATTTTAATAAAAGTTAAAATATAAGTTAAAAACATGAAAAACATACAGGGAACGTGTGCATACTGAGAAAACACTAACCCAGTAAGGAAAGTGTCAGAAAACCCCTCAAAACATGTCAAAGCAGCAGACAAAGGGTTAAGTTACCATATAAACCTGTTCCAAATACCCAATAGACATACACATATATACCCAATGAGTGCAGGAGTGTGCAATGAGAACTCCCAAATACAAGTCCAGCAAAGGGGGCACTGTTGGACAAGTGGACCTGCAGCACTCAAAGGGTATCTCACCTTTCCTGCAGATCTTCTGTCTTCAGGTTACCATGTAGTGAGAATTACCTCAGTGGGCAACTCCTGGGGAAGCACTTGGAATCAAGATTTTCCCCCTCAGGGCTAAAGGTCCACCAAAAAGCACCTGGATACTGAGCTAGCCACATTGAAGGGCATTTGTCAGTCATGGTAACCCGCCTAATGGTGGTATTCCATATCTGACAGAAAAATAAAAAAGAAACTAAATCTAACGACAAATGTTCTCCACCTGGTGTGTTCACACCCAGGAACAAACAATTCTGGAGATAGCTGACTGGGCTGCAGCCTGAGTGGGAAGGGAGGCTCCACCCCCCTGCATACATTTAGAGAAATGTTCCTGCCTACTTAAAGGGACTGACGCCTCCCAGAGTTACCAGTAACCTGTATTGGACGACAGAGAAATGCACATTCCAGTGGTTTCATGGTAAAACTATCCTAAACCAACTGAATAACTATCTAAAAGCATATATTTCCTGAAAGTACATATCCCACAGCATCATATGAGTTCACTTGCCTGGATGGATTCATACTGACCCCTAGAGGACTCAACAAAAAGACCAATTATATGAGTTCCTTTAGTAGTTCTGTAAACTATCCCAGTGGATGAAGGTGTTGAATCTTTTGTTCCACTAACACACAACAGGTATGATGACCATTTAAAAGAAAAAGAAAAAGAAGAGCGGCGCAAAAAAGTATCTCTAAGCGTAGTATATTGATCACAGAAGATTGGTCCTTCACCAAAACACCGTGGGATAAATGGTTAGAATATTACTCACATTTTTCAGAGGCACACAACCTGCCTCCTGGTCTGCTCCACTTGCACTGGCTTACACCCCAGTATAGTGATCTTCTCCACTCAGGGTTATGCGTAGACAGAATTCTTTAGAGGATTCTTCATTAGGAGTAGTACATTTGTGGAATGTGCCGATTGAGCAGAGGATATATAAAAAATCCAATGCTACAATAGGCTAAACCTTATTTGATTTCATCAAAAAATCAACTCCTATAATTCCATTAAGAAAACTGCTACTTCTTAGCAAAGAAGCCAGTGTTTCAAAAAAATCATGTACATCTATGTGAGTATATACCAATTCCAATTTTATTACTTCAAAAAAAGAAGATAAAAAGAAAAAATATACAGAATATCATTAATAACTTTCTTAAATAAATAAAAAAATATATATATATATATGCGCATATAATTTCCTAATGATCAAAAAAGTAAAATTGTATATAAAATAAAAATCAATAAAATCAATATGCACCACAGGACAAAAATACTTTAACAGCTAACGCGTTTCGTCACTCTGTATATTTTTTCTTTTTATCTTCTTTTTTTGAAGTAATAAAATCGGAATTGGTATATACTCACATAGATGTATATGATTTATTTGAAACACTGGCTTCTTTGCTAAGAAGTAGCAGTTTTCTTAATGGAATTATAGGAGTTGATTTTTTGATGAAATCAAATAAGGTTTAGCCTATTGTAGCATTGGATTTTTTATATATCCTCTGCTCAATCGGCACATTCCACAAATTTACTACTCCTAATGAAGAATCCTCTAAAGAATTCTGTCTACGCATAACCCTGAGTGGAGAAGATCACTATACTGGGGTATAAGCCAGTGCAAGTGGAGCAGACCAGGAGGCAGGTTGTGTGCCTCTGAAAAATGTGAGTAATATTCTAACCATTTATCCCACGGTGTTTTGGTGAAGGACCAATCTTCTGTGATCAATACACTACGCTTAGAGAGACTTTTTTGCGCCACTCTTCTTTTTCTTTTTCTTTTAGTTTGTCCTATTTGGAGTGGGAACCCATCTCCTGGTGAGCGTGCAACATTGGACTCTAAGAACATTGTATAGTTTAAGGAAAAGAATCAAGAAATCCAAGTATTTGTGTTTGTTTTTTTCTTGGAGTTCTGTTACTCTCTATTGTATTTTTTTGGTTTCCCCTTTATAATTGTTCTTCTACTTATAGATTGTACATTTTGCCTTGAGGGCATACTGTAGGAAGAGGCGCAGTAGTTGGGGAGTTTTTTAGCTTCCATCTTGGCTCCCTGTTTGCATATATATATTTATATGATGACCATTTATCACACCAGGGAAAGGTGAGCATAGAACCCTATCTATTAGGTGTTGCTATTCCAAACACTATCCCTCTACAAGGTACTTTACACAGTTAGTCCTCCTCTTTGTATCTACACAATCCCCCCCCCCACGTCACAGACTATACCTTTTGTAGTTCTCTTACAGTCATTTTGCTGAAGACTTGACCTTCCCTTACTATAAACCAACACCTCACATCCAGACCTCCATGACTGCGTTGTCACTACACTACTCATTTAGAGCTACTGTGAAGTTTCCACCAATGGACTCTATGCATACTGGTAAATGCAGGACTGTACAAGTATCAAGTAGAGACTTTTTTCTCCATGTTTAATTCCATCTATAAAGCTATACTCTCCATCACATATCACATGGAAGCTGTGCTATATCAATCAACAAAATGTACAGTGAGTGAACGGAAGAAAAATCTAAATCAAATCAATATTTGGTGTGGCCACCCTTTGTCTTCAAAACATCATCAGTTCTTCTAGGTAAACTTACACACAGTCAGGGATTCTGTAGGCATATAGTCAGGTGTATGATTAAACAATTATATCAAAGAGGTACTAATGATCATTAATTTAATATGTGGGTTGGAACACAATCATTAGCTGAAACAGAAATAGCTGTGTGGGAGGAATAAAACTGGGTGAGGAAAAGCCAATCACAGCTAACAAAATGTCAAAAGTCATACGCAATGGCAAGACTGAGCACAGCAACAAGACACAAAATAGTTATACTGCATCAGCAAGGTCTCTCCCAGGCAGACTGTAGACGCAGTGGTCTGCTAAGGAAATTTAGTGCAGCAGATGAAAGACACATCATGTTTACATCCCTTCAAAAACAGAAGATGTCCAGCAGTGCCATCATCTCAGAACTGGCAGAGAACAGTGGGACTCTGGTACACCCATCTACTGTCCAGAGAAGAAAAGCCATACCTCTGACGTGAAAAGAAGGCCAAGTCACTCAATTATGTAAAAAAACACAGGAACTGGAGTGCAGAAAAATGGCAGCAGGTGCTCTGGACTGATGAGTCAAAATTTGAAATGTTTGGTTGTAGAAGTTGGCAGTTTGTTCACTGAAGGGCTGGAAAGCGGTACAAGAATGAGTGCAGGCAACAGTGACACATAGTGGAGGTTCCTTGCAAGTTTGGGGCTGCATTTCTGCAAATGGAGTTGGGGATCTGGTCAGAATGAATCATCTCTTCAGTGCTAAGAAGTACAGGCAGATATTTACCCATCATGCAATACCATCAGGAAGGCATCTGTAGTATGACAACGACCCCAAACATACAGCCAAAGTCATTTAGAACTATCTTCAGTGTAAAGAAGACCAAGGAGTCCTGGAAGTGATGGTATGGGCCCCGCAGAGCCCTGATCTCAACATCATGGAGTCTGTCTGGGATTACATGAAGAGAGAGAGGCAACTGAGGGGCCTAAATCCACAGAAGAACTGTGGTTAGTTCTCCAAGATGTTTGGAACAACCTACCTGCAGAGTTCCTTACAAACTGTGTACAAGTTTACCTAGAAGAATGGATGATGGTTTGAAGGCAAAGGGTGGTCACTCCAAATACTGATTTGATTTAGATTTTTCTTTTGTTCACTCACGTTGCATTTTGTTAACCATTTGAGTGTCAGAGTGGTACGGAATGCATTGCTTTGTACTGAAAGGGTTAATTGATAAAAGAAACTATAAACATAAGTATTTTTGAAAAAATTCGCACTTTACAGCATTTTTTTCACACTTGCCTAAAACTTTTGCACAGTACTGTATATGTTTGTGTGTGGATATATATGTGTGTGGATATGTGTGTGTGTGTAGGTGGGTATGTATGTGTTTGTAGGGGGGTTGTATGTATGTGTATTTATTGGGGTATGCATTTATATGAATGTATGTATGTATGTAAGTTTATGTGTAGGGGGTATGTATGTATATGCGTATTTGTTGGGGTATGCATGTATATGAATGTATGTATGTATGTTAGTTTTGTCACTGTATGTAAGTTTATGTGTAGGGGGTATGTATGTATATGTGTGTGTGTGGGAAAGACCCTGCAGTGTGGAAGGGGTCAGCATGACTGAGGGGTGGATGCTGCTAGGGGGTGGGTTCTGTTGCTGCCTTAAAAGGCAGGACAATTGCGTGAAACTTCCTCTTCTGCAAAAAGTGGGTAAAGGACAACATGTCCCATGCAACCTCCTCCATTTATCCTTTTATTTCCCCATTTTATACTATCCTGCTATCGTTAGAGGCTTAAGTCTTCAACTCGTTATTTGGGCCCTTCCCTGTGCCTTGTCGGGAACCCCTTTTTGTTGTTATCCAGCTCCCTTGCATTCAGGATTCTTACCTGAGGTCTGACTTCAGCCTTTCCCTGTTCCTCTTCTTTGTTCTTCCCCAGGTGGCAGTGCTGTGGCCCGTTGGGAAGATATTGAGCTTGCTTTGGTCATGTCTAGAAATCAACTTGGGGAAGGGACGGAACAGTTTCTCTCCCTGCCGAGCGAGGTGGCTTCTCCGAAGGGTGCAGTGCTCCCAGCTGAATTGGAGGTGCTTGCTGGAGATGCTGAAGAGTTGGAGTCACACCCTGTTCGTAGGTTATGCCCTCCAGAGCAGTGGAGCATCAGTTCTATCCTTGCCAGATGCTGGAGGCAGACCATATAGCCCTGAGGAGCCATGTTGGATAGTGTTTCTACTGTTGATGAGGGTCCTGGGATGGCATCTGGTGGTCCAAGGCCTGCGGAGTGTACAAAGGCCATGTCTGCAGCTGTTGGGGCACCTGTCTCTGTGGCAGAGGCTGGTGTTGCAGTTTCTGGTGCAGTTATGTGGTCCAGCCTTTCCATGACGGATCATCCTGCCAGTTCTTCAGTAAGGTATGAAGCCAGAGCACCGCTCAAAGGCACATTACAGCCCAGTTCAGTAGAGGGTGGGGAGTGGCAACCTCATCCAGTACAGTGCAGATCAGCAAAGGGTGTTGGTGTCACAACATTATCCATATTGGAGGAGAGCTCAAAGGGTCAAAATAAACCCATTTATCTGGTATCCTCCCTCCACCTCCTGTTGGTTATCTAGACCTTGTAGGTCATCCTGCTCACTCTTCCTTGCCTGCTTATCGAGTTTCATTCCTTAGTGTGTGATTCCATTCTGATTTGATTTCCTAGTGCTACTACATGGCTTGTTTTTTTCACTGTGGCTTTGTCTCTTCCGTTGTTGCCGTTGCTCCTGGTTGACCTCGGTTTTTTCTCTCACCTCCAGTGCTTTATCAGCCCCCGGTACCTTGGCTCTCTCTATGATTACCCTGCTACCATTCTACCTGGGACATCGCCCTCTGGCCTCAGTGATCCTCCTTTTGTGGTATGGGTCACTTGGACTGCGATCTGTCTCGTTACCTCAAGTGGTGCCGTACCTCTCTCGATGCAGGTTGCTACTCTGGCCCCTGGTAGGGACTTTCCCAGTGGCACATCAGGTAGTTTACCAGGTACGACAGATTTGCCTGTTGGTTAGAGGTTGGGAGTTCTTTGGAGCTAGCCCAGTCAGCACTGGCTGGGGTTTTATCTTGTGTGGACCTACCCCGCTGACCTCAAGTACCTTATTTACTACTCTCGTAGCAGTCTTAGCCTGCTTCCTTTTTCTGGGCCCAGGTGTTGGCTACCCCTCTTTTTAGCCAACTTCATCGGCGGTCCTTCCTCTCATTCAGGTCTATAACACCTAGGCCGGAGTTCTTCTTAACCACTTTAGCAGAGGTGTCAGCCCACTACTTGTTTCAGGGTCCAGGTGGTGGCTACCCCTCATTTTGGGCCGCTTCTTCAGTGGTCCTTCCTCTCTCTTAGGCCTACTACACCTATGATGGTGGCCTTAGTTCTTTTTGTACAATTTAGCAGCAGTCTTAGCCCAATTCTTGTTTCAGGGTCCAGGTGGATACTTCGCCTATTGCTGCTCCATACTTTAGTGGTCTCAGCCAGCTTGTAGGCTCATTCCTACTTATGCATAACTTATGGAGTAGCTGGCTTAGCGGTCCTGGCCCACTGGTATTTGTCTTGCCTATGAAAAGCCTCCCACTGATTTACTGGTCACATCGGCTCTTACCTCTCTCTCTCCGTGTGATCTTACCCTCTTACAGTCTAGACTATGGTGGCTCTGTACCCTCTGTGCCATCATTCCTAGTGGTCCTAGTCAACACTCTGGATTGCTCCTTCACTCTAGTTATCCCTGCTATCCAGTACACCTTTTCGTGATTCTGGACTTTCCCGCTTTAGGGGTTCTACCCAAGACTTCCTTTGGTCTGGATCAATACCTCTGGTGAACTAGTCTTTCATCCCGGTCAGGTCACAGCTCATTTGGGATTAGACATCTGGCTTCCTCCACATCAAGGGGACACTGGTGGCTTGCACTGGTCCTCATCCACGTTCTCAAGCACCGCCCTCAAGCAACTGAACAATTCAGGCCAAGGATTTCCTTGACAGTTGGCCAGAGGATCATGGCTAGCCTGCAGGCTGACAATGGGTTTAAGTGTCTGCTTGGACTAGGCTCCTAAGTGGTGTGGCTTCCCTGACTGAGAGGACCTCATGGTCTGGTACAGAGCTTGTAATAGCTATGGGTGGTGCTTCGGCTTGATAGAATCCAGTCCTGTCTATTGCATCTTTGACAACCTTTGTTTAATCCTCTGCTGAGGGGCATGGTCATGCCAGAGGAGCTTTGTGTCCTGTGGTGCGCTCGCAGGTCAGTGCTAAGATGTCTTGTAGATGTCACAGAGATGTTAGGTCTAGTAGTAGTAGTGGTGAGAATGTTGTGCATGTTCTTTTTCCTGTTACAGATGTTACCAGTCCCCATTGCAATCGATGATCCAGGAGTTCTTGCTGCTGGTCGCAGAATCCATCACCACATCCACAGTTGCCTAGCTTGGTCCAGGTAGTTCAACCCTACTGTATCTGCACGGTGAGTCTGACTGTTCTGGGGCTGGGTCTGTGATCAGCAAAGTCCGAGTAGTGATGTCCTGCTTCTGCTTAAGCAGGTTCTTCGCAAGTTGGAGAGTGTTCCAGCGGTAGGTGAGGGGAGCAAGTGCACAACATCACTAAAGACTGGAACATTTATTCTGGATATAAATAATTAACTCTGAAGGTTTGGGATCCCTGTTGTGAGTACTTCATCTAATGTATTAGTGATTGCAACTCCAAGCACAGGATCCACTGGTAGGAAACAACAACTTACCCTTCATCATCTCCAGACATAAGATCACCAATGTTTAATATTCTGACTGGTACCTAACCCTTGCATTGCCATCTCATCTGTATAATCCTCTTCATTTTAATCAGAACTGACTGCAGCTGAACTACTGATCACTTAGTCTGGTCTGGGAACAAAGTTGTGTTACACTTCGTCTAGACATCTGAAGAAGTTGCCCTGGAACTCATTGGAAACCACCACCTTGTCACCCAGCTGAATGTATAGTGTTATCACATACTGCATATGCTAATTTTCTTATTATTGTTTATGGTACCTAACATGTGCAAGATATCAAAGTCTTTCAGTTCTCCCACCTGCTCATCAATTTCTCTATCTTCATCCCTTCTAAATTCTCCAATGATTTGTCCACATAAGCAGTTTGTTGCCTGCACTCTTTGTGTCCATCCACCAAGAGACAACCCACACCTCTTCACACATACAAATCCTCATCTCACCTGCTTTTTGTGTCTGCAACTCTCCTTCTAGCTTCAGGATATATCTCTCCCAAACCTGGTCCCACCTTCTTCTTAGACCGCTAACTATCTACTCTTCTTGTGGGATGGACCTCTGCAATCTATTGACCATTCCCTGCCTCCCTCCATCTCCTCCGCACTTCTCCTGTGCATTATGGAATGCTCACTCTCTATATAACAAACTCCACTCAACACACAACCTTTTTCTCACCAACTCCCTTAACCTATTCGTTATCACAAAAACCTGGGTCTCACATTCTGACTCCTCTGTGGAAACCACTATCTCTTATGGTGGCCTACCTTTCTCACACACCTCTCCCTTATGGCAGGGATGGGAGTGGGACTTCTCTGTCAGCTCTACTTCTACAGGACTCTTCCACCATCAGTCTTCATCTTTTTCCTCTGAAAGTCATTCAGTAAAACACTGCTCAGCTTCTAACATCACAATTTCCCCATTTCATCTCATTTCCACCATCTTAGCTCCTTCAGACTCTCACACACTTTCCCCTGCCCCCTAAAACATATCTCCTCACCTGCCAGACCTAGCATCCATCATGTAATGTCTCTCTCTTCACTCTACTACTAACCTAGACTTTCTTGTCCAAGGACATAACATTTCACTAAGTTCTTCTTTGGATCAGCAAGCTGGTCTCCAATTTCAACACTCCCAGCTCAGGAATCCCAGACTCTGGCTAAATTCATCAACCTCTATGCTATCCTCCTGTTGCAGAGCTGCAAAACGTTTCTGGTGAAAGTCTCATTCTGTTGCCGACTTCTACCATTATAAATTCATCCTATTTTTTTTAAACACAGCCTTCACCCAGGCTAAACAATACTATTATATTCCTCTTCAACCATTACGTGCCTCCATGATCCCATGCCCTCTCGCCTTATCAAGGCTCTCACACCTACTCTTGTTCTCAACCTTACTACAAATATCTTTAATTCCTCTCTTTCTAACTTTTCATTCCTCATTCAAACATGCGATAGTCAAACTTCACAAGTATAATGTATGGTATGAAAAACAAACAAAAGAGAGCGCCCACTAGTGTAGTACATCACAACTATATCAATGATAGTGTAAGTATATAAAGATTACACTCACATGTACAGATGGTCAGAAGGCTGATATCAGTCAAGCTTTCAAACAGGCTTGTGGAGAAATTGCTTCCACCTCCACTAGGAGGCACAGTATTCAGCAACAGTTTAAATCAATAAAAGTCGTATGATTTTTGAGTCCTTGTCAGCTTTTTATCTCTTTTATGCTTTGATAAAGCAGCTTTTGTCGCTGTGAAATGCGTTAGCGTTATAGTTCATACATTGTATTTTTATCATATGATTTTTATTGATTAAACAGTTGCTACTTGGATCCAGCCGTGTGTCACGGTTTTCAAGACACTCAGACCAGTAGGTGAAATAAAAAGCAATTTTATTAAGAACAAAATAAATGACAAAGATTGCCCCCTATAGGCAGCACTGCGTAGCAGCAGGAAGGCAATAGTATGACCAATATACAATATAGTAGAAAATAGCATAGGCAACTGACAGACACTGAGTACTGATGTACAAGGGTTAATGGAATAATCAGTCCGTCTCAGTTGTGTTGTTTGGCACGCCCAAGGTGTTAAAGGTGGTAAATGGTGGAGAAGACTCAACACCAACAGTCTGTAATACTGAGGAAATTGTTCAGAAAAGAGGAACCTGCCACCCAGAGCCTGCTGTACTTGAATGGTAGCCCCCCATGGGCGTACGAACAGAGCAAGTAGACTGTCAGAGCTAGAGCGAATAGCCCCCACGGGCGTAACTGAGACAACTGAATTGACAGAGCTGGAGCCACTAGCCCCCACGGGCGTGATGGCAGGAACTAGATTGCAAGAGCTTGAACCAATCGCCCCCACGGGCGTAATGGAAGCAACTGAATTGCAAGAGCTTGAGCCAATAACCCCCACGTGTGTAATGGAAGGAACTGGATTGCAAGAGCTTGAGCCAATAGCCCCCACGGGCGTAATGGTAGTGACTGAATTGCAAGAGCTTGAACCAATAGCCCCCACGGGTGTAACCACAGAGATGTGCACACTAGCAGCCAGAGCCGTGCGCCACCGGGCGCGGTAATGAGCTACACCGGACTGCAAGGAGAGGAACGGCTCAGCACACAAGCAACTCTCTGTATAGACTGAAGGCCCAGAACCGGGACACAGCTCTGCACGGGTTAACGGCTCGATAGTTGGAACACAGCTCTGCACGGGTAAACAGCTCTATAGTTGGAACACAGCTCTGCACGGGTTAATGGTCCAATAGTCGGAACACAGCTCTGCAAGGATAGACACCTCGGTAGTTGGAACACAGCTCTGCACGGGTTAACAGCTCGAAAGTAGGAACACAGCTCTGCAGGAAGCGGCTCAGAGGCAGGAACCAGCACAGCATGGGCAACCGCTGTAGCCGCTCAGGACAGCAAGTGGGACAGTCACAACGTTGCCGTGGCAGGAACGTAGACCGGGCCGGAGTAACTGGTACAGGTCATGGAGCAGGTCACGGAGCCGGGTCGAATCACGGAGCAGGTTCTCAGACAAGCAGGATCAGGATACAAGCAGGAACGTCAGCCAGGCCGGGTCAAATCACGGAGCAGGTTCTCAGACAAGCTGGATTAGGAAACGAGCAGGAACGTCAGCCAGGCCAGGTCAAATCACGGAGCAGAAACATAGGATCGTAATCAGAGATAGCCAAGTCAGTACACCGGAAATCAGGAACGCAGGAACACAGCACAGCAAAAACTGGCTCAGGAACACCACGAAAGGGCACCTGACAGGTGCCACTGGCCCAGTATAAAAAGGTCACCAGGGCCGGGCCAAACAGGCTCAACCAATCGGAGCGCAGCACAAGCAAAAGTGACACGAAGAGAAACTGCACCGTGATAGTACCCCCCCTCAAAGGCCCACTCTCCCTGCAGGAGGTCTCGGCTTCTGTGGGTATTTAGAGTGGAAGTTGTGCAATAATCTAGGTGTATGGAGGTCCTTATGATCCACCCAGGAACGTTCCTCAGGGCCATAGCCCTTCCAATGGACCAAATATTGCAACTTCCCCCTAAATCTCCTAGAATCAATGATACTTTGTATCTCGTATTCCTCTTGGCCCAGAACGTCCACCGGCCCAGGAACTACTGGAGAGGTAGTATAGCGATTACAAACCAAGGGTTTCAGCAGAGATACATGGAACACATTATGTATACGCATAGAGGCAGGAAGCTCCAAAGCGTAGGAAATAGGGTTCACCCTGCGAATAACTTTAAACGGACCAATGAATCTGGGAGCCACCTTATTGGAGGGCATCTGCAAATTGAGATTTCTGGACGAGAGCCATACCCTGTCCCCAACCTGAAAGGAGACCGCTGGCAGCCATCTACGATTGGCATGCCGCTGTTGACACTGGAAAGACTGACCGAGGGTCCTCTGAACCTGTGCCCGAGTGGAGCGAAGCTGCTCGATATGCTCATCCAGAGCTGGATCTGTTGCGCTTGAAATGAGTCCGGACGATGAATTAACTGCACAGTTCCTGGCGAACTCTGCCCACGGCAACAGGTCGGACTAATTGTCATGATGATCGTTCACAAAGCAACGCAGGAACTGCTCCAGTCCCTGATTGGCATGCTCAGCGGCTCCATTGGTCTGGGGATGGTAGGCGGATGAAAAGGACAATTGGATGCCCATCTGACCGCAAAATGTCCTCCAAAATCTGGACACGAACTGGCTACCACGATCTGACACCACCACTCTGGGTACCCCGTGCAAGCGAAACACTTCCTTGGCAAAAATCATAGCCAGTTCCTGGGCCGACGGGAGGCCAGAGAGGGGCACAAAATTAGCCATTTTCGAGAATCTGTCAACCACCATCAGGTGCCCCTTAGATACTGGCAGTTCCCCCAAAAAGTCAATGGAAATATGGGACCACGGACGTTCACCATTAGGTACAGGCTGCAGTAGACCCACTGGGAGATGCCTGGTTGTCTTGGCATGGGCACAGATGGCACAGGCTGCAGTAAATACTTGCATTTTATGAAAGAGTGAGTAGTAATTTGGACAGGGGAATTGCTGTTGATGTATTATACTTGGATTTTGCAAAAGCCTTTGACACAGTGTCTCACAACAGGTTACTGCATAAATTAAAAGGCTTCAGTTTGGGCGGTGTTATCTGTACATGGATTGAGAACTGGTTAAATGATAGATGGCAGAGAGTTGTTGTAAATGGAACTTTTTCAAATTGGTCTAGGGTTATAAGTGGGGTGCCACAGGGTTCAGTCCTGGGCCCAATGCTTTTTAATTTGTTTATTAATGATCTAGAAGTGGGAATTGAAAGTAGCATCTCAATCTTTGCTGATGACACTAAGCTATGTAAGGAAATACATACAGAGCTGGATGTTTTTTTCCCTACAGAAGGATTTAGATAAACTAAGTGAATGGGCAGAAAAGTGGCAGATGTCATTTAATGTAGATAAATGTGAGGTTATGCATTTGGGTTGTAGAAACAAACTTGCTACATATACTCTAAATGGGAAACAACTTGGGAAATCCTCATTAGAGAAAGATTTAGGCGCACTGTTAGACAATAGACTTCACAGCAGTGTGCAGAGTCACTCAGCTGCTGCAAGAGCAAATAGAGTACTAGCCTGCATAAAAAGAGGTGTAGAAGCAAGGGATGCTAATATTATCCTACCTCTGTATAAATCCTTGGTTAGGCCTCATCTAGAATATGGAGTACAATTTTGGTCACCTGTTCTAAAAAAAGACATTACTGAACTTGAAAAGGTGCAGAGACGTGCAACAAAACTGATAAAGGGATTGGAGGATCTGAGACTAGCCAAACTGGGTTTGTTTACATTAGAGAAGAGACGTCTAAGGGGTGATATGATTACCATTTACAAATACATTCAAGGTCAATACAAAGAACTATCCAATGAATTATTTATGCAAAGAGCTGAGCTAAGAACAAGAGGTCATCCATTAAGACTTGAGGAAAGGCGCTTTCGACTAAAACACAGGCAGGGATTCTTTACAGTAAGGGCGGTAAGGCTATGGAATTCTTTGCCTCGGGATATTGTGCTTGCAGATAATGTAACTGCATTCAAAAAAGCAATGGATACCTATCTAGCACAGAACAATGCTGACAGTTATGACAGATGGCTTCAAAGCAAATAGGATATTGACACACACACACACACATTGGAAATTGCTCCAGAGGGCTTTTTTTTGCCTTCCTCTGGTGTTATTGGCATGGGCTGGACTTGATGGACGCATGTCTTTTTTCAGCCTTATCTACTATGTTACTATGTTAAATGCGGAACAATCAGCTCTAAGGGAGGGCCACCAAAATACTTGTGAGAGAGACCATATTAACTGATCTCTCCCAATGTGCCCAGCCGCCTTAGATGAGTGGTAAGTCTCAAGCAGACGGGTACGGAAAGACTCATCCACAAAGCACTTGCCAACTGGGTCTCTGGGGGTGCCCTTGCCTGAGATGCCAAAATTTCCTCCCCCAGAGGTGATACTGGTACGCACTGTTGCCAAGATGCGATCTGGCTGAATAATAGGCACCGGTTCTTCCTCCCTCTCAATGTCCGAAGCAAATTGTCTGGACAGAGCATCTGCCCTGACATTTTTAGAACCAGGTAGATAGGACACTATAAAGTTAAACCGGGACAGAAAAAGTGCCCATCTAGCCTGTCGTGAGGACAACCTTTTAGCTTCGGCGAGATATGTCAAGTTCTTATGATCGGTTAAAATTAGTACTGGGTTCTTAGTGCCCTCCAGTAGGTGATGCCATTCCTTAAGTGCCAGGATAATGGCTAAGAGTTCCCTGTCCCCAATCTCATAGTGGCTTTGGGCAACAGAGAGTTTCTTTGAAAAGAACCCACAAGGTTTCAGTGGGCCATCTTCCACCAGCCGTTGGGAAAGCACTGCCCCAACCCCAACTTCAGAGGCATCGACTTCCAATGTAAATGGTAGGGCAGGGTTGGGGTGGGATAGTACTGGAGCTAAGGCAAAAGCGGACTTAAGTGTCTCGAAAGCATTCTCCACAGCCTCGGACCATTGAGAGGGAGTAGCACCCTTTAGGGCGCGGCCACTGTAGTACCGCTGCCAACTTCTCCTGGTCCATAGCAATGCCATTAACTGATATCACGAACCCCAGGAAGGGTACTTGGGACCTATGAAATTTGCATTTCTCAAGTTTACAAAATAGTTTGTTTTGACGTAGTCGTGACAAAACTTCAGAGACATCCTTAACGTACTGTGTGAGGTTGGCAGAGTGAATTAAGATATCATCAAGATATACTACCACGCAGGATTGCAGCATATCACGAAGGATGTCATTAATGAATTCCTGGAATACTGCCGGTGCGTTAGATAGCCCAAATGGCATAACCAGATATTCATAATGCCCAGATCTGGTACTGAATACCGTCTTCCACTCATCTCCTGCCCTGATTCTGATCAGGTTGTAAGCAGCTCTGAGATCAAGTTTAGTGAAAATGGATGACCCTTTTAACCTGTCAAATAATTCGGTTATGAGTGGAATGGGGATGGCATTCTTAGGCATCAGCTTGTTCAACCCACGGTAATCGATACACGGCCTTAGCTCGCCATTTTTCTTTTTTACAAAAAAGAACCCAGCACCAGCTGGAGAGGAAGAGTTGCGAATAATCCCTCTCTTGAGGGCATCCTCTATGTACTCCTCCATAGCCCTGGTCTCCTCACAAGACAGTGGATACGTGCGACCCCTGGGAGGCACCACCCACGGAGCCAGATTAATAGCGCAATCATAGGGTCTATGTGAGGGCAATGCGCTAGCCTCCCCCTTGCTGAATACGTCACTGAATTCCTGGTATTCATCTGGCAAGGAGGGGGAGGTACAACAAATCTTGACAGGGTGGGACAGACAGTTCTTAACACAGTATTCAGACCAAGACTTAACCTCACATCTCTGCCAGTCAAACTGCGGGTTGTGTAATAGTAGCCAGGGAAACCCCAGTATAACTGCATGATGTGGAGAACGAATTATTTGGAAGCGTAATTCCTCCTTGTGAAGGGCCCCAACAGTCATAGAAATAGGAACAGTCTCCATAGTGATGAAAGCAGGTTCAAGAGGACGGCCATCGATGGCTTCAATGGCCAGTGGAGACTCCGTTTTGAGTAACGGAATCTTATGCAACTCGGCAAAGGACTGGTCCATAAAATAATCTGCTGCACAGCAATCAACCAGTGCCATAACTGATACCGAACGGTCTGCCAAAGAAAATGCCATCTGGATGGTGGGTTTCTGTATGCAAGAGTCAAGGGACTGCTATACACCACCTAGGGCCTGTCCCTCAAGGTACCCTAGGTGCGTCCGTTTCCCGGTTTTACCGGACATGTACGTAATAGGTGCCCAGCTTTGCCATAGTACAAGCATAATCCCAGTCTTTTGCCCGTTCCTCCTTAGTAAGTCTGGTGAACCCTAGTTGCATTGGTTCACTTGCCTCTGGGAACCGCTCAGGAGGAATGGGAGGAGAGGGTGGGTTTAAAGGATTACTCTGCCCAATATTTCTGGATCTTGCCCTTCTAGCCAACCGTCTCTCGCGAATGCAAGAATCAATGAGCATAACATACTCGATGTAATCATCCAGGCCACTAGGTAGTTCCCTGGCAGCAATTTCATCTTTAATGGTATCGGACATGCCCTGAGCAAATGCTGCCACCAGTGCCTCGTTGTTCCAACCAACCTCTGCTGCCAAGGTCCGAAATTCAATGGTGTAATCGTCCAATGTATGCTCGCCCTGCTGTATTTACATTAACCTCCTGGCAGCAGAGGCAGTTCTGCCCGGAACCTCAAACACTCTACGGAACTGTCTTACGAATTCATCAAAGTTCCGAGTACAGGGTTTGGCATTTTCCCAGAGATGGTTGGCCCATGCCAGTGCTCTGCCCGTCAACAGGGAGATCATAAATCCGACCTTACTATGGTCGTTAGGAAATGCCTGGGGCGTTAATTCTAGAAAGATCTCCAATTGATTCATAAAGCCCCTGCATAGGTTAGGTTGGCCATCATATCTTAATGGTAATGGTGCCACCGCCGTTAGCCCTCTGGGAGGAGCTAGAGGAGCCACAGACAGATTGTCCGGTGTCATAACTGGAGGGACCACCGGATTTTGGCTTGGCTTGTTGAGGTGTACCGTTAGCTCAAGTAGCGTTTGTAAGACCAATGTCAATTGGTCTAGGCGCAGTTCGTGAACATCCATTCTCCAGTGGATGTTTTGTGCAATACTTTCACCCTTACTGTCTGAGGTCATGGGCCTTTTGTACTGTCACGGTTTTCAAGACACTCAGACCAGTGGGTAAAAATAAAATGCAATTTTATTAAGAACAAAATAATGACTGAGAACGCCCCCTATGGGTAGCACTGCGAAAGGGTATATACAAAGGGTTAATGGAATAATCAGTCCGTCTCAGTTGTGTAGTTTGGCACACCCACGGTGTTAAAGGTGGAGAATGGGGGAGAAGACTCAACACCCACAGTCTGTAATACTGAAGAAACTGTCCAGCAAAGAGGAACCTGCCACCCAGCCTGCTGTACTTGAATGGTAGCCCCCACGGGCGTATGAGCAGAGCGAGTAGACTGCCAGAGCTAGAGCGAATAGCCCCCACGGGCGTAACAGAGACAACTGAGTTACCGGAGCTGGGACCACTAGCCCCCACGGGCGTTGTGGTTGGAACTGGATTGCAAGAGCTTGGACCAATACCCCCACGGGCGTTACGGAGACAACTTTTGTTACCAGAGCTTGAGCCAATAACCCCCACGGGCGTAAACACAGAAACGTGCACAGAAGCAGCCAGAGCCGTGCGCCACCGGAGAAGAAAAGGAACAGCTCAGCACAAAGCAACTCTCTGTATAGACTGAAAGCCCATCACCAGAACACAGCTGTGCATGGGTTAATGGCTCAATAGTTGGAACACAGCTCTGCACTTGTTAACAGCTCGATAGCTGGAACACAGCTCTGCATGGGTTAACAGCTCAATAGTTGGAACTCAACTCTGCACGGACAGACAGCTCGGTAGTTGGAACATAGCTCTGCAAGGGTTAACAGCTCGACTACAGAAACACAACTCAGCAGTAAGCGTCTCAGTGGCAGTAAACAGCACAACACGGAGCCGCATTGAACAGCAAGTGGCACAGTCACAATGTCGCCGTGGCGACAAGGCAGACAGGAACAGAGACCGGCTGCAGTAACTGGAACAGCAAGCCGGGTCGAATCACGGAGCAGGTATTCAGGCAAGCCGGATCAGGAAACGAGCAGGAACGTCAGCCAGGCCAAGGTCAAATCATGGAGCAGGTTCTCACACAAGCCGGATCAGGAAACGAGCAGGAACGTCAGCCAGGCCGGGTCATATCAAGGAGCAGGTACACAGGAACGTAGTCAGAGATAGCCAAGTCGGTACACCGGAGATCAGGAACACAGGAACACAGCACAGCAAAACTGGCTCAAGAACACCACAAAAGGGCAAATGACAGGTGCCACTAGCCCAGAATAAAAAGGTCACCAGGGGCGGGCCAAACAGGCTCAACCAATCGGAGCACAGCAGAAGTGAGAGTGACAGCAAGTGAAGCTGCACCGTGATAACACCCCTGGCCTGGTGAGTGGAACCACGGTCCTCACCAGGGATGTTGTTGTGTCCCCTGTATTCTTTGACCACAGTCTGGTGGGTGGGAATTCGTTCCCCACCAGGTCAACTGATGACCCAGCCAAAGGGAGTGGGACCACTGTCCTCCCTAAGGAAGTTGGGATTTGCTCCAGTTTTTCTAACTGCACAGAGTCTGTTTGCCCTGGATTGGTGAGTGGGAGCGTGCTCCTCACCGGTCCTTTGGATGCCCCTACCCTGGGCAAACAAGTCCCCAGAGTTGCCAACAGTTCTCTGGATGTTGTCTCAGCCCAGGAGAGTGGGAGCAGCATCCCCTCCTGTCCCTGGGGGATATTTGCCCCACCAAAAGGGGGAGTGTCCCCAGTGTTCCCCAAGTTGCCCCACAGGCCACTGAGGATCCAGAGACACAATTGCCCCAGGGAGATCCACCACATGGACTGGTTATGGACCCTGAGCCACTGGCCCCAGATCCAGAAGGGCCTGACCTCAGCTCTGCCAGAGGCATGGCCCATGAGAGGCCGCCCAATTTGGTGCCAGCCAAAACCAATAGGCACCAGTTTAATGTAACGGAAGCTAAGAAGGGACTGCGTAGCCTTCTGCCGTCGTTCCCGGGTCTCTACTTCTTGACGATGGACTGGCGCCGTCAGATGCACCGGTTGAAGTATGGATGGTCACTGGAAACAGTCGCAGGTTCACTGGAAGCTGGTAAGCATGGAAGAGTCCACGTCGCCGCCTGACAGTCCACGAAGTTAGGTCGCAGGAAACTGGCAGCAGGCAGGCGGTCGACGATTTAGGATACTTGGCACAGATGGGTATCAGAGTGGACACTTTAGTCCATAAGCAATACAAGAGAAAGACCACAGATATTTATACACAAATCTTACTTATGGGGGAAACCAGAAACAATAGGGTGTGATCCAATCACAATACATCAGACAAAGGCCAGCAACATATGGTCTTAACAGATACAATAACTTAGACATGATTACATTTCAGATACAAAAGGGTTTGATGAACAAAGACTTGAGGGCTTGACTAATTACCTATCACGGTGCCCGTGATTCGTGCTATCTGGTGTCTATCACTTGCTGGGAACTACTCATTGGCTGTCTGCTATTAGCCCTTCTCACTTTGCCTTTTTAAACCCTGGTTGGGCACTCCCAGGTTGCCCTTTCATGATGTTTCTTACCTCACCGGTCCTGACCAGCTGTCAGGCTTCTGGGCCTGCTGTTCCTACGTTCCAGTGTTCCAGTGATCCTGTGTTCCGGTGTTCCTGTGCCTCATCGTTCCAGTATTCCAGTATTCCGGTGTTCCAGTACCTCGCGGGTTAATCCTCCTGAGTTCCTGAGTCTCCACATTAACCTGGTTGCGAGAATTACTGTTGGTCCCAGCGTGTGGACACTGGTTTACTCCATTAAACCTGGTGGCGCTAGTAACTGTTGGTCCCAGCGTGCGGATGCTGGTTTGCTCCATTAAACCTGGTGGCGTTCGTTACTGATGGTTCCAGCGTGCGGACGCTGGTTTGCTCCTTGACTACTCATATACTGAGAACAGGTTGCTGTCCAATTCCTTATGCAGTTGTCTGGTATTCTCTGGCTAAAGACTTCTGCTGAGTGAGACCATTGCTCCTCTCCACACTACTGTCATTGTCACCTGACAGCTTGGTCTCCTCTCTTGGGCTGCCCTGCCCGGTATTGGTAAGGCCGGTAGAACCTAAGTACGTTACATCTTAAGGTTGCCTTACCCGGCATAGGCAGGGCCAGTAGAGCCTTCTATCAGTATTTCCTCAGGCTGCCCTGCCCGGTATTGGTAAGGCCGGTAGAACCTGTTCTTGCTGCCATCCTAAGGTTGCCTTACCCGGTATTGGCAGGGCCGGTAGAGCCTACACTCAGTACTCCTTTGGGCTGCCTTGCCCGGCATTGGTAAGGCCAGTAGAACCGGTACATGTCATCTTACGGTTGCCTTACCCGGTATAGGCAAGGCCGGTAGAGCCTATCGCTATTGCAGCTGTCACTCGGGTTGCCTTGCCCGATATTACTGGCAAGGCTGGTAGAACCTATTCTCTTGTCATTTATTGTTGTATTGTTATATGTATGATTCCCTACGGGGATTGCCTTAACTTTTCAATAAAGTTACGTTTTTACCAAACCTTAAGTCTGAGAGTCTTCAAATACCGTGACAGTACGAAAGGGCCATGACCTCAGACACTAAGAGTGATGGTAACGCACAGAATATCCATTGGAGGATGGATATGCACGAGCAACGTTTGGATCAGCTAGCGGTAGCTATCCAAACTATTCTTGAACGCACGGTACTTGCTGATAAGTCCGGTGCTAGATTAAAGACGAGATTGCAGCAAAAGATTTACCTACTGACCTAGATGATTATATTGAATACGTTATTCTAATTGACTCCAGAATACGTGAGAGATTAACCGCCAGAGAGCGACGAGCACGGCTTAAAAATAATGGGTCCAGTAGCATATTTTGCCCACCCAACCCTCCCTTGGCATCCAAACCTAGTGAACCAATACAGGAACCAGGTGAATCTATGCAGGTGGGTTTCACTAGGTTAACCAAGGAACAGAGGAGGCATCGCAAGATACAGGGATTATGTTTATATTGCATTAAAAATGGTCACCTGTTGAGATCTTGTCCGGTACGTCCTGGAAACGAACACACCTAGGGTACCTTGGGGGACAGGCCCTAGGTGGTGTCCAATCGTCCCCAGTGATGGGCACACTTAAACCCACCATACAGGTGGTATTGTCATGGGTACAATGCTCAGTGGAGGTTTTGGCCCTGGTTGATTCTGGTGCAGCTGGGTATTTTATGGACAATACCTTTGCTGAGTTGCACGGGGTACCATGCATCCAGAGTGAAACCCCTCTTGCTATTGAAGCGATTGATGGCAGACCTTTGGAACCGGCCCAGGTTACTTTTGAAACAATGCCATTGTCCATGACTATTGGGGCTCTCCACAAGGAGGAGCAGCAGTTTCAGTTAATTAACTCTCCTCACCATGCTGTGATTTTGGGCTTTCCTTGGTTACAGTTGCACAACCCACAATTTGATTGGCAGAAATGTGAGATTTCTGCTTGGTCTCAGTTCTGTATGGATAAGTGCGTTACCCATCCTGTTAAGGTCTTGTGCACCTCCCCTTCACTACCTGATGTGTACCAGCAGTTTAGCAATGTTTTCAGTAAGGGAGAGGCTGACGCCTTACCTCAGCACAGACCATACAACTGTCGTATAGAACTGAGTCCTGGAGCAGTACCACCAAGGGGACGCACATATCCATTGTCTTGTGAGGAAAACCAAGATATGGAGGAATACATAGCTGATGCCCTTAGTAGAGGGATCATAAGGAAATCTATTTCTCCGGCTGGGGCCGGGTTCTTTTTTGTTAAGATAAAGAGTGGAGAACCACGACCATGCATAGACTACCGTGGGCTGAATAAGCTGATGGCAAAGAATGCTTACCCGATACCACTCATCACCGAGCTGTTTGATAGACTTAAGTGGTCCTCGATTTTCACCAAATTGGACTTACGGGCAGCTTACAATTTGATACATATCAGAGCCGGTTATGAGTGGAAAACTGCCTTCAATACGAGATCTGGGCATTATGAATACCTAGTCATGCCATTTGGTCTATCTAATGCGCCTGCAGTCTTTCAAGAATTGATCAATAACGTTCTCGGAGATATGTTACAATCGTGTGTCGTAGTTTACCTTGATGATATACTTATCCACTCCAAAGATTTGTCACAACACATTAAGGATGTGTCTGAAGTGTTGCTGCGCTTACGCAAAAATAGATTATTCTGTAAACTGGAGAAATGCGAGTTCCACAAAACCAGTGTACCATTTCTGGGGTTCATAATTGGCAAAGACGACATTGCCATGGATAAAGAAAAATTGACGTCAGTCTTACAGTGGCCTAAACCTAAGAGTCTTAAAGCCATCCAATGATTCCTGGGCTTCGCCAATTATTATAGGAAGTTTATTAAGAACTTCTCCTCTATTGTGAAACCTCTGTCTGACACATAAGGGCGCTAATCCATCTCTCTGGCCGGTGGCTGCTGAGGAGGTCTTTGAGAAGTTGAAGGTAGCCTTTGCTAAAGCTCCTGTGTTATCCCACCCCAATCCTCTACTTCCCTTTACATTAGAGGTGGATGCCTCAGATATTGGGGTTGGGGCAGTTCTGTCTCAACGACAGGTCAAAGGCGGCACACTCAGACCCTGTGGGTTCTTTTCTAAAAAATTGACTGGAGCACAAAGTCATTATGAAATTGGTGATAGAGAATTACTGGCAATTATCCTTACGCTCAAAGAATGGCGTCATTTACTTGAAGGCACAAAAAATCCTATTTTGATTCTGACTGATCACAAGAATCTGACTTATCTCTCTGAGGCCAAGAGATTGTCTTCTTGCCAGGCCAGATGGGCATTGTTTCTATCCCAATTCAATTTCATTGTATCATATTTGCCAGGATCTAAAAATGTTAAGGCTGATGCTCTGTCTAGACAATTTGAGGCGGAGGTTGACAGAAAAGAAGCACCAGCACCTATTATTCAACCTGATCGAATACTGGCCACCATATGTACTAGTATCACTTCACCATTAGGGGAAGAGATTTTGGCTTCCCAAGCCCCTGCTCCTCATGAAACTCCAGCGGGCAAATGTTTTGTCACTGAACCATTCCGTACTCGATTACTTGAAACCTACCACTCCTCTAAGTCTGCGGGACATATTGGTAGAGATCAATTGTTTTGGTCTCTCCCTCAGTTATTCTGGTGGCCTTCTATGAGAGCAGATTGTGCCAATTTTACGAATGCCTGTGCTACCTGCGCCCGTGCCAAAACCCCTAGAGATCTCCCGGTGGGCCTGCTTCAGCCGGTGCCTAATGGTGAACGCCCTTGGTCTCATGTCTCTATCGACTTTATGGGAGAATTGCCCAGGTCTAGAGGGTATTCCTTCATATTGATGGTGGTAGACAGGTTTTCTAAAATGGCTCACTTCGTACCTCTCCGTGGCCTTCCTTCAGCTAAAGAACTGGCAATAGTATTTGCTCGAGAGGTGTTTCGGTTGCATGGAGTACCCAGGGTACTGGTGTCCGACAGGGGGAGCCAGTTTGTGTCCAGATTCTGGAAGGCATTTTGCGAACAGATGGGCATACAGCTATCATTCTCTTTTGCTTATCATAGGGCCAGTCAAGGTTTGGAACAGTTTCTGCGCTGTTTTGTGACTGACCATCATGATAATTGGGCCGACTTGTTGCCTTGGGCAGAGTTCGCCAGGAACTGTGAAGTTAATTCTTCCTCCGTGAGCTCTCCGTTTTTGATCAATTAATGGTTCCAACCCTGTCTGCTCCCGGATTCCTTTCAGACACAGCAGATTCCAGCTCTGGATGAGCATATAGAGCAACTCCGTTCCACATGGGCAAAAGTTCAGAGGGCACTGGGCCAGTCTTTCCAGCGACATCAGCGTCATGCTAATCGCAGAAGGCTTCCAGCGGTTTCCTTCCAAGTTGGGGATAGAGTATGGCTGTCCTCTAAGAAACTGAAGCTCAAGGTCCCATCTAATAAGCTAGCACCTCGGTTTATTGGTCCCTACAGAATTATTCGCAAGATTAACCCTGTTTCCTATGCTTTGGAATTACCTGCATCCATGCGCATTCATAATGTATTCCATGTGTCTCTCCTTAAGCCTCTTGTTTGTAACGGTTACACTACTACACCTGTGATGCCAGGTCCTGTTGAAGTCGACGGGCAGGAAGAGTACGAAATACAAAGTATTATTGATTCCCGTAGGTGCAGAGGAGGGGTACAGTATCTGGTGCATTGGAAGGATCGTTCTTGGGTAGATAGTAAGGACCTTCATGCACCCAAGTTACTACGAATTTTTCATACCAATTACCCTCAGAAGCCCAGACCCTACTCTAGGAGAGGGGGTCTTTGAAAGGGGGGTACTATCACAGTGCCCGTGATTCGTGCTATCCTGTGTCTATCACTTACTGGAGTTCCTCATTGGCTGTCTGTTATCAGCCCACCTCACTCAGCCTATTTAAACCCAGGTTGGGCACTCCCAGGTTGCCCTTTCGTGGTGTTTCTGACATCACTTTACCTGACCTGCTTGTCAGGTTTTTGGGCCTGATATACCAGTGTTCCAGTTTTCCAGTACTCCGTTGTTCCGGTGTTCCTGTGTTCCTGTGTTCCAGTACTCCGTTGTTCCGGTGTTCCTGTGTTCCAGTACCTCTCCAGTTGATCGTTCCTGAGTTCCTGAGTCTCCTGCCTGCTAGTCTCTCCAGCCATTCCGGTCTCTTCCGTGGCTCCAGCAGTTCCGGTCATCTGTCAGTGCAGCGGTGCTCGCTCCGGTGTATCCTCCGCTTGATCTCTGGACTCTCGCTCTATCTGCTGTCGCTTAGGCGACATTGTTCTTTCTCGCTCCGGCAACCTATACTGTTGGTCCCAGCGTGCGGATGCTGGTTTACTCCATTAATCTGGTTGTGCTCACTCTGTTGGTCCCAGCGTGCGGACGCTGGTTTACTCCATTAATCTGGTTGCGCTCACTCTGTTGGTCCCAGCGTGCGGGCGCTGGTTTACTCCATTAACCTGGTTGCGCTCACTCTGTTGGTCCCAGCGTGCGGACCTGGTTTACTCCATTAACCCGGTTGTGCTCATTACTGTTGGTCCCAGCGTGCGGACGCTGGTTTACTCCATTGATCTGGTTGCGCTCATTACTGTTGGTCCCAGCGTGTGGACGCTGGTTTACTCCATTAAACCTGGTGGCGCTAGTAACTGTTGGTCCCAGCGTGTGGACGCTGGTTTGCTCCATTAAACCTGGAGGCATTAGTTACTGTTGGTTCCAGCGTGAGGACGCTGGTTTGCTCCTTGACTACTCATATACTGAGGACAGGTTGCTGTCCAATTCCTTACTCAGTTGTCTGGTATTCTCTGGCTAAAGACTTCTGCTGAGTGAGACCATTGCTCCTCTCCATACTACTGTCATTGTCACCTGACAGCTTTGTCTCCTCTCTTGGGCTGCCCTGCCTGGTATTGGTAAGGCCGGTTAGAACCTAAGTACGTAACATCTTAAGGTTGCCTTACCCGGTATAGGCAGGGCCAGTAGAGCCTACAATCAGTAGTTCCTCAGGCTGCTCTGCCCGGTATTGGTAAGGCTGGTAGAACCTGTTCTTGCTGCCATCCTAAGGTTGCCTTACCCGGTATTGGCAGGGCCGGTAGAGCCTACACTCAGTACTCCTTTGGGCTGCCTTGCCCGGCATTGGTAAGGCCGGTAGAACCGGTACATGTCATCTTACGGTTGCCTTACCCGGTATAGGCAAGGCCGGTAGAGCCTATCGCTATTGCAGCTATCACTCGGGTTGCCTTGCCCGGTATTATTGGCAAGGCCGGTAGAACCTATTCTCTTGTCATTTATTGTTGTATTGTTATATATGTATGATAGATACCCTACGGGGATTGCGTTAACTTTTCAATAAAGTTACGTTTTTACCAAACCTTAAGTCTGAGAGTCTTCAAATACCATGACAGGAGGACAGTAGGATAACAGGAAAAGAGAGTAGGATAACAGGGGAGGAAAGTAAGATAACAGGGGAGAAAAGTAGGATAACAGGGGAGGAAAGTAAGATAACAGGGGAGGAGAGTAGGATAACAGGGGGAAGAGTAGGATAACAGGGGAGGTGATAACAGGGAGAAGAGTAGGATAAAAGATGAGGAGAGTACTATAACAGGGGAGGAGAGTAGGATAACAGGAGGAGGAGAGTAGGATAACAGGGGAGGAGAGTAGGATACCAGGGGGAGGAGAGTAGGATAACAGGGGAGGAGAGTAGGATAACAGGGGAGGGGAGTAGGATAACAGGGGAGGAGAATAGGATAACAGGAGGAGGAGAGTAGGATAACAGGAGGAGGAGAATAGGATAACAGGGGAGGAGAGTAGGATAACAGGGGAGGAGAGTAGGATAACAGGGTGAGGAGAGTAGGATAACAGGGGAGGGGAGTAGGATAACAGGGGGAGAAAGTAAGATAAGAGAGTAGGATAACAGGGGAGGAGAGTAGGATAACAGGGGAGGTAAGTAGGATAACAGGGGGAAGAGTAGGATAACAGGGGAAGGAGAGTAGGATAACAGGGGAGGTGAGTAGGATAACAGGGGAGGAAAGTAAGATAAGAGAGTAGGATAACAGGGAGAGGAGAGTAAGATAACAGGGGAGGAGAGTAGGATAATGAGGGAGAAGAGTAGGATAACAGGGAGGAGAGTAGGATAACAGGGGGAGGAGAGTATGATAACAGGGGAGGAGAGTAGGATAATGAGGGAGAAGAGTAGGATAATGAGGGAGAACAGTAGGATAACAGGGGAGGAGAGTACTATAAGAGGGGGTGGAGAGTAGGATACCAGGGGGAGGAGAGTAGGATGCCAGGGGGAGGAGAGTAGGATAACAAGGAAGGAGAGTAGGACAACAGGGAAAGGAGAGTAGGATAACAGGGGAGGAGAGTAGGATAACAGGGGAAAGAGTAGGATAACAAGGAGGCGATAACAGGGAGAAGAGTAGGATAATAAGGGGAGGAGAGTAGGATAACGGGGAGGAGAGTAGGATAAAAGGTGAGGAGAGTAGGATAAAAGGTGAGGAGAGTAGGATAAAAGGTGAGGAGAGTAGGAGAACAGGTGAGGAGAGTAGGATAACAGGAGAGGCGATAACAGGGAGAAGAGTAGGATAAAAGATGAGAAGAGTACTATAACAGGTGAGGAGAGTAGGATAATGAGGGAGGTGAGTAGGATACCAGGGGGAGGAGAGTAGGATACCAGGGGGAGGAGAGTAGGATACCAGGGGGAGGAGAGTAGGATACCAGGGGGAGGAGAGTAGGATAACAGGGGAGGAGAGTAGGATAACAGGGGAGGTGAGTAGGATAACAGGGGGAGGTGAGTAGGATAACAGGAGAGGAGAGTAGGATAACAGGGGGAGGTGAGTAGGATAACAGGGGAGGTGAGTAGGATAACAGGGGAGGAGAGTAGGATAACAGGGGAAGGAGAGTAGGATAACAGGGGAGGAGAGTAGGATAACAGGGAGAGAAGAGTAGGATAACAGGGGAGGAAAATAAGAAAACAGAGGAGGAGAACAGGATAACAGGGGGAGGAGAGTAGGATAACAGGGGAGGTGAGTAGGATAACAGGGGAGGAGAGTAGGATAACAGGGGAGGAGAGTAGGATAACAGGGGAGGTGAGTAGGATAACAGGGGAAGGAGAGTAGGATAACAGGGGAGGAGAGTAGGATAACAGGGGAGGAGAGTAGGATAACAGGGGAGGTGAGTAGGATAACAGGGGAAGGAGAGCAGGATAACAGGGGAGGAGAGTAGGATAACAGGGGAGGTGAGTAGGATAACAGGGGAAGGAGAGTAGGATAACAGGGGAAGGAGAGTAGGATAACAGGGGAGGTGAGTAGGATAACAGGGGAAGGAGAGTAGGATAACAGGGGAGGAGAGTAGGATAACAGGGGAAGGAGAGTAGGATAACAGGGGAGGAAAGTAAGAAAACAGAGGAGGAGAATAGGATAATAGGGAGGAGAGTAAGATAAGAGTGGAGGAGAGTAGGATAACAGGGGAGAAGAGTAGTGTAACGGAAGCGAAGAAGGGACCGCGACGCCTTCTGCCGTCGTTCCTGGGTCTCTCCTTCTCTACGGCGGACTGACGCTGTCGAGTGCACCAGTCGAGCACCGCTCGAGCAAATCAACGTTCCAGTGGTCGACTCAAAGTGGCGTTGAACCCCGGGATGACCGATTCTACCTCGAAGGATGCGGATACCGGAGGGGTCACAGGCTCTGGAAAAATCGAACTTTGCGTAACCGGAGCAGGGAAAGGGTTGCAGGAACCAAGGTAGCGGTAGCCAAGACGTTCAAGCGCTCCGGGCTCGACTCGAAGGTTGTAGCTTGATCAGGAAAAAGCAAGGCAGAGTCCATGTTGCCGTCTGACAGGATCCGAAGTTCGGTAGTGGGATCTTGGCAGCAGATGGACGAAAGATACAGGAACCTGGGCTCAGATGGGCGGCAGAGTGGCCACTTTAACCATAGGAACACAAAACTCCAGGACTCTGGTTCACTCCAAACATAACACACTTTATTGAACGAATAGCACATCTTTTATACAGTATAATACAATACCACAATGGGGACAGGAGGGGACAGGTATTATAATATTGGCTTGGCCCACAAACCAGTCGGACACAATAGGCATGTTACACCGGTGACAAAAGGGCCAATGCTAGATGGAGCCAAAGGGCCAATAGCAGGTAGGGAAAAAGGGCCAATGGTAGATGGACTAACAATGATAATACTGAGGATGTTACTACATTTGGAATGCAAACATGATTGATTAATGTCTAGACAAAGACAAAGACTCGATTGGCAGGAATACACATTCAGGGGACCAGGCCAGGGGTTGAAGCACGTACACACTAGTTTGAATGTGCGGCTTCAACCCTGGAAAATCAGGGTGTGCAGTGAGTTGTTCGTCGACCAATATGGCGTCAACTCACTGCCTCCGGTTTCCCGTTCTCGAGGCAGCATCAATGCTTCGAACACCGAACTGGGAACCACTGGCTTCTAATCGGTGATCATGTATCCCTCGCACATATTACATACGATCTTAAAACATTCGACATACATTAAACATACGACGTTCGACATACATAAACCACAGTACATGATCCAAAGGCTACGCATACAGGTCTTTGGTCTTGAGTAATTGCTGGCCAGTTCGTACGACATTGCCCAGCCTACAGTCCAAATGTTAATAAATGTCCATAGTCTTTGGATGGCTTGTTCGAGGTCCAGACAAGGGCTCAGGTAACAGGTAGGATCCGATACATTTCTCTCCCTTTTTTTTGTACCAAACCAGTGGTTGCAGTAAAAAATGCTGGCTTGGAACTCTAGAAGAGCATTACTGTTGTGAGCCGCTTGTCTGGACAGTTTGCTAGTCCGGAGGCCTTGGTCCTAGGCCAGTCCTAAGTGGGAGCCCCTTGTCCTGGGCCAGGGAACCAATGAACAAGCATCTAGGATCCGTTACAAGTAGGATAACAGGGGAGGAGAGTAGGATAACAAGGGAGGAGAGTAGGATAACAGGGGGAGGGGAGTAGATAACAGGGGAGGAGAGTAGGATAACAGGGGAGAAGAGTAGGATAACAAGGGAGGAGATTAGGATAACAGGGGAGGAGAGTAGGATAACAGGGGAGAAGAGTAGTATAACAGGGGAGGAGAGTAGGATAACAGGGGAGAAGAGTAGGATAACAGAGGAGGAGATTAGGATAACAGGGGAGGAGAGTAGGATAACAGGGGAGAAGAGTAGGATAACAGGGGAGGAGAGTAGGATAACAGGGGAGGAGAGTAGGATAACAGGGGGAGGAGAGTAGGATAACAGGGGAGGGGAGTAGGATAATGAGGGAGAAGAGTAGGATAACAGGGGAGGGGAGTAGGATAACAGGGGAGAAGAGTAGGATAACAGGGGAGGAGAGTAAGATAACAGGGGAGGAGAGTAGGATAACAGGGGAAGAGAGTAGAATAACAGGGGAAGAGAGTAGGATAACAGGGGAGGAGAGTAGGATAACAGGGGAGGTGAGTAGGATAACAGGGGAGGAGAGTAGGATAACAGGGGAGGAGAGTACGATAACAGGCGAGGAGAGTAGGATAACAGGGGAGGAGAGTAGGATAACAGGCGAGGAGAGTAGAATAACAGGGGGAGGAGAGTAGGATAACAGGGGAAGAGAGTAGGATAACAGGGGAAGAGTGTAGGATAACAGGGGAGGTGAGTAGGATAACAGGGGAGGAGAGTACGATAACAGGCGAGGAGAGTAGAATAACAGGGGGAGGAGAGTAGGATAACAGGGGGAGGAGAGTAGGATAACAGGGGAGGAGAGTAGGATAACAGGGGAGGTGAGTAGGATAACAGGGGAGGAGAGTACGATAACAGGCGAGGAGAGTAGAATAACAGGGGGAGGAGAGTAGGATAACAGGGGGAGGAGAGTAGGATAACAGGGGAGGAGAGTAGGATAACAGGGGAGGTGAGTAGGATAACAGGGGAGGAGAGTAGGATAACAGGCGAGGAGAGTAGAATAACAGGGGAAGAGAGTAGGATAACAGGGGAGGAGAGTAAGTTAGCAGGGGAGGAGAGTAGGATAACAGGGGAGGAGAGTAGGATAACAGGGGAGGTGAGTAGGATAACAGGGGAGGAGAGTAGAATAACAGGGGAAGAGAGTAGGATAACAGGGGAGGAGAGTAAGTTAGCAGGGGAGGAGAGTAGGATAACAGGGGAGGAGAGTAGGATAACAGGGGAGGAAAGTAAGATAATAGGGGAGGAGAGTAGGACAACTGGGGAGGAAAGTAAGATAACAGGGGTGTCGATAAAAGGGAGAAGAGTAGGATAAAAGATGAGGAGAGTACTATAACAGGGGAGAAGAGTAGGATAACGAGTGAGAAGAGCAGGATAACAGGGGGAGGAGAGTAGGATAACCTCTCACAGATAATTTTAACCCTCCATACACTCTGTGTCACCTCCCACAGATAACTGTAACCCTCCATACACTGTGTCACCTCCCACAGATAACTGTAACCCTCCATACACTCTGTGTCACCTCTCACAGATAACTGTAACCCTCCATACACACTGTGTCACCTCCCACAGATAACTGTAACCCTCCATACACTGTGTGTCACCTCCCACAGATAACTGTAACCCTCCATACACTCTGTGTCACCTCCCACAGATAACTGTAACCCTCCATACACTGTGTCACCTCCCACAGATAACTGTAACCCTCCATACACTGTGTCACCTTCCACTGATAACTGTAACCCTCCATACAGTGTGTGTCACCTTCCCACAGATAACTGTAACCCTCCATACACTCTGTGTCACCTCCCACAGAAAACTTTAACCCTCCATACACTTTGTGTCAACACCCACAGATAACTGTAACCCTCCATACACACTGTGTCACCTCCCACAGATAACTGTAACCCTCCATACACTCTGTGTCACCTCCCACAGATAACTGTAACCCTGCATGCACTCTGTGTCACCTCCCACAGATAACTGTAACCCTCCATACACTGTGTGTCACCTCCCACAGATAACTGTAACCCTCCATACACTGTGTGTCACCTCCCACAGATAACTGTAACCCTCCATACACACTGTGTCACCTCCCACAGATAACTGTAACCCTCTATACACTGTGTCACCTCCCACAGATAACTGTAACCCTCCATACACTGTGTCACCTCCCACAGATAACTGTAACCCTCCATACACTCTGTTTCAACTCCCAAAGATAACTGTAACCATCCATACACTCTGTGTCACCTCCCACAGAAAACTTTAACCCTCCATACACTTTGTGTCAACACCCACAGATAACTGTACCCCTCCATACACTCTGTGTCACCTCCCACAGATAACTGTAACCCTCCATACACTGTGTCACATCCCACAGATAATTGTAACCCTCCTTACACTCTGTTTCAACTCCCAAAGATAACTGTAACCATCCATACACTCTGTGTCACCTCCCACAGAAAACTTTAACCCTCCATACACTCTGTGTGAACACCCACGGATAACTGTAACCCTCCATACACACTGTGTTACCTCCCACAGATAATTGTAACCCTCCATACACTCTGTGTCACCTCCCACAGATAATTGTAGCTCCTCATACACACTGTGTCACCTCCCACAGATAACTGTAACCATCCATACACTCTGTGTCACCTCCCACAGAAAACTTTAACCCTCCATACACTCTGTGTCAACACCCACGGATAACTGTAACCCTCCATACACACTGTGTTACCTCCCACAGATAATTGTAACCCTCCATACACTCTGTGTCACCTCCCACAGATAATTGTAACTCCTCATACACACTGTGTCACCTCCCACAGATAACTGTAACCATCCATACACTCTGTGTCACCTCCCACTTAAAACTTTAACCCTCCATACACTCTGTGTCAACACCCACGGATAACTGTAACCCTCCATACACACTGTGTTACCTCCCACAGATAATTGTAACCCTCCATACACTCTGTGTCACCTCCCACAGATAATTGTAACTCCTCATACACACTGTGTCACCTCCCACAGATAACTGTAACCATCCATACACTCTGTGTCACCTCCCACAGAAAACTTTAACCCTCCATACACTCTGTGTCAACACCCACAGATAACTGTAACCCTCCATACACACTGTGTCACCTCCCACAGATAATTGTAGCCCTCCATACACTCTGTTTCAACTCCCAAAGATAACTGTAACCATCCATACACTCTGTGTCACCTCACACAGATAACTGTAACCCTCCATACACTGTGTCACCTCCCACAGATAACTGTAACCCACCATACACACTGTGTCACCTCCCACAGATAACTGTAACCCTCCATACACACTGTGTCACCTCCCACAGATAACTGTAACCCACCATACACTGTGTCACCTCCCACAGATAACTGTAACCCTACATACACACTCTGTGTCACCTCCCACAGATAAGTGTAACCCTCCATACACTCTGTGTCACCTCCCACAAATAACTTTAATCCTCCATACACACTGTGTCACCTCCCACAGATAACTATAACCCTCCATACACTCTATTGTAACGGATCCTACACGTTACTTGAACCCCTTGTCGGGACCTCAAACTATTTATCCAAAGACTATGGACATTTATTACCATTTGGACTCTATGCTGTGCCGTGACATACAAACTGTACAGCTATTCCCTAAGAGACTTAAATTCATAGACTTTGGATCACATACTATGTTTAATGTATTGCGAACGTTTTAGTTATTGTATGTTTGACGGTTTACACACTCACCGATTACCAGTTGGCGGGGGCCGGCGCGGTGTGCGATCAGCGCCACCGGATCGAACGTTCAGCGGTGGGGGCAAGAGTTCAAAGAAGGGTCAATCAAAACCCTGAAGTAGGCATGCAAATATCTTACATAGCCTAAAATGTGTATTGCAGCCACTCCAGCCATTTGACTATGTGTACTGTAGCTAAACCCCCTGCTGTGTGTTAATTCAGCCTTTGTGAACTGCAGTCAGACCCCCTGCCATGTGGTAATTAGTTCAAGCCCTCAAGTCTTTGTTCAATCAAACTCTTTTGTATCTGAAATGTAATCATGTCTGAGTCATTGTATCTGTTAAGACCATCTGTTGTTGGCCTTTTGTCTGATGTATTATGATTGGATCACACCCTTTTGTATCTGATTTCACCCATCAGTGTATAAATATCTGTGGTTTGTATCAATAAAGTGAGTTATGTTTGGAGTGAACAAGGAGTCCTGGAGTCTTGTATGGCTTATGGTTTAAAGTACCTACTCTGATACCCATCTGCGCCAAGTATCCTGAATCGTCGACCGCCTGCTGCCAGTTTCCTGCGACCCAACCTCGTGGATTGTCAGGCAGCAACGGGGACTTTGCCTTGCTTCTTCCAAGTTCCAGTAGAACCTTCAGTTCAAGCACCGGAGTACTCGAATGGTTTGACAACCGCTACCCTTGGTTCCTGCGACACTTTCCCTGTTCTTTGCAGCCTGGGAGTAGAGGCTTCATTCTCTACTTCCATGCTTCCCTGCTTCCAGCGATCCTGCGACTGTTTCCAGTGACCGTCCGTACTTCAACCGGTGCATCTGACGGCGCTTATCTTGTGCCAAGAAGGAGAGACCCTGGAACGACGGCGGAAGGCAACGCGGTCCCTTCGCAGCTTCTGTTACATCTATGTCACCTCCCATAGATAACTGTAACCTTCCATACACTCTGTTTCACCTCTCACAGATAACTGTAACCCTCCATACACTCTGTGTCACCTCCTACAGAGAACTGTAACCCTCCATACACTCTGTGTCACCTCCCACAGATAACTGTAACCCTCCATACACACTGTGTCACCTCCCACAGATAACTGTAACCCTCCATACACTGTGTGTCACCTCCCACAGATAACTGTAACCCTCCATACACTGTCACCTCCCACAGATAACTGTAACCCTCCATTCACAATGTGTTACCTCCCACAGATAATTGTAACACTCCATACACTCTGTTTCACCTCCCACAGATAACTGTAACCCTCCATACACTGTGTCACCTCCCACTGATAATTGTAACCCTCCATACACTCTGTGTCACCTCCCACAGATAACTGTAACCCTCCATACACTGTGTCACCTCCCACAGATAATTGTACCCCTCCATACACTCTGTGTCACCTCCCACAGATAACTGTAACCCTCCATACACTGTGTCACCTCCCACAGATAACTGTAACCATCCATACACTCTGTGTCACCTCCCACAGATAACTGTAACCCTCCATACACTGTGTCACCTCCCACAGATAACTGTAACCCTCCATACACTCTGTTTCAACTCCCAAAGATAACTGTAACCATCCATACACTCTGTATCACCTACCACAGAAAACTTTAACCCTCCATACACACTGTGTGACCTCCCACAGATAACTCTAACCCTCCATACACTGTGTCACCTCCCACAGATAATTGTAACCCTCCATACACTGTGTGTCACCTCCCACAGATAACTGTAACCCTACATACACTGTGTCACCTCCCACAGATAATTGTAACCCTCCATACACTCTGTTTCAACTCCCAAAGATAACTGTAACCATCCATACACTCTGTTTCAACTCCCAAAGATAACTGTAACCATCCATACACTCTGTGTCACCTACCACAGAAAACTTTAACCCTCCATACACTCTGTGTCACCTCCCACAGATAACTGTAACTCTCCATACACTCTGTGTCACCTCCCACAGATAACTGTAACCCTCCATACACTGTGTCACCTCCCACAGATAACTGTAACCCTCCATACACTCTGTTTCAACTCCCAAAGATAACTGTAACCCTCCATACACTCTGTTTCAACTCCCAAAGATAACTGTAACCATCCATACACTCTGTGTCACCTACCACAGAAAACTTTAACCCTCCATACACACTGTGTGTCACCTCCCACAGATAACTGTAACCCTCCATACACTCTGTGTCACCTCCCACAGATAACTGTAATCCTCCATACACTCTGTGTCACCTCCCACAGATAACTGTAACCCTCCATACACTCTGTGTCACCTCCCACAGATAACTGTAACCCTCCATGCACTGTGTGTCACCTTCCACAGATAACTGTAACCCTCCATACACTGTGTCACCTCCCACAGATAACTGTAACCCTCCATACACTCTGTGTCACCTCCCACAGATAACTGTAACCCTCCATACACTGTGTGTCACCTCTCACAGATAACTGTAACCCTCCATACACTGTGTGTCACCTCCCACAGATAATTGTAACCCTCCATACACACTGTGTTACCTCCCACAGATAACTGTAACCCTCCATACACTCTGTGTCACCTCCCACAGATAACTGTAACCCTCCATACACACTGTGTGTCATCTCCCACAGATAACTGTAACCCTCCATACACACTGTGTCACCTCCCACAGATAACTGTAACCCTCCATACACTCTGTGTCAGCTCCCACAGATAACTGTAACCCTTCATACACACTGTGTCACCTCCCACAGATAACTGTAACCCTCCATACACACTGTGTCACCTCCCACAGATAACTGTAACCTCCATACACTCTATGTCACCTCCCACAGATAACTGTAACCCTCCATACACTGTGTCACCTCCCACAGATAATTGTAACCCTCCATACACTCTGTGTCACCTCCCACAGATAACTGTAATCCTCCATACACTCTGTGTCACCTCCCACAGATAACTGTAACCCTCCATACACTCTGTGTCACCTCCCACAGATAACTGTAACCCTCCATACACTGTGTGTCACCTTCCACAGATAACTGTAACCCTCCATACACTGTGTCACCTCCCACAGATAACTGTAACCCTCCATACACTCTGTGTCACCTCCCACAGCTGGGAAGCTCACGGGACGAGCTATGGAAGTCTACTGGGCTGTACCGGATGTCGACATACTGGATTATGAGGTGGTCAAGAGGAGGCTGCTGGCTCGGTATGCCATTACCCCGGACACGTACCACCGGCAGTTCAGGGAAACTCAGAAGAAGAGTCAGGAGTCTCATGCGGAATGGGCCTATGGACTAGAATGGTCTGCCCGCAATTGGATGCAGGGGTGCGGGGCCCAAACTTTTGAGGACTGCTGCCAGTAGATGATGGAACAAATTTTTTTGAATATCAAAGACTCTATTAGGGACTGGGTGCAGGGACCGCAACCCGTGCACTATCACAGCTGGCAGACCAATATGAGGACACTAGGAAGATGGGCAACCGGTTCTAGCAACCTGCCGGGGGGGGTTGGCTAAAGCTTTTCCGGCCGTGAACTCTTCCTCTCGCCTGGGAACCAAACAGGGTCGGTCTCCTTCTCCACAACAAAGGAGCCCCCCCCACAGAGATCACCTGCTTCCGGTGCAATCAGAAGGGGCACATGCAGTACAATTGCCCCATGGGACAGAAGAAGCTGCCCCAAAACCCCGAACCACGGGACCAGCCCCCCCAGATATCAAGCACCCAGCTGCTTTAGCACTCTGCCCCAGATCACCAAAATGCCATCCAGGAATACTCATTGTGTTGGGGACTTTGGACACTATGGGGGTCCCACAGTATCAAACGACCCAGAATGGCCTGAACCACTGGAAGTTCCGTCCCGGCCTGAGGGACATTGTGAATGGGGACTGTCTCAGGAAATTGCCCTTTCCCAGCACATCGGTTAGGACAAACGGCCGCAACATCGGCAGACCGTGTACATTAATGGGGACCCAGTCACTGTATTACGGGATACCGGGGCCACCCTGACCCTGGTTCACCCTGCTTGCTTATCCCCTCGCTACAAAACCAATCAGGTCATGGAAGTACGTGTGGCGGGGGGCAAGGTCTATCAACTACCCATGGCCAACGTCCACCTCAACTGGGGTTCTGGTCAAGGCGATCAATGTGTGGGAGTGATGCCAGGACTGCCAGCTGAAGTATTGCTGTGGAATGACTTGGGACATCTTTAAAGTTGGTTCACCCCTCCAGGAACACAGGAGGATTGTCAGATGACCACCCGAGCGGCTGCCCAGCACCAGATGGTAAGCCCCCTGACATCCCCTCCTTCACCCCCTGACACTGACGACTCCTTCCACTGGCTTCCCCCTGCAGAGTTTCGCACTGTGTTGCTAGACGACCCCACGTTGGCAGGATACAGAGACTGGCGGATTCTGGGGAGGCAGGCCCAGGGGGGGAACGGTTCCTTTAGGAGAATGGTCTATTATTCCGCTGCACCCGTCCCGATGCCAGGGCGCTACCCAGTTAGTGCACATGCAACTTGTAGTTCCCTATCAGCATGGGGCTGTCCTGCTGTCCCTGGCCCAAGAAATTCCCCTAGCGGGCCACCTGGCAGTTCGACGCACAGAACAAAGGGTGAGTTGAGCTTTCTTCTGGCCAAAACTATCCCAGCATGTCCGCACCTTTTGCCACACCTGCGACATTTGTCAGCGGGTTGGAAAGAGGGGCGATTATCCCACCGCACTGTTGCAACCCCTGCCCTTGATAGGCGAACCCTTCCAGCGTGTAGCCATAGATATCATAGGTCCCTTAGCACGGCCCAGCCGCACTGGTAAGATATTTATCCTCACCATTGTGGACTTTGCTACGCGCTATCCCGAAGCTGCTGCACTATCCAGCATCACTGCGGAGAGTGTTGCAGACACCCTTATCAAAGTATTCTCGCAAGTAGGGTTTCCCGCCGAGGTCCTTTCTGACCAGGGTTCCCAATTTACCTTGGAGGTCATGTAGCAAGTGTGGGAACTGTGCGGAGTGAAGCCTATTCACACCACTACATACCACCCCCAGACCAATGGCCTCTGTGAAAGGTTTAATGGAACCTTGAAACAGATGTTAAGGGCTTTCATGGAGAAGCTCCGTGACAGGGAGCACTATTTGCCCCACCAGTTGTTTGCCTACCGGGAGGTACCCCAGGAGTCCACGGGCTTCTCCCCCTTCTAACTGCTGTTCGGGAGAAACGTCTGGGGACCCCTGAATCTCCTCCGGGAATTTTGGGAGGGCAAATTCGACTCAGAAGAAACCCAGGTTGTGACCTATGTGCTTCAACTCCGATAAAAGTTAGCCGCCCTCACAGGTCTAGAGCAGAAACATCTTCAGAAGGCACAGCACCAGCAGAAGCAGCAGTACAACAAACACACCCAACCCCGGGAATTTTACGCTGGGCAGCAGGTCCTTGCCCTGCGCCCAGTGAAAGGGAACTAGCTGCAGACCGCTTGGGTGGGCCCCTACCGGGTGCTAGATAAGCAAGGGGAAATGACCTATGTGATTGCCAAAGGGCCTCGCTTGCAGGACCATCGGACCTGCCATGTGAATGCCCTGAAAGCATATCACCAATGGGAGGAAGCGGTTCTAGCCATATGCATGCAGGCTGGGGATGACCCGGAGGAACAGAACATCCCTGACCTCCTGGCCACAGCCCAGGAACCAAGCTCCTCGGCTATTCCCAGTCTAGGTCCCCAGCTCGACCCTACCCAGCAACAGCAGATACAGGACATGATGCAGAAATGGCAACAGTTGTTCTCCCCACTGCCCGGCCTCACTACCCTGGCCTAGCATCAGGTTCTCACCACTGGCCAGGAGGCTCTCCGTCAGCCCGCCTATTGGGTACCGCAGTCTGTTAGGAAGGGCATGCTACAAGAGTTACAGGAGATGTTAGAGCTGGGTGTCATTGAGCCATCAACCAATCCTTGGGCCTCCCCGGTAGTCATAGTCCCCAAGAAGGATGGAACCACCCGGTTCTGTGTGGACTACTGCTCAATGACCGGACCATCACTGACGTCTACCCCATGCCCCGGGTGGACGATCTGTTAGACAGGCTCGCTGGAGCTGGCATGGTCTCTACCCTCGACCTCAGTCAAGGGTACTGGCAGATACCCCAGGACCCTGAGGTGGTAGCCAAGTCCGCTTTCATCACCCCGTTTGGCCTATATCAGTTCAAGGAAATGCCATTCGGGATGAAGAACGCGCCGGCTACTTTCCAGAGGTTGGTGGACCATCTGCTAGCAGGGGCACAGGTACGTTGTATCCGAGATCTCGCGCTTCGAGGACGGCCGAGCTATGTCGGATGTCTCGGTCCGGTAGTATCACCGGGATGTCGAGCTCGAAAGTCGTACACCGAGGTCGGTCACTTTCGGAGGAACCCCTTCTTCGAAGTACGAGGGTACGGAATCGTTCGATCTCGAACCGGAGAGTGGAGCTGGAGCAACGGAGAGCCAGGCGCTGCCGGACACGGTCGACACCTTCGGTCTTCGTGGAGTAAATTGCTCAGTTGCCAGTGAGGGATGGGAGTCAAAGAGGACTCTTTAGACCACCCCAGCCAGAAAGTAAACTCTGAGACAGTTTACTCCCAAACACGAACACTTTATTCTCAACCAGCACACACTTTTATACACACATGAACAAAGGAACAATGGTCTGGGAAGGGCCAGCTACCTTATGGGTGGGGGTTAGTTCCCGGGCCAATGAACAGGCGGGCTACTATTTTGAGGCTAAACCTGACTGGTTGATTTTTAAGGTTGTGTGACATAGGGCGGGACATGGGATATCAGACCCAGACTATGATTACATTAGAGGACAGCGGGTGTCCAGTCTCTGATCAACCCCAATACACATTTGAGTGCACACAGTCTGAAGTTTAAAGAGCCGTTACGAACAGTTTGAATTTTCCCACCTTTCCGGCCAATGTTAAGTCCCTGAATGCCCAGTTATACCGGGAACGCGATACCGTACGACCCAGTGTCGACCATGGCTATTAGAGGCAAACCAACAGTCAAAGTTCCTAGGTTTCAAATGCAGTTCGTACACATCAACCAAGTCTATTACCCTCGACTGACCGTAAAAAGTCCCCAGTTCGAGTCCTGCTCAATCCCTTAGCCCAAATAACGGCCTAGGGCCCGTTACAACAGGATTTTGCCTGTGCCTACCTGGATGATATTACCATCTTCAGTGACTCCTGGGAGGAGCATCTCCTGCACTTGGAAGCTATTGTAGGTCACATCGCTAGGGCTGGACTGACCCTGAGACCCGACAAGTGTCAGATAGGGATGGGGGAGGTGCAGTACCTGGGCCACCGGGTGGGGGGTGGACATCAATGTCCTGAACCTGCTAAGGTTGCCGCCATCTTAGACTGGCCCTCCCCACGAACTAAAAAACAGGTATTGGCATTTCTGGGTACTGCCGGATACTACAGGAAATTTGTCCCTCAGTACAGTACCCTGGCCAGACCCCTCACTGATAACTAAAAAAGCACTACCCTGCAATGTGGACTGGACCCAGGACTGTGAACAGGCCTTTCAGGCCCTTAAGGAGGCCTTGGGTAAGGGACCTGTGTTGGCCGCCCCGGATTTTAACAAAACTTTTCTGGTTCACACAGACTCCTCTGATTGGGGATTAGGAGCCATGCTGAGCAGGCCAACGATGCCGGGGAAGAACACCCAGTCATCTACCTGAGCCGCAAACTTCTACACAGGGAAGCCGCATATGCTGCTGTAGAAAAAGAATGTTTGGCATTAGTATGGTCCATCAAAAAGTTGCAGCTGTATCTATTTGTCCGGGAGTTCAGTTTTCCCGGATCACAACCCATTGGTGTGGCTTAACCGGGTGGCCGGGGACAATGGACGCTTGTTGCGGTGGAGCCTGGCTCTCCAAGCTTTTAATTTCTCCATTAAGAACATGTAAGGGAGGGAGAACCAAAATGCAGATGGCTTGTCTCGTCAGGAGGTAGACTAACAGATGTACAAGCTTCCCCCTGTGTGTGTGGACTAAAAAGGGGGAGTAATGTAATGGGCCATTAATGGGACTGTGGGTTTGAAACATGGATCCCGGGACGACGGGAACCGTCGACATGGGATCGTACGAGCTTGACGCCCAATGGGCCACCGGACATTTGAGGGCTTACCATTGGTTGAATAAAGGCGGGATATTTCGAACAGGTACTAACGGCTCTCTGAGCCTCAGCCTTTGTTCACCAAAGTGTGTATTGGAACCCATTAAGAACTGTGACCCCTGCTGGGAGATAATGTCATCATGTCTGGCCCTTTGTGTCCCATGTCCCGCCCTACTCCCCATAGTCCTGGAAACCGACCAGTCAGGTTTTTACTCGGTTTGGTCACTTCCCCAGTCATTGGCCATCAGAGTAAACCCCACCCTGAGTGTACCTGGCCCTTCCCAGTTTATTGTTCTATTGTTGAACCATGTATAAAAGTGTGTGCGTTCTGGTAATAAAGGGTTCGTCTGGGAGTAAACTATCTCAGAGTTTACTTTCTTGCTGGGGTGGTTTAAAGAGTCCTCTGTGACTCCCATCCCTTACAGGCAACTGAGCAATTCACTCTTCATGGCATGAAGGCTACAACGTCATCCTGTGTCTTGTATCTCCGGGCTTTCCGCCGTTTCTGCTCCGCTCTCCGGATCGAGATCGAACGGGATCCCGTAGCATCGAACTTCGAAGGAAGGTTCCCTTCAAAGGAGACCGATCCCGGGGTTCGAGTTTAGAATTTGATGTCCCTGTGGTACAGCCGGACCGAGGCGTCCGACGTAGTTCAGCTGACCTCGAAGTGCAACATCCCGGATATGACGGCCCAGGCCCTCCCGGTGGCTAGGGTTTCCGTAATAGTTACATACCCCTATTAATTCTGTCACAGACACACTGTTACACACCCCTATTCGTTCTTTCACAGTCACAGTGTTACACGCCACTATTCATTCTCTCACAGTCACACTGTTACACACCCCTATTCATTCTGTCACAGACACACTGTTACCCCTATTCATTCTGTCACAGTCACACTGTTACACATTCCTATTCATTCTGTCACAGACACATCGTTACACACCCCTATTCATTCTGTCACAGACACACTGTTACACACACCTATTCATTCTGTCACAGACACACTATTACTCACCCCTATTTATTCTGTCACAGTCACACTGTTACACACCACTATTCATTCTGTCACAGACACACTGTTACACACCCCTATTCATTCTGTCACAGACACACTGTTACCCACCCCTATTCATTCTGTCACAGACACACTGTTACACACCCCTATTCATTCTGTCACAGACACACTGTTACACACCCCTATTCATTCTGTCACAGACACACTGTTACCCACCCCTATTTATTCTGCCACAGTCACACTGTTACACACCACTATTCATTCTGTCACAGACACACTGTTACACACAACAATTCATTCTGTCACAGGCACACTGTTACCCCTATTCATTCTGTCACAGATACACTGTTACACACCCCTATTTATTCTGTCACAGACACTTCGTTACACACCCCTTTTCATTCTGTCACAGACACACTGTTACACACCCCTATTCATTCTGTCACAGTCACACCGTTACACACCCCTATTCATTCTGTCACAGACACACTGTTACACATCTCTATTCATTCTGTCACAGACACACTGTTACACACCCCTATTCATTCTGTCACAGACACACTGTTACACACTCCTATTCATTCTGTCACAGTCACACCGTTACACACCCCTATTCATTCTGTCACAGACACACTGTTACACACCCCTGTTCATTCTGTCACAGTCACACCGTTACACACCCCTATCCATTCTGTCACAGACACACTGTTACACATCCCTATTCATTCTGTCACAGACACACTGTTACACACCCCTATTCATTCTGACACAGACACACTGTTACACATCTCTATTCATTCTGTCACAGACACACTGTTACACACCCCTATTCATTCTGTCACAGACACACTGTTACACACTCCTATTCATTCTGTCACAGTCACACCGTTACACACCCCTATTCATTCTGTCACAGACACACTGTTACACACCCCTGTTCATTCTGTCACAGTCACACCGTTACACACCCCTATCCATTCTGTCACAGACACACTGTTACACATCCCTATTCATTCTGTCACAGACACACTGTTACACACCCCTATTCATTCTGACACTGTCACACTGTTACACACCCCTATTCATTCTGTCACAGACACTCTGTTACACACCCCTATTCATTCTGTCACAGACACTCTGTTACACACCCCTATTCATTCTGTCACAGACACACTGTTACACACCCCTATTCATTCTGTCACAGTCACACTGTTACACACCCTTATTCATTCTGTCACAGTCACACTGTTACACACCCCTATTCATTCTGTCACAGACACTCTGTTACACACCCCTATTCATTCTGTCACAGACACACTGTTACACACCCCTATTCATTCTGTCACAGACACACTGTTACACACTCCTATTCATTCTGTCACAGTCACACAGTTACACACCCCTATTCATTCTGTCACAGACACACTGTTACACACCCCTGTTCATTCTGTCACAGTCACACCGTTACACACCCCTATCCATTCTGTCACAGACACACTGTTACACATCCCTATTCATTCTGTCACAGAGACACTGTTACACACCCCTATTCATTCTGACACTGTCACACTGTTACACACCCCTATTCATTCTGTCACAGACACTCTGTTACACACCCCTATTCATTCTGTAACAGACACACTGTTACACACCCCTATTCATTCTGTCACAGTCACACTGTTACACACCCCTATTCATTTTGTCACAGACACAATGTAACACACCCCTCTGTCACACACTACTGTGTTCTGTGTCTGTTACACACACTGCTGTGTTCTGTCTCTGTGACACACACACTGCTGTGTTCTGTGTCTGTTACAAAATCTGATGTGTTCTGTCTCTGTTACACACACTGCTGTGTTCTGTCTGTGTTACATACACTGCTGTGTTCTATCTCTGTTACACACGCTGATGTGTTCTCTCTGTTACACACGCTGATGTGTTCTGCCTCTGTTACACACATTGGTGTGTTCTCTCTGTTACACACACTGCCGTGTTCTATCTGTTACACACACTGCTGTGTTCTGTCTCTGTTACACACACTACTGTGTTCTGTCTCTGTTACACACACTGCTGTGTTCTGTCTCTGTTACACACAACCCTGTGTTCTGTCTCTGTTACACACAACCCTGTGTTCTGTCTCTGTTACACACACTGATGTGTTCAATCTCTGTTACACACACTACTGTGTTCTGTATGTTACACACACTGCTGTGTTCTCTCTCTGTTACACACACTACTGTGTTCTGTCTGTTACACACACACTACTGTGTTCTCTCTCTGTTACACACAGTGCTGTCTTCTGTCTGTTACACACACTGCTGTGTTCTGTCTCTGTTACACACACTACTGTGTTCTGTCTCTGTTACACACACTGATGTGTTATGTCTTGTTACACACACTACTGTGTTCTGTCTCTGTTACACACACTGCTGTGTTCTCTCTCTGTTACACACACACACTGCTGTGTTCTCTCTCTGTTACACGCACTACTGTGATCTCTCTCTGTTACACACACTACTGTGTTCTGTTTCTGTTACACACAATGATGTGTTCTGTCTCTGTTACACACACTACTGTGTTCTCTCTGTTACACACACTGATGTGTTCTGTCTCTGTTACACACACTGCTGTGTTCTCTCTCTGTTACACACACTACTGTGTTCTGCCTCTGTTACACACACTGCTGTGTTCTCTCTGTTACACACAATACTGTGTTCTGTCTCTGTTACACACTACTGTGTTCTGTCTGTGTTACACACACTACTGTGATCTGTCTGTGTTAAACACTGCTGTGTTGTGTCTCTGTTACACACACTGCTGTGTTCTGTCTCTGTTACACACACTGCTGTGTTCTGTCTCTGTTACACACTCTACTGTGTTCTGTCTCTGTGACACACACTGCTGTGTTCTGTCTGTGTTACATACACTGCTGTGTTCTATCTCTGTTACACACGCTGATGTGTTCTCTCTGTTACACACGCTGATGTGTTCTGCCTCTGTTACACACATTGTGTGTTCTCTCTGTTACACACACTGCCGTGTTCTATCTGTTACACATACTGCTGTGTTCTGTCTCTGTTACACACACTACTGTGTTCTGTCTCTGTTACACACACTGCTGTCTTCTGTCTCTGTTACACACAACCCTGTGTTCTGTCTCTGTTACACACACTGATGTGTTCAATCTCTGTTACACACACTACTGTGTTCTGTCTGTTACACACACACTACTGTGTTCTCTCTCTGTTACACACACTGCTGTCTTCTGTCTGTTACACACACTGCTGTGTTCTGTCTCTGTTACACACACTACTGTGTTCTGTCTCTGTTACACACACTGATGTGTTATGTCTTGTTACACACACTACTGTGTTCTGTCTCTGTTACACACACTGTGTGTTCTGTCTCTGTTACACACACTGTGTGTTCTGTCTCTGTTACACACACTACTGTGTTCTGTCTCTGTTACACACACTGCTGTGTTCTGTCTCTGTTACACACAACCCTGTGTTCTCTGTTACACACACTGATGTGTTCTGCCTCTGTTACACACACTGCTGTGTTCTCTCTGTTACACACAATACTGTGTTCTGTCTCTGTTACACACTACTGTGTTCTGTCTGTGTTACACACACTACTGTGATCTGTCTGTGTTACACACTGCTGTGTTGTGTCTCTGTTACACACACTGCTGTGTTCTGTCTCTGTTACACACTCTACTGTGTTCTGTCTCTGTTACACACACTACTGTGTTCTGAGTCTGTTACAAAATCTGATCTGTTCTGTCTCTGTTACACACACTGCTGTGTTCTGTCTCTGTTACACCCACTGCTGTGTTCTGTCTTTGTTAAACACACTGATGTGTACTGTCTCTGTTACACACACTGCTCTGTTCTGTCTCTGTTACACACACTACTGTGTTCTGTCTCTGTTACACACACTGCTGTGTTCTGTCTCTGTTACACACACTACTGTGTTCTCTCTCTGTTACACACACTGCTGTGTTCTGTCTCTGTTACACACACTACTGTGTTCTGTCTCTGTTACACACACTGCTGTGTTCTGTCTCTGTTACACACACTACTGTGTTCTGTCTCTGTTACACACACTGATGTGTTCTGTCTCTGTTACACACACTGCTGTGTTCTCTCTCTGTTACACACACTACTGTGTTCTGTCTCTGTTACACACACTACTGTGTTCTGTCTCTGTTACACACACTACTGTGTTCTGTCTCTGTTACACACACTACTGTGTTCTGTCTCTGTTACACACACTGCTGTGTTCTGTCTCTGTTACACACACTACTGTGTTCTGTCTCTGTTACACACACTGCTGTGTTCTGTCTCTGTTACACACACTACTGTGTTCTGTCTCTGTTACACACACTAATGTGTTCTGTCTGTGTTACACACACTGCTGTGTTCTGTCTCTGTTACACACACTACTGTGTTCTCTCTCTGTTACACACACTGCTGTGTTCTGTCTCTGTTACACACACTACTGTGTTCTGTCTCTGTTACACACACTGCTGTGTTCTGTCTCTGTTACACACACTGCTGTGTTCTCTCTGTTACACACACTACTGTGTTCTCTCTGTTACACACACTACTGTGTTCTCTCTGTTACACACACTACTGTGTTCTCTCTGTTACACACACTGCTGTGTTCTCTCTGTGTTACACACACTGCTGTGTTCTGTCTCTATTACACACACTGCTGTGTTCTGTCTCTATTACACACACTGCTGTGTACTGTCTCTGTTACACACACTGCTGTGTTCTCTCTCTGTTACACACACTGATGTGTTCTCTCTGTTACACACACTGCTGTGTTCTGTCTCTGTTACACACACTACTGTGTTCTCTCTGTTACACACGCTGCTGTGTTCTGTCTCTGTTACACACACTACTGTGTTCTGTCTCTGTTACACACACTGCTGTGTTCTGTCTCTGTTACACACACTACTGTGTTCTCTCTGTTGCACACACTACTGTGTTCTGTCTCTGTGACACACACTGCTGTGTTCTGTCTCTTTTACACACACTGCTGTGTTCTGTCTCTGTTACACACACTACTGTGTTCTCTCTGTTACACACACTGCTGTGTTCTGTCTCTGTTACACACACTGCTGTGTTCTGTCTCTGTTACACACACTGCTGTGTTCTCTCTGTTACACACACTACTGTGTTCTCTCTGTTACACACGCTGCTGTGTTCTCTCTGTTACACACGCTGCTGTGTTCTGTCTCTGTTACACACACTACTGTGTTCTCTCTGTTACACACACTACTGTGTTCTGTCTCTGTTACACACACTGCTGTGTTCTGTCTCTGTTACACACGCTGCTGTGTTCTGTCTCTGTTACACACACTACTGTGTTCTCTCTGTTACACACGCTGCTGTGTTCTCTCTGTTACACACGCTACTGTGTTCTCTCTGTTACACACACTACTGTGTTCTCTCTGTTACACACACTGCTGTGTTCTCTCTCTGTTACACACACTGCTGTGTTCTCTCTCTGTTACACACACTGCTGTGTTCTGTCTCTGTTACACACACTACTGTGTTCTCTCTGTTACACACACTGCTGTGTTCTCTCTCTGTTACATTCACTACTGTGTTCTCTCTGTTACACACACTGCTGTGTTCTGTCTCTGTTACACACACCACTGTGTTCTCTCTGTTACACACACTGCTGTGTTCTGTCTCTGTTACACACACTACTGTGTTCTCTCTGTTACACACACTGCTGTGTTCTGTCTCTGTTACACACACTACTGTGATCTCTCTGTTACACACACTACTGTGTTCTGTGTCTGTTACACACACTGCTGTGTTCTGTGTCTGTTACACACACTGCTGTGTTATCTCTCTGTTACACACACTGCTGTGTTCTGTCTCTGTTACACACACTGCTGTGTTCTGTCTCTGTTACACACACTACTGTGTTCTCTCTGTTACACACACTACTGTGATCTGTCTCTGTTACACACAGGTATGTTGTGTCTCTGTTACACACACTACTGTGTTCTCTCTGTTACACACACTACTGTGTTCTGTGTCTGTTACACACACTGCTGTGTTCTGTGTCTGTTACACACACTGCTGTGTTATCTCTCTGTTACACACACTGCTGTGTTCTGTCTCTGTTACACACACTGCTGTGTTCTGTCTCTGTTACACACACTACTGTGTTCTCTCTGTTACACACACTACTGTGTTCTCTCTGTTACACACACTACTGTGTTCTCTCTGTTACACACACTGCTGTAACATAGTAACATAGTAACATAGTAAATTAGGTTGAAAAAAGACACAAGTCCATCAAGTTCAACCTTCGCTTCATACCTCAGTAACTAAGAACTTTATAGCTTTCCTGCTACCAATTAAATTAGTCTTTATCAGACCTTCCTGATCTGCCTACTGATAAACAGTATAACTCTGTATGTTCCCTTTTGAAAGAAATGTATCTAATCTTCTCTTAAATGTGTCCATTGTATCTGCCATAACTACCTCCCTGGGCAATGAATTCCACAATTTGACAGACCTTACCGTAAAAAAACCCTTCCTCTGCTGAAGTTTAAACCTCCTTTCTAGTGTTGAGCGAGCATGCTCGGCCGATGCTCGGATCGGCTCGAGCATCGCTCTGCTCGGCACATGGCGGTACTCGTACGAGTACCGCATGTGCTCGCCCGCCATGTTCGGGTCTCCTCCCCGCACGTTTTGCGGCTGCTGCGCAGCCAATAAACGTGCAGGGAGGCTCTGACATCGGTGTAATGCCAGCAGCCATGTTGGCTGCTGGCATTACACTGATTGGCTGGCCAGAACCCGTGGTCAGGTGCTGTATAGCACCTGACCATCGAGTTCGGCTCAGTCTGAGCCAGGGAGAGCTGAGGATAGGAAGGGAAAGGCAGTGTAGGGAGGAAAAAACAAAAATTGTGACAAAAAAGAACCAAAAGTCCTTTTTAGGACTACTGTGTGTGGGGGCAGCAGGTTATATTGTGTGTGGGGGGAAAAAAACAAAAAAACAAAAAAAATAAATATTCTGTTTAGTGTGAAAAGTTGCAGATTAGAGCACATTCTGTTTAGTGTGCACAGTTGCAGATTAGAGCACATTCTGTTTAGTGTGCAAAGTTGCAGATTAGAGCACATTCTGTTTAGTGTGCAAAGTTGCAGATTAGAGCACATTCTGTTTAGTGTGCAAAGTTGCAGATTAGAGCACATTCTGTTAAGTCTTCAAACTAAAATATCAAAGTCACGTATTCCATTCAGTGTGCGTCGCCGCAGTTTAGCAGCACATTCTGAGTACTGTGCAGAGTTGCAGAATAGGAAGAAATACTGTTAAGTCTTCAAACTAAAATATCAAAGTCACATATTCCATTCAGTGTGCTTCGCCGCAGTTTAGCAGCACATTCTGTGTACTGTGCAGAGTTGCAGAATAGGAAGAAATACTGTTAAGTCTTCAAACTAAAATATCAAAGTCACATATTCCATTCAGTGTGCTTCGCCGCAGTTTAGCAGCCTATTCTGTGTACTGTGCAGAGTTGCAGAATAGGAAGAAATACTGTTAAGTCTTCAAACTAAAATATCAAAGTCACATATTCCATTCAGTGTGCTTCGCCGCAGTTTAGCAGTCTATTCTGTGTACTGTGCAGAGTTGCAGAATAGGAAGAAATACTGTTAAGTCTTCAAACTAAAATATCAAAGTCACATATTCCATTCAGTGTGTTTCACCGCCGTTTAGCAGCCTATTCTGTGTACTGTGCAGAGTTGCAGAATAATAAGAAATACTGTTAAGTTTTCAAACTAAAATATCAAAGTCACGTATTCCATTCAGTGTGCGTCGCCGCAGTTTAGCAGCACATTCTGAGTACTGTGCAGAGTTGCAGAATAGGAAGAAATACTGTTAAGTCTTCAAACTAAAATATCAAAGTCACATATTCCATTCAGTGTGCTTCGCCGCAGTTTAGCAGCACATTCTGTGTACTGTGCAGAGTTGCAGAATAGGAAGAAATACTGTTAAGTCTTCAAACTAAAATATCAAAGTCACATATTCCATTCAGTGTGCTTCGCCGCAGTTTAGCAGCCTATTCTGTGTACTGTGCAGAGTTGCAGAATAGGAAGAAATACTGTTAAGTCTTCAAACTAAAATATCAAAGTCACATATTCCATTCAGTGTGTTTCACCGCCGTTTAGCAGCCTATTCTGTGTACTGTGCAGAGTTGCAGAATAATAAGAAATACTGTTAAGTTTTCAAACTCAAATATTAAAGTCACATATTCCATTCAGTGTGTTTCACCGCAGTTTAGCAGCCTTTTCTGTGTACTCTGCAGAGTTGCAGAATAATAAGAAATACTGTTAAGTTTTCAAACTCAAATATTAAAGTCACATATTCCATTCAGTGTGTTTCACCGCAGTTTAGCAGCCTATTCTGTGTACTCTGTACAGTTGCAGAATAATAAGAAATACTGTTAAGTTTTCAAACTCAAATATTAAAGTCACATATTCCATTCAGTGTGTTTCACCGCCGTTTAACAGCCTATTCTGTGTACTCTGTACAGTTGCAGAATAATAAGAAATACTGTTAAGTTTTCAAACTCAAATATTAAAGTCACATATTCCATTCAGTGTGTTTCACCGCAGTTTAGCAGCCTATTCTGTGTACTCTGTACAGTTGCAGAATAATAAGAAATACTGTTAAGTTTTCAAACTCAAATATTAAACTCACATATTCCATTCAGTGTGTTTCACCGCAGTTTAGCAGCCTATTCTGTGTACTCTGCAGAGTTGCAGAATAATAAGAAATACTGTTAAGTTTTCAAACTCAAATATTAAAGTCACATATTCCATTCAGTGTGTTTCACCGCAGTTTAGCAGCCTATTCTGTGTACTCTGTACAGTTGCAGAATAATAAGAAATACTGTTAAGTTTTCAAACTCAAATATTAAAGTCACATATTCCATTCAGTGTGTTTCACCGCAGTTTAGCAGCCTATTCTGTGTACTCTGTACAGTTGCAGAATAATAAGAAATACTGTTAAGTTTTCAAACTCAAATATTAAACTCACATATTCCATTCAGTGTGTTTCACCGCAGTTTAGCAGCCTATTCTGTGTACTCTGCAGAGTTGCAGAATAATAAGAAATACTGTTAAGTTTTCAAACTCAAATATTAAAGTCACATATTCCATTCAGTGTGTTTCACCGCAGTTTAGCAGCCTATTCTGTGTACTCTGTACAGTTGCAGAATAATAAGAAATACTGTTAAGTTTTCAAACTCAAATATTAAACTCACATATTCCATTCAGTGTGTTTCACCGCCGTTTAACAGCCTATTCTGTGTACTCTGTACAGTTGCAGAATAATAAGAAATACTGTTAAGTTTTCAAACTCAAATATTAAAGTCACATATTCCATTCAGTGTGTTTCACCGCCGTTTAACAGCCTATTCTGTGTACTCTGTACAGTTGCAGAATAATAAGAAATACTGTTAAGTTTTCAAACTCAAATATTAAAGTCACATATTCCATTCAGTGTGTTTCACCGCCATTTAACAGCCTATTCTGTGTACTCTGTACAGTTGCAGAATAATAAGAAATACTGTTAAGTTTTCAAACTCAAATATTAAACTCACATATTCCATTCAGTGTGTTTCACCGCAGTTTAGCAGCCTATTCTGTGTACTCTCCAGAGTTGCAGAATAATAAGAAATACTGTTAAGTTTTCAAACTCAAATATTAAAGTCACATATTCTGTGTAAGATGAAGAAGGCGGGTAAAAAGGGACGGGGAAGTGGACGTGATCCTGAAAGTTCAGGGCGCGGGTCAGGACGCGGAGAAACTGTGCCTGGTGCCAGAGCACAAGAAAGAAAGACATCCACCATACCTAGCTTCATGTGTAATTTTACAGGGCGTCGCAGGACATCACTCTCGAGGTCCGACCACTGCGAACAGGTGGTCGGTTGGATGACAGCTGATACTGCTTCCAGTCGGTTAAGCACCACCCTGTCTTCCACCAAGTCCACTCTCAGTAGCCAAGAGTCTGGTCAACATAATCCTCACTCTGATCATCCTTCCTCCCACCATACACGGTCTGGTCAAAGAAGTGATCCCACACTGGGATATAGTGAGGAGCTCGTCTCATCACCAATCCTTCATTTGACCCTCTCTCCAAGCACGCTTGCAGAGGAACATGACATCTTGTGCCCTGATTCACAACCTCTAGAGGCTACCCAATCTCAAGAAGATGACAGATGTGAACGGCATTTAAGGTCAAAGGAAGTAGTGGATGATGATGATGATGATGAGACACAGTTGCCATTAAATCAACCACTATTTCCGTCTCAAGACCTTGTTGAGGAGAATGTTATACAGTTGTCAATGACTGAGTATGTGGTGGGATCAAGACTTGAGGAGGATGATCAGAGTGAGGAAGTGGAGGAGGACTTGGTGGACGATGAGGTGACTGACCCCACCTGGGAAGGTGTAGAGCCGAGCGATGACAGCAGTCCTGAGGGTGAGCCATCTGCAGCACCGCAACAGGCTGGAAGAGGCAGTGGTGTGGCTACAGAAAGAAGGCGGACCGCACCAAACCGGCCCGCAAATGTTCCACGGAGCACCCCCTTGCGTAAATCTACCTTGCCAAGGGGTAGGTGTTCCGCGGTATGGCGTTTTTTTAAGGAAAGTGCGGACGACAAAAGAATTGTAGTTTGCAACCTGTGCCACACCAGAATGAGCCGAGGCATGAACACTAGAAACCTCACCACCACCAGCATGATCCGACACATGGCATCCAAGCACCGTAGTAAGTGGGAGGAACGCCTGGATCGCCCATCTGTGTCTGCAGGCCACACCACTGCCTCCTCTTCCCCTGTTTTCGGTGCCGGCCAATCGCCTGTCGAAGGCGCAGGCCCGCATACCTCCCGCCCTGCACCTGTAGCATCTGAAGCACCATCAGCGACCACATCCACTTCCCTGTCCCAGCACAGCGTCCAAATGTCGTTACCCCAGGCATTTGAGCGCAAGAGAAAGTACCCAGCCACCCACCCACAGGCCATAGCACTAACCTCACACCTTTCCAAATTACTGGCCATCGAAATGCTGCCATTTAGGCTTGTGGACACTGAGTCCTTCCGCAGCCTGATGGCAGCAGCTGTCCCTCGGTACGCGGTCCCCTGCCGCCACTACTTTTCCCGGTGTGCCATCCCCGCATTACACCACCATGTGTCCCGTAACATCACCCGTGCCCTGACCAACGCAGTTACTGGGAAGGTCCACTTAACGACTGACACATGGACAAGTGCTTGTGGCCAGGGACGCTACATTTCCCTGACGGCACACTGGGTGAATGTCGTGGAGGCTGGGAGCGACTCGGACCCTGGGATGGCACGGGTGCTACCCACGCCGAGGATTGCGGGCCCTACCTCCATCAGGGTTTCCACCAGCACCTACGTTATTGGCTCCTCCTCCTCCGTTTCCACCTCCGAATTCTCTACACACACCGCCACTCCCCCATCAGCCAGTAGCTGGAAGCAGTGTAGCACTGCAGTGGGGAAGCGTCAACAGGCCGTGCTGAAGCTGATCTGCCTTGGGGACAAACAGCACACGGCCTCAGAGCTGTTGCAGGGGATTAGTCACCAGACCGAGCAGTGGCTCTCGCCACTCAACCTGCAACCAGGCATGGTTGTGTGTGATAATGGGCGTAACTTGGTGGCGGCTTTGGAGCTCGGCAAGCTCACACACGTACCATGCCTAGCGCATGTATTTAATTTAGTGGTGCAGCGATTTCTAAAAACCTACCCCAATGTGCATGATCTCTTGACCAAGGTGCGCCGCGTGTGTGCACATTTCCGTAAGTCATCAACAGCTTCAGCCGGCCTGTTGAAGCTGCAGCAGCGCTTACAATTGCCAGCTCACCGGCTGCTGTGTGACGTGAGCACGCGCTGGAACTCCACCTTCCACATGTTGGCCCGGCTTTGTGAGCAGCAGAGGGCAGTAGTGGAGTACCAGCTGTTACACGGTCGTCGCCTCTCCGTTCAACTTCCTGTAATCAGAAGTGAGGAGTGGGAATGGATGTCAGACCTCTGTGAGGTTTTACGCAATTTTGAGGAATCGACACAGAA